>CM064875.1:17335673-17690673 GCA_032719365.1 Prinsepia uniflora
TTCTAGAATTTAAGTCCGAATTCTTATATTTTATCCTCCATCTTCATAAGGTTACTTCTGTTGTTCAAAGAATTTTATGAATAACATTCCATTGTTTCCATCCACTTTCGGAATCATAAGCTGTTCTTGGGTTCCGAAAGTGTAACTTTATTCTCTTTATTTAAATTCTTATTATTGTTTCGGTTTACTTATAATTCAATACATGTGATGATATTTTCTTTCTAAACTTTTGTAAGTATGAATGCAATCTCCATCTGTTTTACTTTCTGAATTTCTTTTACTTCATATATCTTAGTGCTTAAACTTCAATTTGATGTTATATGTTTTATCCACTGTTAGGTGCATTTAGACTAGAATTGAAGAGATTAAATGTTGATCGCTGTCGGCGCATTTAATTATAAACTTAAGGTGAATCATATTGTAAATGTTTGAAGCATATTGATGTTTGACGCACATTAATGATTGATGCATTTATAATATTGAAAGATATATGTAAGTATTTGAGATGATAAAGTTAGAATTTCGTGATTGGTTTATTATGAGCAAAATGTTAGAGTGTTGATAAAATTTGTATTTGAATGAAGTCTATTTTTAGGAGTAGTTTAAATAATGTGATTGTTAATTTGAAATTACTTACGTAAAAGTGTCGGTTTTGTCTATGAAACTACTCTATGGTTTGTAAGTTCTAATTAGCAAGAGCATTTGCACTTAATTCTTAGTTTGGTTAAAGATGTAATTTAGATGACAATATTCCTAACCAACACACACACTCGCCCCCCCCCCCCCCCCCCCCCCCACACATTCTTTTATTCTTTTTTTTTTACTCTTTAATTCTTTATTTCTTTATTTTTTAATTTTTTAATTCTTAATTCATTTATTCTTTAATTCTTTATTATTTAATTATTTAGTTATTTAATTCATTATTCATTATTCTTTCTCACTAACATATTATTAATGTTCCCTAATTTTTCCGGTTAAGAACGATCCCTATTTACCAATACTACATCGACACAAAAGGGTTTAAATTGCATAATATTCGAATTACGTGTTTAATTTAATGCGTAGTTTTGAGCATTATCAATTTTTGGCGTCGCTGCCATGGAAATTGAAAATCATTTTTAATATGTTGGTGTATGTATATAAATTGTGCATATTATACTTGTTTATAATTTTACTTTTGTTAATATTATATTTGTTCATAACTTTTACTTACTTGTTTATATTTTATTTATCCATCTTATTTTTGTTCTTATTATTTTTTTATTTGTTTATTTTTATACATGTACATATTATACTTGTTCATAATGTTTATCTTTATACATGTTCATATTATACTTGTGTATTATTTTTAATTATTTTTATACTTGTTCATAATTTTGATTCTTATAATTGTTATTATTATATTTGTTTATAATGTTCATACTTTACTTGTTCTTATTATATACTTGTTCATATTATAATTGTTTATGTAAATTTAAATTTTTATTTTACTTGTTCATTTTATACTTATACATAGTTGTTCATAATTGACTTTCATTTATGTTTGTTTGTAATTCTTATTCTTGTCATATTATTCTTGTTCATACTTGTACATAATGTTCATTCTTTTTACTTGTTCATATATGCATATTGTACATGTTCACTTTTCCTTGTTTTTACTTTTATTTATTTTGATTTGTTTTTGTAATTTATAAAAAAAAAAACATAAAATTCGTAATTTTTTTCCTTTTCTTCATTTATATTTTTAATAAATTCAGAAAAAAAAATTAATTAATAAAAAAATTTAATAAGGAAAACCTTTTCATTACCTTAAATATATATATATATATATATATTTACTTTCCAACTTTCTTTAGTTTTAGCTTCTTGTTAGTGTTAATTCATACTTGTGAATAAATTTTGTACATATGTTACTTGTTATTCTTCATACTTGTTCATAATTATTATACTTGTTCATAATTTTCATTTGTATGCTTGTTCATAATTTTTATTTTAAATTTGTTTATGTAAATTCAAACTCTTATTATATTTGTTCATACTTGTATAAATTGTTCATATGTAAATTGTCATGTTATATTTGTAAATTGTGCATAAAAACATACTTGTAAATAGTTCTTGCATTCATGCATTAGTCTCGGCTATATGTAGATCACTTGTGCTTCGAAGTTTAGATTTTGATCTTTAATGGAATAGATGAAGACTCTTTTGTTAACTCTCACCTACGGTGATTGTTAATACTTGAGTTATCTTAATTCCTCTAGAGTAAGAAATTTTCGAGGGTGATGTCTAGGACATGAGACGGTACTCATAACGGGTTTTGGGTCTAAGAAAGAGACATCAATGGAGTTTAAGCCTTGGGATGTCTTGAAATTAGCCATGCCTCTTATGTTTATTCTTTCTAACCTGGTCACCTTTGAACTTGCCCAAACAGTTGAATTAATCCAAGATATTTACTTGGGTTGCACAGACGTAGAAGTCTCCATCTAAACTTTGAAGTTATGTGAACCATATATATCTTTGATTTCCCCCCGACATGTAAATATTGGTTATATTTTTTTTACTTTTGTTTATATCTTAACTTACATTACTTGTCATGCCAACTTTAATTTGTTTCTTTCATTCTAACTTACATTACATCATTAATTTAAACTTACATTTCTAATTTACATCTTTAACTTGCATTTTTAACTTAACTTGCATTTTTAGTTTAATTTGCATTGCATGTTTAATCTAATTTACATCTCTAACTTGCATTCTTGACAAACGTTCATCTTTGACTAACTAACTTGCATCTCTGTTTCGGCTGGATGAACGTTAAACTTCAAGCGTTTGTTTGGAGGCAACTCAATGTATTCCCGGGATGTGAAGGAGTCATCAACGCAGATTTGCTATCTTTCAACCTTCACTCTCTTTATTTTGTTTACTTAATGTTTTTCTTGTTTTATTTTCGTAAATCATTTTCCTTACTTCAATTCTATGTTCAATTACTTCTTATTTTTCTACATTGAGGACAATGTATAATTTAAGTGTGGGGTAGTGGTTTACAATTTTAATGTGCAATAAAATTATTTAAAAAAAATTTCAAAATAAAAAATCAAATAGAAAAAAAAATTAATTATTCAAAAAAAATTGTTTAATGCTTTTTTAAATCTTTTTTGTTTTAACTTAATATTTTTACGAGTATTAAGTTGCCCTTTAACTTGTCAATGATATAAATGAACGAAAATGAATATGTTATGGCTATAAAGATGATCACTACAACTTAAATTTATTTGTTAATATTTTGTGATTAAGTGTTATAACTTATAGATAATGTATGTAAATTGGTATATAAACGAGCATGATAAGATAAGTATGAATCATTTGAACCTTATGTGAGCTTTATAACTTTATATACATCTTTGATAAGTGATTCATAAGTTCTTTATTTAAATTGATATACATATGCCACATAACTACTTGCCATAACTTTTAATGAACTCCAGAGTACTAGAACTTATTCTATGTGATTTTCAAAACTTTTAAGTCAATAAACTCTCTGATTTTGGATATAATTAAGGCATTAGGGTTAACACCACAAACTCAAACATCCATGTTCCCTATTTTGTACGCACAAGTTGCGACCCCTTAGTTTTAACTCATTTGAGCCTACATTAAGCCCTTCTTTCATTACATGATTATCTAAACACTTGAGCTTAGTATAGACATCATTTACCCTTATTCCAAGGACTCGGTTGAAGACATAAAGATAGTGTGAAGGAAAAATGATGATGTTTTGAAGATTTTTAGATGTATTATGTGGATTTACGTACTCAAATTGACAAGACCCCGCCCCGATCCTCATGGGACCACATGGGGACGCGCCCTGCTCCCGTCTGACACCCGAAATAACATACCAATTTTAACCTCAAACGTTCAAATGCATAAATAACCAAATTAAAGTTTTACATCAAATCCAAAATAAACAGATGTCAGACAAGGGATGAAATCCAAAATTACAAGTTCCGAGCAAGACTCTAAAATAAACCTGCGGGCAAACCACCCAACAGGAGTTCAGGTACGCAGAAGTAGATCTATGCCTCAGCCTCAGGATCTTCCTCTACCTCAGTAGCACAGCCTGGAGGGGTTACCAAAACATTAAGGGTGGGTGAGCCGAAACTCAAGTTTATAAAACCGTTTAATAAGTAAAACATATAATTTACCCCTCTGTTTTCCAAACATGCATGCATCAGAATTTAAAACCATAAATCATCTAGTATGAACCATAAGGCATGTAATAAAACCATAAACCTAATTTAGCCACTGCACTATACACTCCAATCCTGACATCCCCGATGTCTGACGTCCCTGATGTCCAATAAGGTCACAGTCTCAAGGCTACGCGTGCCACTCGGGTCTCAATTCCGAGTCCAATCCCCGAACCCTGTCCAGGTACGGCATCTCAAATGCCTAGCGTCCTAGACGCTCAACGTCCTGACGTCAAATAAGCAATCCTGCTTCTGAGTCATTTTACAGTCCGGTTCCTCCGTAGAATGACCCCTCGCAGGCAATGCGCTATGACCACTCCGGGGTACCACATCCGGAGGAGACAGTATCATAAGAATGGATCTATACAGTGTAGTACCAAATACATTTTATTGATATCCACATGTAAAACATATATGTATACATAGATAAAATCCAAACCGATCGTTAAGTTTCATCAGACGGGTTTCAAACCCAAATACCCTGAAACGAGCCATAACCATAATTTCAATATCATCAAAACCATCTCTTGATTCCAGCATGTGGACATATAAGTAAATCAGAAAAACATTTAAGCATGCAAGGGTTTAATGAAATCGGGCCCACTCACAGTACGATACCGCGGTGAACCTGTGTGTACGAACTTGTACCGGGATTATCGTACAATTCCTGTCAGTCCAAATCACACGTAAGGGTCACTACAAGTCTTAACCATTTAACCAAAAAGTCCGAAACAGAAACCGGCTGGGGGAACCCGTCCAACACGTTTCCCGAGACAACCGGCCCTAAACTGACCCATCAAAACTATCTCAGATCAACATGGTTAAGTCACTAAAATGTTCAGAATGATGAGAGGAACAAAAGTCATGTTGATCGTGATCGGAGATAAGGTTCAACGCGCCCTCACGCGCCGCCCAAGTGCTGCGCGTGGAAGTCACGCGCCTGACACTGTAGCTACAGTGTCGCCACCTTCACCCGTTTATCTGTAATACGGGTCTGCCACCCGCGGCTTGACCCGGTTGATTACCCATCAATTCCTACTCGATTTCAATCCAATTTGATCCTAACATGTTTAATATTCTTCCAATTTAAGTTCTGAGACATTAATCAACCTCGACAAGTCCCACTTCGACCCATCGACCCGTGATCAACCAATCGGGTCAATCACCAGAACTTCCTGGTTTCTAAATTAATTTCCAATTAACTTCACAGACAGCATAATAGGATCAAAACGACCTAAAATGAACGATCAATTGTTTCTGAAAGTACCTGAAGGTTGTCGTCCCAAGCTCTGCGATTTTACTGAAAACTGCAGTCACCGTCCCAGCTCACCCGTGGCTGATGACCTTCGATTTCGATGTGGATAAGTTCCAAATACTCCCAGAAGACTAAACCAGGCCTTGGTTTGGTCCAACAATCACCAGAAATTGAAAACCCGATTTCCCTCCAAAATTTCCCGAAATGGTTTCTCTTTGGTTCCTCACCTATTTTCAGTTCTTTCAACCTCAGAGTGAAGCTCATTCACTTCTCAATCTGTTTTAAACAATTCAAGCTATCCCAGAGGCTCGTGGAAGCCTTACTGTCCACTGAATTTTGTTCCCCGAAAAAGCTTCGAATCTTCATTAATCAAATCGACCGTGCAGGGTGGATGGTTCAGGCCACATTCTAAAGCATAAGACACACCTTTCTTTCCAGCACACACTTGCATAAACAATTGCGCACTGAACCACCGCACATGTAGGTGCCGTCCATGGTCCCCCGCGTTTGCTACAGTAACCAGGGCAAAATGACCAAAATGCCCCTGGTTCAAGTAATTACCAAATTGCCCTTCACTTTCTAGTCCCGTAACTCAGCCATACGAAGTCCGATTTCGGCGTGCCGCCTATCAACGGACTCAGGGCATCGAGACCTACCTAACGGTCCTTGAGTCGTGTGAAAATTAGTTGCCAAACGAAAAGTCAACATTTTCGCCCCTATCGCCCAAATTACGGTAACGCCCCTGAACTTCCGATAGGCATAACTTTTAACCTGAGCGTCCGAATTGGACGTGCCACCTGTCTATGGACTCGTGACGTCCCAAACTACGTCACAGTCATTGGTCAAAGTCCATTTGACCCTCGACTCAAAAAGTCAACAATTTGGTCATACCAATCACAAGGGTAAAAACGTCAATTCATACATTAAATTACATTATCAAAATCCTCGAATTTCCGGGGTGTTACAACCTTCCCCCCTTAAGAAATTTCGTCCCAAAATTTCAAAAAAACAAATAAGGAAATTGCTCTCGCATCTGAGCCTCGGGCTCCCATGTGGCTTCTTCCACATTCTGGTTTCTCCAGAGAATCTTCACGAGAGGGATCGTCTTCCGACGTAGTACCTTTTCTTTCCGATCCAAAATCTGAACTGGTTGTTCCTCAAAGCTCAAATCCTCTCGGAGTTCGATAGGTTGTTCCTCCAGTACATGAGAAGCATCATGTACGTACTTCGGCAACATTGATATGTGGAAAACATCGTGAACTCGAGAAAGTTCTGGAGGTAGTGCCAACTTGTAAGCAACCCTGAAAATCCTCTCCACGATCTCATATGGTCCAATAAAACGCAGACTCAGTTTCCCCCGTCGACCAAAACGGATAATCCCTTTCCACGGAGATAACTTCAGGAAGACAAAATCTCCCACTTCAAATTCCAAGTCTCGAATCCGTCGATCGGCATAACTCTTTTGGCGATCTTGTGCCGCCTTCAATCTTTCCTTGATAACCCGAATAGTTACCAGGGTTAAGTCCATCAATTCTGGCCCCTATCTCCATCCAGCAGATAGGTGTCCTGCACTGTCGACCATACAGTGCCTAATAGGGTGCCATCCCGATGCTTGTCTGATAGCTGTTGTTGTAAGCGAATTCCATCAATGGCAAATGAGTATCCCATGAGTCCTGAAACTGTAGCACACAGGACCTCATCATGTCCTCCAGGGTCTGAATGGTCCGTTCAGACTATCCATCGGTTTGTGGATGGAACGCAGTACTGAAACGTAGGGTTGTTCCCAAAGTAGCTTGCAAACTCCGCCAGAACCTGGAAGTGAAACGCGGATCACGATCGGACACGATCGATTCCGGCGTACCATGCAATCGTATGATTTCCTTTACAAACAATTGAGCTAGTCGGCTAGGTTTATAAGTCTCCTGAACTGGCAGAAAATGGGCTGACTTGGTTAACAGGTCCACGATCACCCACACCCCGTCAACTTCACTCTGAGTCCTTGGTAACTTAAAGACGAAGTCCATGGTGATGTGATCCCACTTCCACTCGGGAATCGGAAGTGGCTGCATAGCCCCATAAGGTCTCTGCCGTTCCGCCTTAACCTGCTGACAGGTTAAGCATTTGCTTACAAACTCTGCAATGTCTTTCTTCATTCCTGGCCACCAATAATGGTTCCGGAGGGTACGGTACATCTTTGTACCTCCCGGATGCATAGCATAAGCCGAACTATGGGCCTCCTCCAGAATCTCGGCCCGTAACTCTGCCACTGCATGTGCACACAAACGGCCCAATTTTACAAGCGCTCCATCATCCCGGATGGTAAAATCTTGTCTCCCATCCGCATCGACGTCAATTCTGTAAACACAGAGTATCGGATCCTGAAGTTGTGCTTCGATGATCAGATCAATCAGTACAGGTTGTACATGGAAGCTGGCCAACAAAGCTCCATGCTCATCCATATCCAAAATAACTCCCGCCTTCCGGAGTTCCAACAGTAAAGGAAGATACACCATCCCTAGGTGTGCAACAGATCCCGCTGACTTCCTGCTGAGTGCATCTGCCACCATATTGGCCTTACCCGGATGGTACTCAATCGTACAATCATAATCCTTCAGCAGCTTTAACCATCTCCGTTGTCTCATGTTAAGCTCCTTCTGAGTGAATAGGTACTTTAGGCTCTGGTGGTCGGTGTATATCCGGCACGTTGCGCCGAATAGGTAATGTCTCCAGATTTTTAGAGCATGAACCACCACTGCCAACTCCAAATCATGGGTTGGGTAGTTCAACTCATAAGTCTTTAGCTGCCGGGATGCGTAGGCGATAACCTTGCCAGTCTGCATCAACACGCAGCCCAGACCTTGTAGTGATGCGTCACTAAAGACCACGAACTCTCCACTGTCATCCGGCAATGCAAGGACAGGTGCAGTGGTCAATCGATCCTTCAATTCTTGAAAACTCCGATCACACTGCTCTCCCAAATGAATTTCACTCCCTTCCGAGTCAAACGAGTTAATGGTGCAGCAATTTTGGAGAAACCCTCCACGAATCTTCGGTAGTAACCCGCTAACCCGACAAAACTCCGCACTTCCGTTACTGTTTTCGGTCTAGCCCAGTTAGTCACCGCTTCTGTTTTCTGGGGATCTACGCTAATCCCATCCGTCGATATCACGTGTCCCAAAAAACCAATACTGCTCAGCCAAAACTGACACTTGCTCAGCTTGGCGTACAACTGTTTTTGTCTCAGCTTCTCCAACACCAACCGTAGATGTTCCTCATGTGCTCGGGCACTCCTCGAGTACACCAAGATATCATCGATGAACACAATCACGAACTTATCCAAGTAGGGTCGGAAGACCCGGTTCATCAGATCCATGAATGCTGCTGGAGCATTCGTCAAACCAAAAGGCATAACAAGGAACTCGTAGTGTCTGTAACGGGTTCGAAAAGCAGTTTTCGGAAAATCCTCATCTGAATCCTCAGTTGGTGATACCCAGACCGCAAATCAATCTTCGAAAAACACTGTGCTCCCCGCAACTGGTCAAAAAGGTCATCGATCCTGGGTAGAGGATACTGGTTCCTCAGTGTCACCTTGTTGAGTTGCCGATAGTCAATGCACAAACGGAGACTCCCCTCCTTCTTCTTTACGAACAACACCGGTGCTCCCCACGGTGAAGTACTCGGTCGGACGTATCCCAAATCCACCAACTCCTGCAATTGAGTTTTGAGTTCTCGTAATTCGGCCGGCGCTATCCGGTATGGTGCCTGGGATATAGGTCGGGTACCAGGGAGTAGTTCAATCGTAAACTCGATCTCCCGTGATGGTGGTAATCCAGGTAAGTCTTCCGGGAACACATCCGGAAACTCACGTACCACCGGTATCTCGTCGATACCCGGAGTGTCAACCTGTTCTGACACGACATGCGCCAGATAACCCTGGCATCCCTTCCGTAGAAGTTTGGTAGCAGTAAGTGAAGAAATCACTTCAGGAGACGAACCGTCACGCTCCCCTTGAAAGATAACCTCCGGTAAACCCGGGCTTCGCAGAATCACTTGCTTGCTACAGCAATCGATGAGCGACCCATGCTCCGATAGCCAATCCATTCCCAAAATTATATCGAAGTCGTGGATATCTAGAATAATTAAATCCGCTGGTAAATCCACATCCTCAATTCTCACCGGGCACCTTCGAATCACCTGATTCACAAGGGACACGATGCCCATCGGGGTGCCAACACCCATTTCGCAATCTAAGGCTGATACCACACAATCAAGCATACCAGCACAACTCTTCGAAATAAAAGAATGTGTAGCCCCCGCATCCATCAATACACGTACAAGAAGGTTTAAGATATGTAGTGTACCTGTAACCACGCCTGGGGCAGTCCTGCTGCTGGGTCATTGCAAATACTTGAGACCTAGGCCCTCCATTTCGTCCGCGCCCGCGCGCACCACGCCCACCTCCCTGACCTCGACCTCTATTAGTGTGGAAAGCCGTACTCTACACCACACTAGAGCCCCCAGCGTCATTGCTCTTGGACAACAGTGGGAAATCACAAGCATAGTGGCCCTCCTCTCCGCAAGCAAAACAGGTTACTGGCCTCGGCCTGTCCGAATGCCCACCAGAAGCTCCGCTCCAGGAAGAACGCTGCCCAGAGTTGTATCCCGATCCTCTGCCCTGAGAGCCTCCACGTCGACCTGACCAGCCACGACCCTTGAAGGATGAGGGTGCTCCCCTGTAGCCCCCTCCCTTGTTGTTCTTCTGTCCCATTGACCCACGTTGTGGGCGATCCTGACGTCGCCCCTCGCCCGTAGGCTGTCGTGTCTGGTGTGCCGCCAGACTGGCCTCGACACGCACCGCAGCGTCGACCATATCTCTCAGAGAAGCATGAGTAGCAGCAGTCACACTTTCCCGGATCTCCCTCGGAGTCCAAGCTCAAACCTTTGGCATTTGTCCTCCTCCGTGCTCACGAATGATGCAGCGAACCGGGATAGTTTTCCGAAAGTCTGCTCGTAGTCCGCAACGGACATATCCCCCTGCTTCAGCCGCAGGAACTCAGCCTCCCGTGCCGCGCGAAACGATCGCGGGTAGTACTAGTCCAGAAATCGGGAACGGAACACTTCCCAAGTAGTGGTATAGACAGACCATCCAGACATTTCAAGGCCGTGCCACCACTGGTAGGCTCCTCCTTCCAGTAAGAAGGCTGCCAAGGTCACCCGTTCGCCCGGAGGGCAGTGCATCACCGTGAAGATCCTTTCCCATTTGGTGATCCAATCATGAGCATCTTCGGGGTTTGATCCCCCATTGAAAGAAGTGGCTCCCAGACGCTGCGCCTGCTCAATGCTTGCGCATTCCATTTCTTTTTCCAGATCCTCGTCAGTTCGTGTATGAGGAATCCTCCTTGGAGGCATAACCAACTGTCAAGAGGCATAGATCAGTTAACCTTATCCTTAAACTCGAAAAGTAACTAGTACTAATCGCTAGTCTAGCATGCTGACCACAACCTAGTGCTCTGATACCAAGCTGACAAGACCCGCCCTGATCCCCATGGGACCACATGGGGACGTGCCCTGCTCTCGTCTGACACCCGAAATAACATACCAATTTTAACCTTAAACGTTCAAATGCATAAATAACCAAATTAAAGTTTTACATCAAATCCAAAATAAACAGATGTCAGACAAGGGATGAAATCCAAAATTACATGTTGCGAGCACGACTCTAAAATAAACCTGCGGGCAAACCACCCAACAGGAGTTCAGGTACGCAGAAGTAGATCTATGCCTCAGCCTCAGGATCCTCCTCTACCTCAATAACACAGTCTGGAGGGGTTACCAAAACCTTAAGGGTGAGTGGGCCGAAACTCAAGTTTATAAAACCGTTTAATAAGTAAAACATATAATTTACCCCTCCGTTTTCCAAACATGCATGCATCAGAATTTAAAACCATAAATCATATAGTATGAACCATAAGGCATGTAATAAAACCATAAACCTAATTTTTGCCACTGCACTATACACTCCAATCCTGACATCCCCGATGTCTGACGTCCTTGACGTCCAATAAGGTCACAGTCTCAAGGCTACGCGTGCCACTCGGGTCTCAATTCCGAGTCCAATCCACGAACCCTGTCCGGGTACGGCATCTCAAATGCCTAGCGTCCTAGACGCTCAACGTCCCTGACGTCAAATAAGCAATTCTACTCCTGAGTCATTTTACGGTCCGGTTCCTCCGTAGAATGACCCCTCGCAGGCAATGCGCTATGACCACTCCGGGGTACCACATCCGGAGGAGACAGTATCATAAGAATGGATCTATACAGTGCAGTACCAAATACATTTTATTGATATCCACATGTAAAACATATATGTATACATAGATAAAATCCAAACCGATCGTTAAGTTTCATCAGACGGGTTTCAAACCCAAATACCGTGAAACGTGCCATAACGATAATTTCAATATCATCAAAACCATTTCTTGATTCCAGCATGTGGACATATAAGTAAATCAGAAAACATTTAAGCATGCAAGGGTTTAATGAAATCGGGCCCACTCACAGTACGATCCCGCGGTGAACCTGTGCGTACGAACTTGTACCGGGATTATCGTACAATTGCTGTCAGTCCAAATCACACGTAAGGGTCACTACAAGTCTTAACCATTTAACCAAAAAGTCCGAAACAGAAACCGGCTCGGGGAACCCGTCCAACGCGTTTCCCGAGACAACTGGCCCTAAACTGACCCATCAAAACTATCTCAAATGAACATGGTTAATTCACTAAAAATGTTCAGAATGATGAGAGAAACAAAAGTCATGTTGATCGTGATCGGAGATAAGGTTCAACGCGCCCTCACGCGCCGCCCAAAGTGGCTGCGCGTGGAAGTCACGCGCCTGACACTGTAGCTACAGTGTCACCACCTTCACCCGTTTATCTGTAATACGGGTCTGCCACCCGCGGCTTGACCCGGTTGATTACCCATCAATTCCTACTCGATTTCAATCCAATTTGATCCTAACATGTTTATTATTCTTCCAATTTAAGTTCTGAGACATTAATCAACCTCGACAAGTCCCCAATCGACCCATCGACCCGTGATCAACCAATCGGGTCAATCACCAGAACTTCCTAGTTTCTAAATTAATTTCCAATTAACTTCACAGACAGCATAATAGGATCAAAACGACCTAAAATGAACGATCAATTGTGTCTGAAAGTACCTGAAGGTTGTCGTCCCAAGCTCTGCGATTTCATTGAAAACTGCGGTCACCGTCCCAGCTCACCCGTGGCTGATGACCTTCGATTTCGATGTGGATAAGTTCCAAATACTCCTAGAAGACTAAACCAGGCTTTGGTTTGGTCCAACAATCGCCAGAAATTGAAAACCCGATTTCCCTCCAAAATTTCCCGAATTGGTTTCTCTTTGGTTCCTCACCTATTTTCAGTTCTTTCAACCTCAGAGTGAAGCTCATTCACTTCTCAATCAGTTTTAAACAATTCAAGCTGTCCCAGAGGCTCGTGGAAGCCTTACTGTCCACTAAATTTTGTTCCCCGAAAAAGCTTCGAATCTTCATTAATCAAATCGACCTTGCAGGGTGGATGGTTCAGGCCACGTTCTAAAGCAAAAGACACACCTTTCTTTCCAGCGCACACTTGCATAAACAATTGCGCACTGAACCACCGCACATGGTGGTGCCGTCCATGGTCCCCCGCGTTTGCTACAGTAACCAGGGCAAAATGACCAAAATGCCCCTGGTTCAAGTAATTACCAAAATTCCCTTCACTTTCTAGACTCGTAACTCAGCCATACGAAGTCCGATTTCGCCGTACCGTGTCAGGACCCGTCCCAAATATGGCCTCGAGACCCGGGACGAACCCTGCTCCCGTCTGACAATCACACTTACAGTATCTAACAAAACGAAAAATCGTCATAACTATCATACGAAGGAGTAAAATATACACAACAGTCAGTCAGAGCATAGTTCTAAAAAATGGGCACAAAAGTCCTACAATGCTAGTCTCGCAACGGAAGAACACGAGAAGCTCTATGCCTCGATATCTGCCTCAACGTTCACCCCAGTGCTATCACCACGACCTGGAGGGAAAATTTAAAACCAAAAGTGTGAGTGGACTAGAATAACCAAAAGTTGTAAAATCAGTTTATCACTAATTCGAGGTTAAGGAAAAATAAGAATCAGTGTTCCCTCCGTTTTTTTTTAACACAGGCATGCCCAACGAAGTACTAGAAAATCATAATATGAAACATCATAAGAAACAGAAACACTATAAAATCTCATAAGAAACAGATACACTATAAAATACCATAAGGAACAGAAACACTATAAAATCTCATAAGAAACAGATACACTATAAAATACCATAAGGAACAGAAACACTATAAAACGGATATAGAAATCATAGTTTCAGCATCCAATCATCATTTCCGATCAAACCTGCTGGACCTATCCGAGTCTTTAAACTCAATCAGGCCTTAAATGAAATCCGAGTCTTTAAACTCCCGAGTCTTTAAACTCAATAGGCCTATGGGGGTAATATCAACATATCCGAGTCTTTAAACTCAATCCGGGCCCGTCCCCCGTCAATATCAATCCGGGTCTTTAAACCCAATATCCAGATCCAGCAAATCCAATCCATATCCAGTGTAAAACCAATTCGAAATCGATCGCCAAACTCGAATTCGAAATCCCCGGTTCGTAGCCCTTCCGGCGTTCCGAACCGACATTCCGAACCCAAATCCGAAAATCTATCCTTATACCCAGAAATCACTCAGAATCACAAATCCTATTTCATAACCCATTGATCATCATCAGAAAACACGTATAGGTTGAAATCGCAAATATAGCATCAAAATCCGAAAACCAGCTTTTTCTCGAAAAACGTGCAAACTCATTAATCACATATAATCATCATGTAAAAGCATAAAAACACTCGTAATATCATAAAACATCAATAAAACAGTTAGGCATGCTCGAAGGAAAGAAAGAGTCCACTCACAAATCCAGAACGAGTCACTCGCGCTCCGTGCGCTCCTCGACTGTCTCGGGTGCCTCCCGTCCTGTCAAAATGCACCAAAAAGGGTCACAAATATATCAAGGATCCTAATCCTAATTTCCCCAATTTTTCGGGAATTAAATAATATTTTAATCCTAAACCCTCAACCGTCTGGATTCCCGAACAACTCCGTAACATCGTCCGATTCACTCGAAAACTACACCAATAAACTCCTTAGGACATTTAGAACCAAACTCATGTTGGAAGCTTGGCCGGATTCTTCTCCACGCGCCTCCACGCGCCGCCCAAAGTGGCTGCGCGTGGGCCTCACGTGCCTGCTACAGTGCATCTCCTTCCTCGGTTGAACCCGGTTCACACCAGGGCTGCAATCCCGGACCGGGGAGAGCCATTCTCCGCCGTCCGGCCACCATGTCATCTCCTCTCTTCTCCTGCAGCTTCGTCCAGACACCAGGAATCCATCCCCCTCACTCTCCTGGTTCGGTTCACCCCTCAGCTTCACGACTGAAGCTCGAAAGAAAACACAGACGGCCCCTGTTTTCCTTCCCGGCCGTCCAATGCTTCCCCCCTCACGGTGGCGATTCTAAACTCCTCCCACAACCTCACTGAGCCACACACAACTCACAGGAACCCTCGACTCACTCTCTAAACCCACGATTTCCCGTTTGCAATTCACGGCCAAACAGAGTACAGAGTACTCACCGTCGACTGAGCTCCGCCGTGTACGCCCCCGTCACGGCGACCGTCCTACACCACTCCTAGAACCTAACTGAACATCACTGAACTCACCAATCCCCTCGATTCTCATCCTACCTTCACGACTTTTGAATTGAAAAATCAAGGGAAAACAGAGTAAAGAGGCTTACCCTTCGATTCCGTCTCCGCCGCAAGCGCCGCCGCGTACCACGGTGCTTGTTGGTCTCCCTACAGCCTCCTGAACTGCCCACGGTCGTGGTTTGAGTCACCACACGGCGTAGCCACCACCAAACTCTCACGGTCTCTCTGTTTCCCCCAAAAATTCATCCGTCCACCGTCTAGCCTCCGTGCACGGTTGCAGCTCCAAACCGCGATCAATGACTCACCCTCGTCTCTCTTTCACTTCCACTAATCACTCTTCACTCACTCACCCTTGGAATCGATCACTGTCTCCCCAAAATCTCACCCTCTATTTCTCTGTGTTTCAAGGATTGCATGGTTCAATTTTGTGCAAAATGTGGCCGTGCACACTTGAGAACGGCCTGGAACCATCCAGCCACTCCCACGTGTCCATCATCCATAGGCCAACACAAAAAATCTCTGCCACTTGCCCTTATCTGATTGGGCTGAGGGAAATGACCAAAATACCCCTCTTGCACAAATTATCCTTTTACCCTCATACTTTCCAGACCCGTAACTATTTCATCCGACGTCCGATGACAGCGTGCCGCCTGTCGTTGTACTCAGGACGTCGAGACCTATCCAACGGTCCTCGGTCTATGTAAAAATCACAAGTCCTCCAAAAAGTCAACATTTTCCTCGTTTACTCAAAATTACGGTAACACCCCCAATCGTCCGAACGTCATAACTTTTCCTCCGGTTGTCCGAATCGAACCTGCCACCTGTCTACGGACTCGTGACGTCCTAAACTACGTCACGGTCAAGGGTCAACACTCATCCAATCGGTAATTCAAAAAGTCAACTTTTCGTCTACTAGTCACAAGGGCAAAAACGTCCATTTATACACAATTTTACAAAATTACATTTTTACCCTTCCCGAAGGTACGGGTTGTTACATGCCGCCTTTCAACGGACTCAGGGCATCGAGACCTACCTAACGGTCCTTGAGTTGTGTGAAAATTAGTTGCCAAACAAAAAGTCAACATTTTCTCCCCTATCGTCCAAATTACGGTAACGCCCCTGAACTTCCGATAGGCATAACTTTTACCCTGAGCTTCCGAATTGGACGTGCCACCTGTCTATGGACTCGTGACGTCCCAAACTACATCACGGTCATTGGTCAAAATCCATTTGACCCTCAAATCAAAAAGTCAACAATTTGGTCATACCAATCACAAGGGTAAAAACTTCAATTCATACATTAAATTACATTATCAAAATCCTCGAATTTCCGGGGTGTTACACAAATATTGTTGTATTATTAACACATGTTATTACCTTGAGTTGATATATGGAAAAAAAAATAAAAAAAATGAAAAAGGGGGGAGGGTGGGGGGGGGGGGGGGGGGGGGGGGGGGGGGGGGGAATGTTTTGAGTCTCTATCATGGTAATAAGGTTTGATTATGTAATGTTTGAAGTAAGTCCTTTACATTCATAAATCCAACACAAAAAATGAATTTTGAGGCCCAACATGATGAAGTTAGGCCTATGATCGAAGGGATGAATTATTGACATCATTGCACTAAGGTTGGGAAGTTATGATACGTTTTGGGAGTCTATTGAGTCTTGGAACGAATTTGAGCACCATTTATCCTATACATTTCTTGCCTCTAAACTTAAACCCCATTACAACCTTCGTAAAGACCTTATGATCCTTAAGATGGTAAATTTTGATTAGTTGAGTCAATCACTTGAGTAAGCTTATAGTTTTGGTTCATTTAGGCAAGTATGTTTAATTTTTATCATGAGATGTTTGTTTGAGATTTTGCAAAAATACTTCATTTCTATTATGTGAGTATTTTTCTCACATACTTTGAGTGCAAATACAAATCCTAACAAATTGAGTGAATTCATGAGTGCATATCCTTGTGAGTTGATTCATACTTGTCTTATTCATGTTGAGATCCACTTCACCATATTTACCCATTATCTTACGTGTTGAAAACGTTTTGTTACAATGTATTAACTCTTGAATTCCATATGTAAATGCTTTAAGTGAAAATCTTTGATGCCATGATAATAATGCAATTTTGAGACAAATGGTTAAGGGTTTACTTGTTTTGAATTCTTAGTTTAATTTTAGTATTTGCTAGGGACTAACAAAGTTTAAGTGTGGGGATATTTGATAAGTCGTTAATTAAGCATTATTTTATACCCTTTATACTTGACTTTTAATATTAAAATAATAAACAATTAGTGAAAATAATATATTTTTTGATATTTTTGTAGAAATAAATAAAGTCGAATGAAGAAATTATGGACGAAATTCAGTGAAATTATATAAATCCATTTTTTAAATTGAAATTCATTTGTTCAAACCCAATCCAAGTTTGCAAACCCAATCTGCGAAGCCCTTAATCCCTGAAAACCAGTCCAATTGATCCATTAGTGCAGCCCACCATCGAAAGTCGCCGGCCCAATCCTTCGCTCCAGCCCACACTCACGGCCCAGCCCGCATCACAGCCCAGCCATCCAGCCTACTACTCGCACCAGCAAGCAGCTACCGAACTGCTTCCCAGCGACTTTGATGCGCGTGTATCGAACTAGGTAGTCAACCTTGGCGCACGTGCGCTAAAAGTCAGTACGCCTGCCAGAACGCCTCCACCAACTCCACCCACTTTTTGTCAGCCACTTGCCACCGAAATCAATTGCTGATTTTCAGCAGGTCTGTGCAACCCATTTCTTACACCCAACTACTTCTTTTTCCAGCTACTTTTCTGAATTTCCAGCACCAAACCAACCCCAAAATCATCATTTTCCATCATTATTCATCATTTCATTATTTTATTTTATTTTTGTATTTTTTTGGGACTTCCCTATAAATAGGAAGACCATCTTCATTGTTAAGAGGTCCCCCTTTGTCTATTTTTTTTCTCTTTTGTAGCTTTTATTTTAGTTGTTTTCTCTCTACATTGTAGAGTTATTTTGGGGACCATTTTAACTTCTTGTAGATTTTCTTTTTAATTAGTTTTCATTTAAATATTTTCTTTTAATTTATGTTTTTAGATTCATTTCTTAAGTTTCATTTCCTTTTAATTTTAGTTCTTAGATTTCCTTTGTAAACTTTTCTTTGTAACTTCTTTGACTTCTATTTTAGATATGAATTTATGTTTTCCTTAAGAAAATCCTAGGCCGAGTATTTCCGAAATAATTTTAGAATTTAAGTCTTATATTTTATCCTTCATCTTCATAAGGTTCCTTGATAGGGTGTTAAATAAGCATTATTTTATATTATTTTATACCCTTTTATACTTGACTTTTAATATTAAAATAATAAATAATTAGATAAAATAATTTATTTTGTGATATTTTTGTTTAAATAAATAAATTTTGTAATTTGGAGCATTTTGGCGAAAGAATCGTCCCGATTGGAATTATAACGATGAAATTATGGACGGAATTGGATTGAATTATATATTAATTATTATTAATTTTGTAAGCACAAATTCATATTTAATTTGACCCCATTTTTGTTTATTGTGCAGCCCAGATTATGCAGCAGCCCAACCCACGGCCCAGCTGCAGCCTTTTTCCTGCGTAACCCAAGCCCATGCGCAAAAGCCTAGGCCCCGCGTTAGTCTCCCCCCAGCCCATCAGAGCCGTCGATCAGCGCCTATCGAAATAGTCTTCTGTTTTCGGCTCGCGCTTCCCGAATGACGCTTGTCTCCCTCAGCGCGCGTGCGCCGAACTACTTCCCTCCAGTCAGCCCGCGTGCACTAACCCACTGTATGGCATCCCTGCAGCTACCTACCGAATTCTGATAGCTCTTTTCAGCTGCTCCCTGCCAAGTCAGTTCCTGCATCAAACCTGCTCCCACCTTCCCTGATTTTTCTAATTTTCCAGCACCAAACCAGCTCAAAATCATCATTTTCCATCATTGATCATCATTTCATTTATTTTATTTTATTTTATATTTTTATTTTGAATATTTTAGGCCTCCCTCTATAAATAGGGAGGCCATTTCACTTGTAAAAGGGTCCCATTTTGTCCCATTTTATTTCTCTTTTTAGTTTAGGTTCTAAAATTTTCTCTCTAGTTTTTCTCTTCTTTTAGTTCATCTTCTTTCTTTTTGTTCTTTATTTTTGGGGACCATTTTAACTTCTTGCAGATTTTCTTATTAATTAGTTTCCTTTTAATTCTTATTCTTAATTTATGTTATTTTTATGTTATTTCTTAATTTCATTTCTTCTTTACTTTATTCTTGTGATTTTTCTTTGAGATCTCTTAAACAGATTTTTATACTTTCCTTAAGAAATATCTAGGCCGAGTATTTCCGAAATAATTCTAGAATTTAAGTCCGATTTTTTATGTTTTATCCTCTATCTTCATAAGGTTCCAGCCGCTGTTCGGTGTTCTTTATGAATAACATTACATTGTTTCCATCCACTTTCGAAATCACAAGCTGTTCTTGGGTTTCGAAAGTGTAACTTTATTTCCCTTACTTAAATTCTTGTTATTGTTTCGGTTTACTTATATTTCAATAGATGTGTTGGTATTTTCTTTCTAACATTTGTAAATATGAATACAATGTCCAAGTGTTTTACTTTTTGATTTTCATCTACTTCATATGTTTTAGTGCTTAACCTTCAATTTAACGCTAAATGTTTATGACCGTTGTTCAGGGCCCTTAGAATAGGGTTGAAGAGATTTAAATGTTTGACGCACATTGAAATCAATAACATAAGGTGAATCGTATTATAAGTCTTTATGACCGCTGTTCGGTGTATTTATAATATTGAAAAATGTATGCAAGTATTTGAGATTATTAAGGTAGGATTTCGTGATTGGTTCAATATGAGCATGATGTTAGAGTGTTAATAAAAATATGTGTTTGAAGAAAGTTCACTTGCACAAAAGTTAAAGTAGAAGTAGAATTAAGTTCTTAACTATTTTGACTTGTTTTCTTTATTCTATGATTACAATCTTTCAAACCCCCAATTTAATTCTTTATTCTTTTATTCTTTATTTCATTAATTCATTAATTCTTTTATTCTTAAATTCATTTATTCTTTAATTCTTTATTATTTAATTATTTAATTATTTAATTCATTATTCTTTGATTATTCATTATTCTTTTTAACTAACATATTATTAATGTTCCCTAATTTCCTCGGTTAAGAACGATCCCATTGTTTAACGCTACATATTATTTACACAAAAAATGTTTAAATTGCATAATACTCGAATTACGTATCTAATTTAATGTGTAGTTTGGGTGTTATCATTCCTTCTGCTCTTCAGAGAATTTTATGAATAACATTCCATTGTTTACATTCATTTTCGGAATCATAAGCTGTTCTTGGGTTCCGAAAGTATAACTTTAGTCCCTTTACTTAAATTCTTGTTATTGTTTCAGTTTACTTATAATTTAATACATGTGATGATATTTTCTTTCTAAACTTTTGTAAGTATGAATGCAATCTCCATGTGTTTTTACTTTCTGAATTTCATTTACTTTATATATCTTAGTGCTTAGACTTCAATTTGATGCTATATGTTTTATTCGCTGTTCGGTGCATTTAGACTAGAATTGAAGAGATTAAATGTTGATTGCTGTCAGCGCATTTAATTATAAACTTAAGGTGAATCATGTTGTAAATGTTTGAGCATATTGATGTTTGACGCACATTAATGGTTGATGCATTTATAATATTGAAATATATATGTAAGTATTTGAGATGATGAAGTTAGGATTTCGTGATTGGTTTATTATGAGCAAAATGTTAGAGTGTTGGTAAAATTTGTATTTGAATGAAGTCTATTTTTAGGAGTAGTATAAATAATGTGATTGTTAATTTGAAATTACTTACGTAAAAATGTCAGTTTTGTCTATGAAACTACTCTATAATTTGTAAGTTCTAATTAGCAAGAGCTTGCACTTTAATTCTTAGTTTTGTTAAAAATGTAATTTAGATGACAATATTCCTAAACCAACCGCCCCCCACCCCCCCCCCCCCCCCCCCCCCCCCCCCCCCCCCCACACACACACACACACACACACACACACACAAAATTTCATTCTTTTATTCTTTATTATTTAATTATTTAGTTATTTAATTCATTATTCATTATTCTTTCTCACTAACATATTATTAATGTTCCCTAATTTCCTTAGTTAAAACGATCTCTATTTACCAATACTAAATCTACACAAAAAGGGTTTAAATTGCATAATACTCGAATTGCGTGTTTAATTTAATGCGCAGTTTGACCATTATTACTTTTCTTGAATATTTCTCAATTCGGCTCTCAATAGAAGTACCAATTGTTGAAGTAAAAATCATACTAGCATGGAAAAGTCTTGAGAATCCCAACAAATAGCAAATAAGAGACAGTCAAAATTAAAATTGAAGCCCCGGGGTGGTTGTTCAACCAAGAATACTCTGATACTTAAGTAAGCTTTGAGAGAGAAATCATAAATATTAAAAGGAAGAACAAATTACATTGAAAGTGAAATGATCTTCACTCTTTATAGGGAAGTCTTGGAAGTCGCAGAACGTTCTGATTGATCGATGGATATTGTAATTAATAAATAAAAAAATTTAATAAAAAATTATCTAGTAATTTAATATTACTAATAATTGTTTATTATTAAGAATAATTATGACAATTATAATAGTCAAATATCAATAATAATTATTCATTATTAAGAATAATGATGACAATTAATTCTCGAGGAGAATATTAATATTATTGAGGTTTTAACCAGATTAAATAATATATTTAATTGGTGAATATATTGTTTAATGCGTTGGTGTCTACGAGCTGTTAATGTCACTACTAGGGCAATTTTGACATTATGTGAATTATGGCCACGTGAAAACTCCACAATTTTTTAGAGATTTTGGGTTCCACGTCCACAAATCTTAAAAGGGGGGTTTTTTTTTTGGGTGTAGATCTGGTGCCTTAGCTAGATTAAGTTAATTAAAAGAACACATCTATTATTGCCTTAGCTAGAATATTGGTAAAAAATTATGGGAAAATACTGTCAACTTGGGAAGAGTAAATTGGAAATAATATGCATGTAGGAATTCGATAGGGTTAATTGTGGGGAGTCCAAAGTCCTTGGATCCATCAACATACACTTCTCTCAACTTGTTTTGCTTGTTATTTGTTATTTTAATTGTTTTGTTTCATTTACAAACAATCTTGGATTTTCTTATTCAAATAAATAAAGGAATTAAATTGATATAATTGATAATATAATTCGGCCTCTATGGGACGATACTCTTTACTTTGAACTACTATTAATTGACATTTGTTTTTTTTTTTAATTTTATCAATAGATGGGTAATTTCATCAATCCAAATGTAAAATGGGATCCTAAATACAAAGGATAAAAAAAATCCAACTAAGAAAATTACAAATAAAATAAAAGCCCTAAAAAACAACAATAAAATCGGATTCAATACAACTCAAATCCAAAACATCAAAATCCTAGTAACAATAAACATAAACAGGTCGCCACCAGTAGCTCTGCCGCCACCACCTACTTCACCGCTACCACTACCAAGAGAACACCAATAAGAAAAAGAGTCATGGAAGGAGATTGGTAGAGAATGGTGTTTGTGAAAAAAAAAAATCACAAATAGTCCACATGCCTAGCCTTAAACTCCGTATTTTCCGCTTGAAGGGGCTACAAGTTGCCTCGCAACTGAGTGACCTCCTCGGGATTGACTCCCTGAGAAGAACTCAAGGATCAGCTCGAGACGTCTCGAAAGAGCCCTTCTCCCGCACCCCGGACAACTATCCCGGGTCGTCGACCAAGATGGCGCTTCAGGATGCCAATCGACGTCCCGGGATCTGGTAGTTGGTCTTGTAGCGGGACTTTAGGTTGTTGCTGGGTCAACTGTTCCTGAGTCTGTTGCACGTCTTCCACCATGGCGACCTACAAAGTTGAATAAAGCAATAATTACAAAATTACGTAATTAAAAATAATAAAAGATTTAATAAAACTGCAAATATTGAACTTACTTGAATAGCGTCAGCTACTTCATTGCCTCGGCCAGCATAAACCTCCCCCCAGGCTTCAACCTCTGGGAATAGGGACCCAGCCGCACGACGTACCTCGTGCCGAGCTAACAAGGGGCGCAATCCCCTATGGTGCTCAAATTTGTTCTCTGCCTGATTCGTCTTGTTAGACTTTGATTTTACCTGCACATTAGGAAAACAATTATTACTATTACGGAAGTACGTAAATTAATAATCTCAATTAAATAAATCTAGAAAAAATGAGTTTACTTTAAATTGGTTGCTTATCCAATGCGCGCATAACCACTGCCACCCCACCAACTTGTCCCCTGGCATCTCCTCAGGAGGATTTGCTAGGGTGAGAGCATTCGAGCTCCAGCACTCGTAGTAGGCATGGAGCTCGAACTTACAGTCAGAATACCGCTTCTGTCAATAGAAGTTGATATATTCCATTAGAGCAGCATTGGTCTCATCCCATTCAAAATTAATCTACAATTAAATATTAAAGTATGTTAAACTATAAAAAATTAAAAAAATAATAATAAAATTTTTCATACCTGTAAACTAGACCAACAAATGAGGAGCTCCGCAGGGTCTTGTTCTCTGAAGGTGTCAGCCATCATCTTCGATCTGGTGCGAAAAATCGTCCCCATTTCCCGCACTAGCAAAGTATGCACGTTGGGGTACGGTGCGGAAAGTCGTTCAACCTACTCCACCTAGATCATCCCTCCTATCGACCTACAGATCTCCTAGGACTTTAACCCATTACTAATGCCCCGCACTTTTATGGTACTACCTACAATTTCGACTAACATTAGTACATAATGGTATGCAAAATATATACAAGTTTTAAATTCAATAAGATATTAAACTTACCCGATGGGATATGTGCATCCTCTTCCTCTACAACGTCAACTCTAGTGGCCTCAGGGGCAGTACGAGGTTGCCCTCGTTTCGAGCTGGTGCGACGTCTCGCTGATCAGGGCCCTGGTATCATCCAATCGTCAGGAATGACTCTCGGGTGTACTAAGGAAGATCCTGGCTGATCTGTTGATGATGGTCCAGTAGAAGGTGATGAGTGGTCCATCAGAGAAAGAACTGGTCCCAGAGATGGATGCTCCGTCGGGGAAGGCACTGGTCTTGGAGATGGCTGCTCTGCGGGTGCATTACAACGACCTCGCGAAGTGATAAATTTCCGTAAAGACAGCTGCAAATATAAAAGTAATTTATAATTATTATTATTGAAATAATTAAATAAATAAACGAATAACCAAATAATCAAATTATTTCTTAAAATTTCTAATAATTTCCAAAAATATGCATTAATCCACAAATTTCTAATAATTTCAAATAATAAAAAATAATGCAAATAATTTCCGAAATTTTCCAAATATCGATAATTTCCATAAATTTCTAATAATTTCCAAACATTTCAAAAAATATTAATAATGCAATATTTTCCAAATGTATCAAAATTCAACAATTTCCAATAATTTCCAAACATATCCAAAAATTCAATATTTTTCAATATTTTCCAACAATCCACTAATTCAATAATTTCCAACAATCTACTAGTTCAATAATTCCCAATATTTTCCAACAATCCAATAATTCAATAATTTGCAATATTTTCATCCAAATTCAACAATTCAATCTAATAATTAATCCACAAAACCAATCCAATAACCAATCCAAAAATCAATCAAATAATATGAATTTATCCAAAAACCAATCCAATTCAATATAAGATTCAATAAAAAAATAACAATAAATAACAAAAATTAAAAAATGAGATTGAGGGCTTACATTGAGGAAACGAGAAAGATGAGCTCGAGAGAGAAAGCGAGAGCATGAGAGGACTGAGATGGGTGGTCCGATTTTGGGGTTTGGAGTCGTGGGTCGTGGGTTTGGGGGCGGTATCTCTTTAGGTTCAATGTTTATGGGGATTTGGTTTAGGGTTGTTTAGGGGTGAGTGAGGGAGGGAGTTGAGTGAAGAGGTGAGCTTGAGTGAGAGAGGGATTTGAGTGACAGAGTGAGAGATGGGGGTGAGGAGTTGTAGAGGTCGCGGGTAGAGAAGGCGGCTGTGTTTGGAAAAAAATGAAGAGGAAGACGAAAGGAAGGGTCGCATATGTTCTAAGTGAGTAGGGGACTTTTCTCGGCGCACCCATCTGCCGAGCCAGTTTTAATGATTCGTCCGGCCAATGTAGGATGCAGTTTCAATTTTCTCAAAAAATTTGGCAGAATTTTTGAATTTTTATGAAAATTCACCTTGCCCTGTAGATTTACAGCATCCACGAGACCAAGTGTTCCATAAATCTGACATTTTTGGGTTCGATCGAAATGGTAACGAGTGAATTTGAGAAATCCGACCGTTCAGTTTGTGATAGGGTGTGTCCAGACCTTGACTGTCAAAAATGTCGACGTTTGGAGGGCTCAAAAGGCCTTGGATCAACGAACGACGATTTGTTACTATCAATTCGTTTCGCACCGTAACCTATTCTCGGGACATCGAAATTCCGTGAAATTTTGCAGATATGATCTATGAGTCATTCTAATTAATGTGGACGGTTAGATCACTCGAACCATGAAGAAGAAAAAAGAGAAAAATACTAAAACTATCCAATTCATTAACACTTAGAACTTTTGAAGGAATCGTCACCCCTAATCTTCGTTTTTAGGTTCGATCGAAATGGTAACGAGTGAATTTGAGAAATCCGATTGTTTAGTTTGTGATAGGGTGTGTCCAGACCTTTCCTGTAAAAAATGTTGACGTTTGGAAGGATTAAAGGCCTTGGATCAATGAAAGACGATTTGTTACCGTCGATTCGTTTCACACCGTAACCTATTCTTGGGACGTCGAAATTCTGTGAAATTTTACGGATATGATCTACGAGTCATTCTAATTAATGTGGACAATAGGATCACTTGAACCATGAAGAAAAATAGAGAAAATACTAAAACTATCCAATTCATTAACACATGAACAAGACTACAATCTTGTGGTCCGCATAAAAAAACTTCACCACACTTACTAATTTACCGTAAAACCCTGTTTCAGCATTTAATCCATCCCCCGACACGAATACCCCACTATTTTGAGTAGAAAAATTTTCATCACGCTTTGCGCACACGAACTTAACTCTGTTCATGTAACAACCTGCGTATGTTTCTCCTCGAAATGGGCCAATTGCAAGCTGCATCTATTCTTTGCAGAACTTGGGTGAGTTGTCATCTTTCAACTGTGATATCTGAAAGGAAAACACATAATTTTACACTGTTTCACTTTAAAAAATTTATACAACATTTGACTTACATGTTTGGACAACCAAAGTGGAAACAATTGTTTGTCCATTTCCTCCCAATTAGAAGGATATTGAGCCTTCATCAATGCCTCATGTTCTTCATGGAAAGTGTCACGACCCAGCCCATCTAGCACAATATTGTTTGCTTTGGGCCCAGCCCTCATGATTTTGTTTTTGGGAGCTCACGTGCAACTTCCCAATAGGTCACCCATTTTGGGATTGCACCAGCCTCAACTCGCTTAACTTTGGAGTTCCCAAGGAATCCAAAGCCAGTGAGCTCCCAAAAGGCCTTGTGTTAGCTAGATGTGTGCCCAGACATATAAGGCACTTCACCTTTCCCTCCCCGAGCGATGTGGGATTGTTCACCGATCTTGAATTTTCAGAGCTCACGGGTCTTACTCGTCGTTTTTTCTTCCAAGACCGGATATTACAATCCACCCCCCCCCCCCCCAATTGGGGCCCAGCGTCCTCGCTGGCACACTTCCGGTCGGGGTCTGGCTCTGATACCAATTTGTCATGACCCGACCCATCTAGTACAATATTGTCCGCTTTGGGCCTAGCCCTCACGGTTTTGTTTCCGAGAGAACACTTGTAACTTCCCAGTAGGTCACCCATCCTGAGATTACACTAGCCTCAACTAGCTTAACTTTGGAGTTCCCAAGGAATTCAAAGCTAGTGATCTCCCAAAAAGGCCTTGTGTTAGATAGATACGTGCCCACACATATAAGGAACTTCACCTTTCCCTCCCCGAGTGATGTGGGATTGTTCACCGATCTTGCCTTTCCAAGCTCACGGGTCTTGCTCACCGTTCTTGGTTCCCAGACCGGGTCTTATAATCCACCCCCTTGGGGCCCAGCCTCCTCGCTGGCACACTTCCGGTCGGGGTCCAGCTCTGATACCATTCTGTCATACCCGACCCATCTAACACAATATTTTCCGCTTTGGGCCTAGACCTCACCGTTTTATTTTTGGGAGCTCACGTGCAACTTTCCCAGTAGGTCACCCATCTTGGGATTGCACCAGTCTCAACTCGCTTAACTTTGGAGTTCTCAAGGAATCTAGAGCCAATGAGCTCCCAAAAGGTCTTGTGATAGATAGATGTGTGCCCACACATATAAGGCACTTCAACTTTCCCTTTCTGAGCGATGTGAAATTGATCACCGATCTTGACTTTTCCAAGCTCATGGGTCTTGATCGCCGTTCTTGCTTTCAAGACCGGGTATTACAGAAAGGCCAGACTTCATCACAATTGTTCAATATGAACCAATGCGCCACTTCCATGTCGCTATCAGTAAAAGGCTCTGTGATTGGACCAGTACCGAACGATTTTTCTGGTTGGGCAAATACAGATAGGGACTCTAGCTGTTGACCACCATCGTCATTTCACGGGGCCCTGTTAAAAGAAGTTTCAACATTTCGAAGGTATATTGCGCAAAATGTAAGTGACTCTTTTGCAATATATGCCTCCGCTATAGAGCTTTCAGGACGTGTCTTGTTGCAGACGTACCGCTTGTAGGTACCTAACATTCTGCAACGACATAAACAAAGTGATTCAAATATAAAAAATTTATTAAGGACATAGTACCAGTATTAGGGTGATTTTTATACCTTTCGATTGGGTACATCCAACGAAATTGAACTGGGCTAGCTAGGATTGCCTCGTCTAGAAGATGTATTAGTAGGTGAGCCATTACATCAAAGAATACTGGTGGAAATATTTTCTTAAGTCGGCACATAATATAGATAATGTCCTCTTTTATTACTTCGAGGTCCACCTTCGCTAGAGACTTGGCACATAGTATCTGGAAAAACTGAGACAAATAAACTACTGTCTCAACAACTTTAGGCTGAAAATAAGGCCAAATGCCAATCGGAATGAGTCATTGTAACAAAACGCGGCAGTCGTGATTTTTCATGCCAGATAGGGTGCTGCCATCAATGCTAATATTTCGGGAGATGTTGTCTGCGTAACCATTGGGAAATTTCACACTCTACAACCACTTAAGAAATTTTTTCTTATTTTCTGGCGTAAATGTATAACCTGGATGAGCCATGCTGTATTTTCCATTCACAACTTTTGGCCACAAATGTCGCCGAATGCTCATCTCTTGCATACCCAGATGAGTTTTTTTTTGTCTTTTGACTTCCCCTCTATAGGTAAAATTGTTCCAACAAGACTCTCGATAACATTCTTCTCAATATGCATAGGATCTGTATTGTGCTTGATTTTCAATTTTGACCAATACGGCAACCGAAAAAATATATTTTTTTTCGTCTAGTTTTCTTGTTCGGCAGGTTTTGGGCCTTTTTTATGAATGTGGGAATATTGTTTAAGATGTCCAGTATCTCTTTACCGGACCTCTCTCTTGGTCGTGCCCGTAACTCTGTTTTACCATCGAATGAGTCAGCCTGCATACGCCATCGATGATCCCAGGGTAAAAATCGTCTCACGCCCAGATAACATACCTTTGATGTGTGCCAAAAAGATGTTATGTCTCGTCCGCATGTCGGACAAGCAAGATAACCCTTGGTGCTTCATCCCGCAAGCATCCTGTAAGCATGAAAATCATTAATTGTCCACATTACAGCCGCACGTAGCGTGAACATTGTGTTATATGTTCGAACACCATTTTCCCATAAATCCACAAGTTTATCAATCAACTGCCACAAATAAACGTCGATTGAATTACTCGGTGATTTGGGCCCCGATATTAAAGTACTAAGAATTTGAATTCTTTTTTCATGCATCTTCAAGGTGGCAAGTTATACGAAACTAAAACTACCGACCAAGTGCTATAAGGTCTTGCAAAACTTCCAAAAGGATTAAAACCGTCAGTAGCAAGTCCTAATCTGAGATTTCTTGGCTTCGATACAAAATCAGGATACATCTTATCAAATTCCTTCCAAGCATCTCCATCAGCTGGATGCCTTAGTGAATCATCATCCGTGCGTTCATCTTTATGCCACCTCATATCACGAGCTGTGTGAGAAGACATGAAGAATCTTTTTAATCTTGGTTTCAGTGGAAAATAATGCAACACCTTATTCAGAATCCTATTCTTTCGAAACCTAGGCTCATTGCACAAAGGACATTTGTAGAGATGCTCGAATTCACCGTAAAATAATGCACAGTTGTTCGTACATGAGTGAATCTTCACATACCCTAAACCAAGATCCTTCAAAAGCTTTTCGAGTTATAATGATCTTTAGGGAGAATGTTATCTTCAGGGAGCATTGGGGTGATGATGTCCATCATGTGATCAAAATACTTGTTCGTTTGATTATACTCAAGTTTCATGTGCATCAATTCCACAACTGCCCCTAGAACCGAAAAGGAATTACAACTAGGGTATAATTAGCGATGAGCTTCTTTCAATAACCTTTCATAATGGAGATCTGACTCTTCGGGTTGAGACCTAGGGGCATCCTCATCCATATCATCATATGCAGGGGAAAATGACATGACCCACCCCCAATCCCCGGGATTAAGGGATACGTCATGCTCCCGCCTAACCCACGTGCGACACGAAGGCTAAACACCCGTCTAATCTCTGTGGAACACGTAAGCTAGACAAGGGATACCCAGGTCAACGTACCAAAATCCATTTCAAACTTCCCAGAGTGCGCAGAAACTACTGTGGATCACGTGTATGATGTATCCGTCTCACTAACAATAGCATGTACCCCATCAACCTGGAGGGTATCGAAAACATAAAATACTGTGAGTGGACAAAAATAAATCATAAGTTCAGAAAACATTTATAAGAACAGATAGTTACGCCCTCCACGTAAAACCAATGCATACATTCGAAAACCAATTCATTTCAGCATAAGAGACCCATTTCATTTCCCAGATAATAAAAACCATGTATGAAAACTGAAATCATTTCCTTTACTCAAGTCCGTTTCTCAAATCGAGGGCCTCAGTCCAAAACTATAAATCAACATCAAGGTATGGGAACTCAGCCCAAAGATCCACATATCCAAAACATCAGGGCCATTGCCCAAAACATATGAAAACCAGTGAGAAACCAACCGAAAATCACAATCAATCAATCTGGGGGATCTCACATATCGCAGGCCTTCCCGGGATATCAACGAGTCTTTAAACTCAAAAAACAATCAATAGGCCTCGGGGGATATCACAATAACCGAGTCTTTAAATCACAACATATACCGAGTCTTTAAACTCAAAACATATCAATCCAGGGCCCTCCCCCGTCATCAATCAACCAAAGTCTTTAAACTCAAAACCAGATCCAACCATATACCAGGTCTTTAAACCCAAAACCATGCAGCAACGGGTCTTTAAACCCAAAACCAAGTGAAAGTCATATAAAATCCAAAATCCATCGAAAATGAAATTCTAAAACCAAATATGAAATCATCATTTAAAATCTCAATTCCAATCTGGAAATCACTTTAGAGCCAATATCACGTTTATCGAAACCACTTTTATGAACTAGGCCTCAAGCCCGAATTCACTTTCCAAAATCCATTTCTAAACCTTTGAAATTAAATCATATGTCACATCCCAAAATCATGTCATCGAAACCAGTATCAAATCACAGCATAAAAGTATATCTCGTAAAACGTGCAAAAGGTAAACATTTCGAATTACGTGCAAAATCGTAATCATAAAGATCATAAGCATATAAAGCACATATGGAAAACATAAAACATTTATGCATGCATCATAATTTGGAAAACAAGGTCCACTCACAGACCATTTGCGATGCCGCCTCGATACACGTGCAATATGCTGTTCCCAACAAATTCATTATCACCGAACTTCGGAACCTATCCAAATCACATTATAGGGTCACTAACCACTCCAATATACTTCCACTAAATCCCCGTATTTTTTCCGAATTTTTAACTATTTTAAGCTATCCCTTAAATCTTCGGACATCTCGAATCATATTAAAATGATGTCCGATTGTCTCAAAACCTGTGCCAAAATGTTTGTTACATCAAAATAAGTAAGTTTCATGTTGACCTCACCTTGGGAGGAAGCACCACGCACCCTCACGCTCCGCCGTAAGCGGCTGCGTGTGGGAGCCACTCGCCTGCTACAGTTCTCCTTCCTCGCCCGGTTCTCTGTTAAACGGGTCCTGCAACCTACTTCAATCCTTGTCAATTTCAACTCAATTTCTTCAATTGATTCAGCTAATCGTATCGTTTTAACCTTAATTAAAGGTCTATAAGTTTAAGTTCACAATCCTTTACCTCAAAATTTTGAAATATGTTCATCATTTGATCCCTTCAATTCTCAGCGATTCCTTCCAATTGATTCGTTCAGAAGCTTCGCAGGATCTATTCAAATGTGTTTGCAATCTCAATTGCAACCTTCGTTCTCTCCAACCATTCCAACTCAACTTGAATTTCCTAAATTGTATATAGGTTTCGTCTGGGCTCGTCTCTTCACCATTTCCCTCAATTTCGATCCCTTTCGACTCGTTTAAGCCCCCATAAGCTCATCCTCATCTCTGTTTCCATCAATTAATCGTACAATTCAGAATTCAATCCCAAGTTTCAATTCAAGGTTTTGGGTGTGGTTTCGGGTTTATTGATTCTTCCTTCCCTTTCTCCTTTCTATTTCTCACGATTTCATACTCTCAATGCTAATTTGAGTCTCACGGTTTCAGTTGAGGGGGTTGATTGTTGCCTTAGATCAATCCCACCCATCCTCTGTTTTTGCTCCACAATCATACACGACCAATCTTCCAAGTTATCTCATTATCTAATTCATCCACCGTAATCCACCGCTCAGATAGATGTCCATGTAATGAAAGTGACAGATGTCATTGAATGAACAAAATGAGTCATTAAACATGGTTGAATCAGCCAATGCCTAGTCAAATTACCATTTTACCCCTCCTTAACATAATTACCAACATGCCCTTCATAGTTCTAGACTCGTAACTTTTCCATCCGGACTCCGATTTACGCATGCCGCCTGTCTACGGATTCAACGTCCCGAGACCTAGCCAACGGTCTCTTTGGAAAGCCTAAAAAGTGTCCTGAATGAAAAGTCAACTTTTGCCCCCTCCTCCAAGGGCAAAACAATCATTTTACATCATCCGTCCGAAATTACTTGACTAATTATCGATTAATCTCACTAATTCGTCATTAATTACTAATCGAATCTCGAAATTACAGGACGGGTCATTACTGAAAATATCGGTTAATATCTCAACAAATGGATCATTATCACACCGATTATCTGAATCACTATCATCTCGAGGGTTCCTGTGAACTGAAGATGTCAATGTAGTAAAATTTGGCTTACCGTGATAAATCCAATTAGTGTAGTTATTTACAATCCTGTTTTGTTCCAGATGCAAATGGACATCACTTAGCGACATCCAACAACAGTTATTACATTTACTACATGGACATAACATGCGCCTTGCATATAGTGAGTACGTACAAAAGCGATGAAGCTGTCAATCCCATTCAAATACTGATCAGAAGATCTATCCAACATTTGCATCCAACCTCTGTCCATTGTGCTTACTTCCACAAAATATAACAAATGTAAGTAGATAATTATAATGTTTGAGACTCTATCCCATCCAAAACCGCTCGTCTCCTTATGCCTCCGGTGATTTGTTCCTATCCCATTCGAGAGTGCATGTTCTGTGTTGTATAGTTTGTGACCTACGGCGAGAAGTTTAGACCGAGGCAAATTTCGGCAGTATCACCCTACAGTTCTCCAAATACACGACGTAGATATTTCAAACTAATATCTAGTATGCATTCGGAGAACAATAAAAGGAAATAAAAAGAATTTCTCACGATCCAAATCTAACCACATAGTCAGCAAACTATACAACACATAATTGTGCACTCACAAACTGTCCCGATAAATGGAAAATTCAAGATTCAGTCAATCAATCCAATTCACTGACTTTTAAACAGGTCTAAGGTTCTAGATCAAATTTCGATATAAAAAGTTAACCAGGTTGATTAACTTTGCATTAAAGGATAAACCACAATTCTCTAACACAATAATATCCAGATTTCTAAGCATGTTCCACAATATATCATAATTTTCAAACATAATTAAATACAATTTTTTGAACAAAATTAAATTGAGAAGCAAATACACATACCTTTTATAAGTAATCTTTCAAATCAACCACAAATTACCTAAAACAACAAATTATTTTAGCTTATAATAAAAATTAAAATCATAAAAACAAAAAATAAAATCATCAAAATCATTAATTTTACCTTAGGTGAAGTAGTGATGATGAAATAATGATGACATGATGATGAAGTGATGATGATATTATGTAGGGGTTGTGAGAGTAAATGTGAGAGAGTTAATGAGGAATGAGGAAGAAGATGAAGAAATGAATTCGTTCTGCACTAAATGCAGATTAGAATTTTTCCTGGCGCAGGGTTCGCCGGGCCAGCTTTAATGACCTGCTGGGCGAAAAAATAGGCGCTAACACATCTTCGCGCCAAACTTTTTCCCGCCACGAGTTACCGTAAACACTTTGCCTGGCGCATATTGTTCGCCGTTAATAATGGATGGCCCGACGGCATTTGACCACTCGCCGGCAAACTCTCTTCCTTTACGCGCCAAGAGAGCGGCTGTCCCACGCACGGTTTGCCCGGCGAGCCTCTCTCCCTGCACCGGGCGAAACCACCTTTATCGGCGAATATTGGTGCGCCGGGCAAACCTTAGACGGGCAATCTATCTTTTCTTGTAATGGATGAAGATTTGAAAAAACCCCACCCCCACAAAATACTTGCTGCAGCTGCTACTTGGGAGAGTTTTTCTTTATGGTTTTTTTGAGGGGGCAGAGAATACTAGCTATGGTGATTCCTCAATGGATGGCTGTGGTGATTTTAGTTTTGGCCTCATTTTGGAAATGTGAATGCTATTATGATGATGCACCGAATTCGTTAACTTGTGGATGATTGTTAGTATTATTCGTTGGAACAATTTGTTACTTGTGTTGTCTGCAACGGTCAGGTATTCTCGTTGTCTTAGATATTTTGGAGGGGTGGAGATGTCGGTGGTGAGGTTCATTTGTGTCTTTTGCTAGGTTGTTTTAGTTTTTTTTTTTTTAATTCGTTTTGTCCAAATAAGCTCAACAGCTATTTTATATATATATTAGGCTGCACTTATATATATTGCCCTTTTGTGGGATTATGTTTGGATCAGTGATGAAGTTATATTACATCTTTGGGATCACAAAAATTACCACTTGAGTAAAGAATTCAAGTTATATTATATTTTATTTATTCAAGTTATATTATATTGTGTATAATTGATTCAAGTTATATTATATCGTGTATAAATTTCTTTAGATCATTTCGATAAATATCGAATTTAATTATTAGATATATTTATTCATATTCATTATTAAGCTATTCAAATCTACTTTATTTTTACTTTATATTTTTTATCTGTCAATGAAATTCGTATTTTCTTAAAAAATAATGAGATTAGGAGAATTTCAAATAACTTAGGTGGGCATTGAATTCCACAAGGGTATAAAATGTGTTCATCATCTAGTACAAGTTAAAAGCATGAGAACTTACATTTGTAAAAGTGGAAATATATTACTAAACCGTAGTACTCCGAAACAAGAAATTAAATTTGGGCTAATGCACCTTTAACATGAACTTGCATCGAATTGATGTATTCAAAAAGAAACAAACCAACATTCAACTCTCATGTTAAATATGTTGCCATGAAAGACAGATTCTCCTCCTGATTCTTCTTCAACCTTTCATTTCATTATTCTTTCTTCACTTGCTTTTAATTCCACATCCTTTTCCTTTTCTCTCATTCCAAAAATTCTTCCATCCATCGTCCCTTTTCATGATTCTTCACTTCTTCACTTGGCCGAAATCTAAACAGGAAAACAAAGCATATGTAGAGGAAGGGCTGGGTTTCTAATGGCAAAATATGAAGTTGGCCCGTGGGTTGTGCATATTTTTGTCGCTTCAAAGTAACCATCGACATTTTCCTTTGACAAAGTTTTTTTATCTCATTGAATTTTTCTGAGTAAGATTTTTAACTATTGTGAGTAACACATCTTAGTAATTTGTTGCAGTATATACAAAATTATATGTTTATAGTTCGACCGGACTGCAGGTCGTATTCTTTTTTTTTCTTATTAATTTCTTCTAGATTTATTCCGGCGGCAAATCCTTTATAAGGTTCTGATTTTATTTCTCATATTCACTTTGGAGTCCAAATGGACGTAGTGACTATCCATTGCATCATAGCTTTTAGATTTGACAGACACAACTCGTGCCAAAATATTCCATAGCAAAGTGAGATGGTCGGTTCTAGAATAGTGGCATTGTTGCTTGCCTCGATCCCTTTGTTTACACTAACAACCTGTCATTAGATGATAGTGCATGTGCTGATGTGAAATTCTTTCTACATTACAAACCTTTTAATACATATATCATGTCCCTCGACCCCTATCCTATTCTCTATCAAACAAAAATATCAACCCACATCTCCCCCTAATTAACATAGGAAAAAATGAGGACAATAATGAAATCGTTTGCATGGTTCTTTCTATTAATCTTATGCACTCATGCTCATGCCCTTCCAAGTTTGCCTCTCACAACCTTCCCCAATTCAGAAGAACCAAGGTCAATGGTCCAAGGTCAACAAATTCATGGTAAGAAATCATTTCTACTATTTTATGTTACTAGACTTCAAATTTTGGAGGACTATTATTTCATTGCTTTAGCTTAATTACATATTTTGTAGTGAGGAGGTTGCATACGGCTATGGATGGCACAGTCAAGCTGAATATAGAAAACCATGATGAGATGGATGATACAAGGAAAAGCCAACGAGGGAGAACAGGTGCCAATATTGCCAGCCGGCCGCGCCCAACAAAAATTAGTGCACCAACATTGTTAGCAAAGCCCCAACACCTTTTTCTCACCACTAAAACCATGATGCAATCAACCTTGGTTTTCATTCTTATTCTTCCCTTTCGTTTACTCTAATATTAAAAAATGATGTTTGGGTTTGTCAATTGGGAATTCCTCTCCCGCGCTCTTGGTGTTTACCTCTTGATGTTACATTTTTTAGCTTTCCCTTTGTGTCTTCGGATAATCGTGGGATACCAATTTTCTCTTTTTTCCGACAAGTTGTCAGAATTTCTTTGTGGGCTTGTACTTGGATTAGAGTGTCATGAGTTGTAATCTTTTGTATCCTTAGAAAAACTTATAAGAATAAATCCTTGGGAGAGGAAAAAATATCTTAATTATAGATTAAGACACTTGTAGAACATTGTTGATGATATATCAAGATTTTTTTTCAAGTTATTGAGGTAAAAGCATGAAGCATGCAATCGGTATACTTGAGAGATATTTCATCCATGACTCGTGTATTAACTATGCTTATCGTATCAAAGAAAGCGATATTCTTGAGGGCAGTACAAAATTCAAGGCCAAATGTGGCAACATGTAGGCAAAATAGAGATTGCAACGATATCTACTTATCGCCAAATGACTCATACCATACGAAAACTTAGATATATTTACCTATGAAGCTAGAAGCCATCTGTTACTTATGGACTATGTTTGCACATGAAAATCCCACTTTAGGCCGGGGGCAAAAATTAGCAAAAGTAAAGGCACAACTCTCTAGAAGTTCAGTCCAAATAACGTCCACTTTAAAACGAGGGAAATTGGGAGCATAAAAGATCGAAATTGGCTCTGTTAAATCCAAAATGTCATAAGACAATTGGGAAGAACTTGACAAGATAATTGAAAGTAAGTCCATGTGGAAGCCTACGTGGCAAGCTAAGTTTATCTTCAACTACCAATAAAAGAAGAAAAAATTCTCTTCTCGAGGGACAACGAACCATCAAACAAACAACAAATTGATCAAACTTAATTAATTTCAAACAACTGCAAACCCTCAAAGTTTCTTTTTCAAAGGCTCTCCTTCATCTTGACTTTGATGGGATCCGTTTCTAGAACACTTTGATAATTATGTCTGATCCTACTCCCGTCTGACAACAATACTTAAATTGTAACGACCCGTCCCAAATTCTTGGGATTAATTAAGAGTTGATTATGGATTAGTGAAGCTAATCGGAGATTAGTCAAGGATTATCAGACGTTCATGGCGAAATTACTATTTTGCCCCAAGATGAGGACAAAAAGTTAATTTTTGACCCGGGAAGCCCGATGCACGAGAACCGAGGACTGTTACGTAGATCGGGTCTATACGAGTCGGTAGACAGGCGGCACGTCGAAATCGGATATTCGACGGGAATGTTACGGGTCACGGAAATTCCGAAGAACTATTGCACGTTTTACGAAACTGATGACATTTTTCCTCAAGTGAGCCCCAGATATTTTGCCCAGGCCCAATGGATGAGTGACAAGTGTCACTCATCCATTACCTAGCATCACACATACATGCACCCACCGTTAATCCTCATCTGTTCCATGCATTTGAACCAAAACTGTGCAATCCAAACACCAAACCCTCCCCACCATCCTGTCCTATTCCCTAGCATGATGACCGATGGACTGAAAGAGAGAGACTGAGACGGTCGGATGGCTGAGAGACAGTGGAGACCACGGCGGAGGAAGGTAACCCGAAACTCCCCTTTTTCATTTTCAAAATTCGAAATTTTGGTTGGGACGTTGAGGGCTGTTTTTGATGATCGAAGTGTGTTTAGAGGGTTAGTATGGATGCTTAGAGGTGGTTTTGGGCGGTGGACAGTGGCTGAGCAGCCTAGGGGAAATGCTGGAAAACAGGGTCGTGAAGGGTGAATCGAACTAGGGGGTTCTAGGCAGATTTTCTAGGTTTTGATTGCATAGATGGGTTGCAAATAATGAGGGGAAGCCATTAGAATTGAAAAGGGAGAAAACGGGTTGAAAAATGGTGAGGAATGGCGTTGAACCTGTCACATCAGTTCAGTTGGACCGAAAACTAGTGAACCGGTCTGGGCCCGGTTTGCTAGAGGTTGAAGATGACCTATGTTGGGCAGGTGAGCTCCACGCGTAGCGCCTTTGGGTGGCGAGTGGGGGCGCGTAAAACACTATTTGGGGATGAGGTCAAAACATGAAATCATCTTTTCTATTTAACGAACATTTTGGGACAAAATTCGAATCGACCAGACATCGTTTCAATATAGTTCGGGGTTGTCCGAAGATTTAGGATCGAGTTTAAAATATGTTTAAAATCTCGGAAAATTAGGGGGCTTTTATGAAAGATTATTCAAGTAGTTAGTAACCCTCTAGTATGATTTGGACAGGTTCGGGAGTTCCGGAGATGGTGATTGGCCCGAAGAGGCTTATGACGCTTGTATCTAGACGCAGCATGGACGGTCTATGAGTGGACTTTGTTTTATGAATTCGATGCATGAAAAAATGTTTTATATGTGTTTGTAAACATGTTTTGAGATACCATGAGTGCATATGATTTAAATATGAATTTTTTGGCATTTTCGGAGGAAAATGCGTTATTACACGTAGTTCGAGATTTTTGTTTTTTTTACGATTTGGGCTTCGGCCAAGTAGACTACGTGCATGAGTTATATATGATTCTGAGGGTTTCACGGAGGGGTATGAAATCGAGGAACTGAGTTACGATTTTTGAGGATTTCACGGGGATGCGTGAAATCAAAAATCAGGCATGAGACCCATTTGAGTTTGAAACTATCGGACTTGGAGCCCATTTGATTTCATGTGAGATCGGGCTTGAGTCCGAGTTGATGATGGTATCAAGCTTGAGGCCCAATTGATTTGTGATATCTGGTTTGAGACCCAATTGATTATGGTATTGGGCTTGAGGCCCAGTTGATTGATGGTATCAGACTTGATGCCCAGTTGATTGATGGTATTGGGCTTGAGGCCCAGTTTATTTATGATATCGGTCTTGAGTCCCAATTGTGGTTTATGGAATGAGAATTCGGGTTTAAGGCCCTATTGAGATGGATTTGGGTTTGAGTCCCTGTGAGATTTGGATTTGAATCAGATTCGAGAAATCCTGTATTATGAATCGGGTATGAGACTCAGTTGAACTGCGATTTGAGCTGGGCCAATTTTTTTTTTTCAACAGGCCAAACATGCCCCCAGTAGCCCTTGGACTTCTGAAGTAAATGGTGAGGGCTACAGTAGATATATACTTATTGCCAATATGATTACTTGAGTATACATGGGGATCGTAAAAATTGAGAGCCACATTAGCGAAACGACTAAGTATGAATGGAATATAATCATGATGTCCATATAGAATGTGAGGAGTTAATAAAATTAATCTGTAATCTTCACTATCTTCACTATCTTCCTTGTATATGATTGATGGTTTGAAACACCATGGTATAGACAACTTGATGAAGATGAATGAAAAGCAACTACAAGATGTAGTGTAGTTGACAAATTGCAACTTCTAGATGGTGAATTTCCTAATATTTAACTACAAAGAATTCGAAACTTGTAAAGTACTTTGTGACTAGAAACAAGCCGCACCTGAAGTATAAATTAGACCTACCCTTTAAGTGTAAAGGTAACTCGTGGTATTTATTAAAAAAATATAAAGGCAACGGCGCAAAGACAAAAGCACACCAGGTGCCCAAGACGCAAGGCAACAAGTGATAGCTCCAATCATCAAAACAAAATGTAATCACACAACTGGCATGCTGCACCGGTACTACCTAAGTATCTGCATCAGACTATCAGTGACATCAAGCACCAAAGGCATAATAAAGAAGAAAGACATTTTCACATATAGTAATGGCAGTATTTATTGTCACGAAAGCATGCGATCCAATCTAATCAACTAGAACTATGGTAAACAAACTCAAATTGCAGATGTATCACCTCCAGATTTCAGAGACAAACATAACACATAAGTCATAAAAGACTGATGAGCATATTTGGTAGTAAATTTTTATACCCATTTCTACACAACATGTTCTAGAGCATCTGCATAGTGACTCTATGATAGAGTAGTCAAATTTAATTTTTGGATAAATTTTATAAATTTTTTATCCAAAAACATCAAAATAGCTTTGTAGTAGACCAGTTAAATTTAACCTAAAATTTAACTTTTCAATTGAAACTAATTATTAGTTGTCTCTCGCTAGCTATTTTTTCATCTCGTTTCTCTCTCCTCTCTCCTTCATCCTCTTCATTCTCCCCTTTTCACAAACTCTCTTCTTCATTCTTAAAAATCATCATCATGTACATTCACAAGGTCTAAATTTTCGTGGATTATCAAAAAATTCAAAGAAAAAAAACGAATTGCCAATTTTTTTTTCGAAACTGTGTCGTTAATTGACTCAGACTTTTCGTATTGTGTTGTGAAAATTTTGATTCTTTCCGATATTTGGGAATGAGTGGTTTTGATGTTTTTCAGCTTTCAAGTGACAATTGGGAAGGCCGAATTATTGCGAACAAAGTTTGGGTGTGATAATTTTAATACATTCAACAATTAGAAAGAAAAAAGTAACAAAAATTAGAAATTTTATCATAAATCTTGGTGATAATATTGAGTAAAATGATACTCCTTTCTTAGAGGCCAAAAATATTCTTCGCCACATATATTATCTACCAAATAATGACTCGAAGCTTAGGGTTGTTACTCTCCCTTCCTCTTGAGATGAATTCCCATTTGAAATTTAAACTATTGTGCTTGACTCCAAATTCATTATATCCAATTTTACTGTTAAAATAGACATATTTATTTGAACAATTTAAAAAACTAGCTATATATGTAGTGAATTGCTTGAGTTATGAGCAAGATCGATTTTGTATCCAAAATAGACATATATTTGAAGCATTAAAAAATTACGTTAAAAACTAATCGTGATAGGAAATTATATTTTTATATATTCAAATTTAAAAAAAATTAATATTCAAAATTGGTGAAAACATAGTCTAATTTTGATAACTTCACAACTTCAAAAACTAAATGTGGATACTCTTATAGCCACTTCAGTTGTGGTACTTAACCTAAAACAAAACTTGATACTGTGGCATGAACTCAGTTTCTACTTTCTAGCATTGCATTACACGCCTTTGTAAGCGATTTTTCTGTCAGCTTGCAGCAAACATCTTCCTGTTCTACTTTTACAGGGTTGCATTTAATAGATTTCCTGCAAAACTCCGGGTCGAAAAATTTGGAAAAATCTTCAGTCTGACAGACATCCAGCTAATATTTTCTTAAACGTTTAAGGGGAAACAAGAGAGAAATTTGTTTAAATACCAAGATAAATCAAAACCAACAAACCCTACGGTTATATAGCATGGAAAAAAATATACAATTTGTAACGATTAATACAATCTAGTTAACTAATTATTCGTTCCAATTAATAGTGTTTGAAGGCGAGTTACCGGAACGGCGAGATGTCACTTTCCGGGAGCCCTTCCTGAGACTGAGATTTATTTGCCTTCATGTTCTGGAACCAGCCCTTCATTAGCTCGTGAAATTCACCAAATCTGCAATTTCTGAATGTTTGGCTGTCTCACCAATGTGTTTCTAACTCAAAGGCTGTCCTCTATGAATACGTTAAAAGTTAAATTTGATATTTGGGATATGAGAAATCTTGAACCACTCTTTTCCTCTGTCCTTTTGGCAATGTTTTTGCAGAAGTTTACACTTACTGATAGTCAAATTCTTCAGTGGTATAGTTTTCAGGAAGTGTGGCAGCACCTTTATACAAAAGCAGGAGTCGATCTCTAAGGAAAGAAGACATGGCATTATTTTGATCGAACTATCTTCTTTCATCGACCTTGTACTCCCTACCCATGTATTCCACTTGAACAAGGAAGAAAAACGGAGTTCCCTCAATTTTGGGAATGATATAAACGATGACATTGCTGCAGCGCCAGTGCTTATTCCCAAAAATTCACCACCAATCTGTTTCATGCTTCTCATAAGGCATATTTCAAGTGATTCAAGAGATGGGATTTTGCCCAAAGGAGGTAAAGACTCACAATCTACACAGGAATACAGGATAAGCCTTCTCAAATTTGTTAACCACATCAACCAATCTGGAGACATGTTGCTGCCTCTATACTTCCGAATCTCTAAAGATTCCAAATTTGGATGTGGTTGTAATGCTTGGAGTATAATCTGATCTTCGTGTCTCCTCTGTTCACTCCAGTCAAAATCTAAATTCAAACCAACAAGATTCCTTCTATTAACGAGTTCTGCTTCCACAGCCTCACCCACATTTTCCAGGTTTCCACACCTACATATATGAATATAACCTTCAAGTTTTTTCAAATTTTTCAAATCTCCCAATTGAAATGCTTCTTCCTCCTCATAACACGGTAGAACCAGCATATCTAGTGTTTGCAGAGAAGTCAATTTTGCAATTCCCCTTGGCAAACTCTCTAGATTGAAAGAATAATCAATATGAAGATGCCTTAAGTTCACTAGTTTCCCCATACCTTCTGGTAGTTTTCTAATCCGCATACAATCATTGATCAACAAACTTTGCAAGTTAGATAAATCACACAACGACTCGGGCAATCTTTCCAACTCAGCATTACTAGATAAATTGAGATATCTCAAATGTAAAAACTTACGGACCTCCTCTGGTAGTTCTTTGAACCAGCAGCGACTCAAATTTAATGTCCTAAGACATGTTAGATGCAAGAATATATCAGGGTTTAAGGTAATGTTCATTGAACACATAGTGAAGAGAGTACGCAGCCCTTTTCCGTTGCGTGCTGAGTTAGGAAATGTAGCACCAGGTGCTAGGACAAAAGTAGAATGCCGGGCCACTTCAAAATCTGGCCCTCCAAGTTCAGGCCCAGGTGTTAGGACAAAAGTAGAATCATGTTCACCTTCAATGCCTGGCTCTTCAACATTATCAACACCTGTGATAAAGCATTCATATCTCGTGACATATTGGGCCAAGCGATGCACTAAATCATGCATCTTGCATTTTATAATACTTCCTTTATAATCTTTTTCAAAGTCTTGAAACAAAGACCTCATTGCTAAATCAATGAAGTATTCTTGACCTAATAATTCCTTCTCTTTATTTCTCTCAACATTGAAACCAAGAAAACCTTGTGACATCCACATTTTAATTAAATTGTCTCTCTCAATTACGTGATCTTTTGGAAATATCGCACAATATGAGAAACAGCATCTTAGTGCAGGAGACAAATCATGGTAACTAAACAGGAGCAGATCAAAAGTGCTTATGTTGCCATGTCCCAGTTCCCACATCATCTCTCGCAAAACAGATTCCCACTCTCCTCTAGTATTTTTAAAGTGCATGAGACCCCCAAAGGCCTTTATAGCAAGAGGCAAGCCATAGCACATCCTCACAATTTTCTTGCCAATATTTTCTAGTTGCTTGCGCTCACTTGAATCCCTTCCAAAAAAAGCTCTTTGGCTAAACATCGACCACGAATCTTGCTGTGACAATGGGCTTAGATCAATTGTACTAGTTGCTCCCATCATCCTAGCAATGCTTTTAGTTCTTGCAGTCACCAAAACTCTACTGCCCGCAAAACCAAAATGCAAAAGCTTCCAAAGAAGATACCCCTTTGAGAAGTCAGCATTCCCAGGATCCCATCCATTATCTAGAACAAGAAGAAACTTCTTTCCGGCCAATGACACTCGAATACTCTCAAGTAAAGCTTCCAATTCAACTAAGTTTAGCATCTTAGTCTTACAGGAGATAGCTTCAAGAATTTCTCTTGCAATCTTCAGCTCATCAGATGAAATTGACTTACACACCCAAATTCTCAAATCAAAATGGGTTTGGACCCTTTGATCGTCATATACTAACTGGGCAAGAGTGGTTTTTCCCATTCCAGCCAACCCCACAATGGAGATAACACCAGGGCCTCTACCCTCTTCACTGCTCTCACTTACCAACTTTCTTATTAACATGTTCTTATCTTCATCCCTACCATATATAGTGGGTTCTCCAATTAATTTGTAGGAGGTATTTCCTAATGCTCTCACTCCAGGCTGTTCAATTTGTCTGTAATTTAAACACTTAAACTTGTAACTATGTCTCTCAGTGGAAATTACACACAATCTGTCCCTCAAACCCTTTATCCTGACAGCCATACGATGTCGTTTACCGAACCCATTGAATAACTGACTGCAACAAAAGCAAGAGGCAAGCATGGAGAAGATTACCTTCATCGAAGCAAAAGCTTCTGAAATTCCATGTATTTCTTCATCTTCCCAAGTAACATCTCGCGGTTTGGGGATGGCGGTGGTGCTGAATTCGTCCAACGCGTCCTCGATGTCGCAGCCGACGTCTTTGAGCTTATCCAACCACACCCTGATACGCTCTTCCTTCACTCGTCTCTTCTCGGCATCCTCAAGCACAGGTTCAATGTCGCGGAGGATTCCGGTGAGTTCTGTGAATTCTTCCTTTCCTTCCAATTGGTCTAAGAGTCTGGAAACTAGGGCAAGTGCATCAGCCATGGTCGAAGTTTGAAGCTAGAAGCTTGAAGTTTGATTCACGAAAACAAAGGAAAAGGAATTTGTACCAAATTACGAAAAAGAAGGTTGACACCAGGGCACCAATTGTTTAGATGCTTACACTTACACTAGGCTCCAAATTAGAGTTCCATTTGAATACCACCGACACCGAGAACCTATATTCATGGAAATTGCCCTCCTCATAGAATTTCAGAGTTTGTGATACGAAGTTTGAACTATTAGTCCTATAGAGATGCGCCACGCCGCCACCTAGTCTTTACTAAAGAAGAAAACCCAATTGACAGAGTTGTTATGCTCAAATAGTCAAATGTGAGTTGCCCACCCTCTCTTTTTTGGTGAATTCCTCGCCACTTTCCTCTGACTATTTCTTATCCAATCCCTCTTTCAAAAATTTTCCTCCCTGAAATTTCTCATTTTTTCTGAAACTTTTTTACTCAAAATTTGAACGAGGTTGTTGCCATTGGAACTGATTGAATTGCTACTCACTTAATTTAGCCATAAAAAAAAAAAGAAAAGAGAAATGTTGGATTTGCCCCCGAGAAGATGAAAAATAATTTAAGCTATGGCTAAATCTGGCATCTCCTTTATTTTTAATGGCTACAATAAGTGGATAGCTACAACCAATATGTTCCCTTTACTGTTGCTATATACTCAATTACTTTTTGCCATCGGTGATAAGATTATTTTTATCACCTCTGTGAAGTAGAATCGTTGTAGACCGTGTTTTTCATATTCGTCCTATAATCAGTAATATTTTAAAGACTAAATGTTGTGGAAATCACCTTTGTGTTTTCATTACCTAAACTAGACATATTACTCCATCTTTATTGTTTGCTCTTAGGGAATTAAGGTTGCAAAAGTTGAGAAGAGTAGTTTTTTGTGTTTTGTCTTTCTTTGATAGTGTCTCGACTAAATAGAAAATCATCTTGATAGGTGTTACTTACATATCCTTTCTAATACATTTCATCTAATTATTTGGAAAATCTCTTCTGTGAAGTTTCTTACTTTTAACTACGGTTATCCTAAATATTTTAAATGTTTAAGTTGATCGTCCAAACTTACTCTAATAAAACTTTCCTTCTTGATTAAAAATAATTACGTATCTTTCTCATGTTTCAAGCAAGCATGCTTCTCCTCATCATCCAACCTAATATAGCCATTGGGACTAATTGAGCGGAGCTATCCCTACCATAAGTGTCAATGTATATAGAATGTATCTTAACCGGATACATTGGTTACATTGAAAATGAGAGAACAATTCAAATTAATTTATGACCGTTAAATCTAAATAAACGATCAGGTTACAATGATTCTCGTAGTGGGGATCATTTTAGATTCCTAGAGGATCCTACTCCTTCTTCCCCTGGCTTGAAATATTGGCGAGAGAAAAAGCAATCGTGAAAAATATTTCAAGTTGTGGTCAACCTTGGCATTTCCTTTGTTTTTAATGGCTCCAATAAGTGGATAGCTCTATCTAGTATGTTCCCTTCACTTTTACTATATACTCAATTACGTTTTTTCATTGGTAATAAGAGTATTTTTATTAAGAGTGGCATAAATTCGTTAAAATAATTAATGGATCCCCTCCAAACCATTATTTATTCAACAGTTTGATTTTAATTGAATAAATTTCAAACGGTTTGAGTATGTAAACCGCTCTGTTAGTAACGGTTTTGTTTTGAATTTTTAATTTTGAAAATTCATCAAATCCAAACAAGTTGTTAAGAAATATATTAATTTTTATTAATTTATATACATATGGTTCCTTCGTTTTGTTAATTACCCGGTTCAGCCATGGTTGTTTTTGTTATGGAGATCAAAGGATGAAACCTCTTTGTATGTTTTACATTTTTTTTTATCAAACAGATAAGATTTTCATTAAATAAGGCAAACAATTACAAAATCATTGAAAGCCCAATAATGAAAACACTTAAGAGGGACATAAGAAAAACGCATGGATAACACTAGATCCATATGCATCAATTCCAAAACATAAAAATTAAAAAGCCCAAAAGTTCCTAGATCTAAAAACTGAATAGATGTCATCTACTCCAAATATAGCCACATACAGCAGCTTAAACTGCAGAACACATGCAAACAGACTATCACCATAACCAAAGAAAGTGAAATTGATATCGAAGAAAAAAGCAGAAAATGGGGGTGAGCCAGTCACCTGCGTAAAAAGCACTCCCATAATCCATTTATCAGGTGCATAAAGCACTTTGAGGGAAATCCAAATTTCCGACCCACCAAGGGAACTCATATGTGAGATAGAAATCTGGGTTGAGAGGCGAAGGTTGGTGATAGAAAATCACAAGAGACATGGCAACAAAAGCCACTAAAAATGGTTGATATGAGGATTGAAGTCAGATGAATGAAATTTGATATGGAAGTGGGAGTGTAGATCTGTGGAGATACTAGGAGTCTCCATAAGAGGAGAGGTAAAAGCTCCATAAAAGGAGAGGCTGAAGCAAACCACAAAGGCAAACTGAAAAAACAAGCAGAAAATGAGAAAAGGAAAGAAAAGAGGAAAAGAGATGCAGGGAGGAGGGTAAGCTGAAAACAAGCAAAAAAAAAGAAAAAAAAAGAAAGAAGAGAAGAGAAAGGGCACAAGTAAGAAGAGGAAGGGGAGATAGAAGGAAAGGAAAACAATGGAGGCATTAGATAAAGAAGTGAAACAGTGATAGAGGAGAGAAGATGAGATGAGTGAATAGGATGAGAGGAGGGAGAGAGGTAAACAAGAGAAAATGGGGAGATCCACCAGCCCCAGGCCAAAACCCAAGATCGATGGCCAAGAGATGCTTGGTGTGGCTAGGGTTTGTGAGTAGAGAGAGGATTGTGGTTTGCAAGGATTCCTCAATTGTACACAATTATTACTTTAAACATCCTTTGTTTTACATAAGTAGATAGTTCCTAGCTACAGTATTTGTGCTTCTGCAATTATTGAGATGCTCTTAAAGTCCGATGTCCATACAAGTACATTTTGTGAATGTAAGCATGAAAGAATCTAAGATGTTTTGGTTTTGAATGTATATACTACAATTTTTTTATTATGCCTAAACCATATGTATCGATTCAAACCAAACTATTAGTAACATTTTGGTTTGAAATAGTTTCATTTCTAATTTTAAAAAATCCAAACCGTATCGAACCATTAAGAGTTAACAGTTTGGATTTGAATATTGCTAATATCTATATCGAATGGTTAAGATTTTAACAGATTGGATTTGGATATTACCAATATCCATATCGAGTCGCACTATGTCCATCCTTAACTTTTATCACCTTTGTGAAGTAGAACTACTGTAGACCGTGTTTTTTCATATTCAACCTATGATCATTAATTTTTTAAAGACTAAATGTTTATGACAATGGTTTCATTTTTGGTCGTAGTCTTAATTTAGACGTATGTGTTTTCATTACCTATATTAGACATACTTCTCAATCTTTCTTGTTTGCACTTGGGTAATGTTTGGATGTGGGAAAAAATAAAGGATTTTGGTAAAAAGTTGGAATTTTTAAATTCGCATATGCATCATTTTTCTTGTTTGGATATATAAAAATTGAGATATAGAAATTAAAATAAGAAACGAGGAATTTGGATGCCCTTAATCCCCACTTAAAATTTCATGTAAAGAAGTAGGGTTGGGCACGGTTAGATATTGTTGATACATATAATGTACCAACGAGACTGTAAAAGTACACACGCACACCAAGACACAAGAATGTACGTCGTTCACCCAAATCGGGCTACGTCCATGGTGTTACCTCACTCTTATTAATAATATGATATTTTGTACATGAGGCTATGAGCCTTTTAGAGATAATAGTGTTGTTTGTATAGAGGATGAAGAGGGTGGGAGTCCTCTTGAATGAGAGAAGAGGCTCTCTATTTAAAGAAGTTGTCTAAGGTTAGGTTATAGTAATGGTCTTTAGGCATGCCTTGATGATGGGCCTCCGAGATGGGCCTTGAAGATGAGATTGATGTATTCTCTCGAGTCTTCTGTATGAGCTTATTTCTTGGTTAGATGCAACCTCAACAAGTCCCCAAGTTCTTGACAGATGTGGACTACCTCGGTTGAGGACTTTTAAGTAAAGTGCATTGACTGAGCAATTCCCCGCTTTTGCACTACTCTGCTCGATGCACTATCATCAGTCCCCTAGGTGGATTGATATTATAGTATTTGATATTATAGAGATTTTTCTCTGGTAGTTCCCTAGTGTATAACTCTGTGTATGAGCCTGAATACTTGCGGGTGATTCTCTACTGTACATATGTGCCAGTCGGCATGTAACCTATAAAGTGGGCTCCGTAATTGTGCGGCTCAGTAATTTACTGAGCTTAGATCGAGTGTTGAGTGTAGATCGGGTGTGCCTGTACTCTAACTCTAATGTGGGAGTCGAAGCTAAGTTCTTAGTAGGTCTGTAATGTGTTGAGCAGCTCGGATGTGTGGAGCTAAAGTGGGTGCTCGATAAGGTGTTGAGTTTAAGTGGGTTTTCGGTAATGTGTTGGGCTTAAGTGGGTGCTCGGTATGTGTTGTACTAAAGTGGGTGCTCAATGATGTGTTGAGCAGCTCAGTATGTGTGGAGCTTTATGTGGGTGCTAAGTAATTTGTTGAGCAGCTCGGTATGTGTTGCACACTCAGTATGTGTTGCGATTAAGTGTGCTCGGTAATGTGTAGAGCAGCTTGGTATGTTTGGAGAGCTTAGTATATGTTGAGCATGTGCATGAGTTCATATATGCTCGACATGTATGAGTGTATGTATGTCAACATGTATGAGTTCATGTATGAGTGTCATGTATGCTTGACATGTACGAGTGTATGTATGTTAGCATGTATGAGTTCATGTATGAATTCATGTAACTACCCGTCCCAAATATCGGGATTAAATATTAATTAATTATGGATTTAGTATGATTAATCGGAGATTAATAGAGAGAAATCGAACAGACGGTGTAAAATGACCGTTTTGCCCCTAGGTTTGGGCAAAATGTTGACTCTTGAACCGGGGAGTCAAACATACGAGGACCAAGGACCGTTACGTAGATCGGGAGGTTACGAGTACGTAGACAAGCGGCACGTCAGAATCGGACGTCGAATGGGGAAGTTATGGTCACAGGATAGAAATTGGGAACTTACGTTTCGGGATTCGAATTAAATATTAAATAAATCTGATTGGCTAATTAATTAGTGTGGGGCCCTTGGATGAGTGACAAGTATCACTCATCCCATTGGCCATCTTCCTCAATTTGTGGATCTCAATTCTGATTGGATGGTTTTTATATTAAAATATAATTATATTATTATTTTATTATTTTTCTCCCTCCTTATCTCTTTCTTCCTTCCCGTGCACCACCTTCACTTTCTCCCTAAACAAACACTTGAACACAGACTCTCAATCCACCAAACCTTACCCATTGATGATGGTGTAAACATGAAAATGAAAGGAGAGACTAGGACAAGCACGACGGTGCTGCTGGTGTGGATAGCGGTGCACGGTGGCCGGAAAGACCGTGAGGGTGAGTTCTAGGACTTGGATTTCAAAGTTGGATTCTAGGAAGTTTTGGATGTTTCCATTGATCCTAACGTATTCCTAGGACTCAGGCGAGTGCATTGGGGTCGATTTCGAGACGTTTGGTGGCCTGAGGCGGGTGGAGACCGAAACGTTGAGTTTGAGTCAAAGTTTGGAACTTGGATTTTAGTGGTTATCAATCGGTTTTAACATTTGGAAATGTTTACTAGAGGTCATACGAGTTGTTTGGGAATGAAACCAAGGAAGGAGGTGGTCAGGAACAATTGCAGAAGGGAGGTGCAGGTCACGGGCACTGTTCATCGTTGGAGGTGATTTTTTGGTTGGTTTTTCTTGGTTTTAAGATCATAGAGGTGTTGCTGGGGATTAGACGATGACATAGGAAGAAATAGAGAGGAGAATGGTGGCCGGAGTTGGGAGAACCGACTGGGTTGGTTCGCTGGTTCAGTCGAACCGGGGATAACCAATGAGCTAGGTTCACCCAAGGTTATGGGTGACATTGTTCCGGCGCGTGAAGCCCACGCACAGCACATTTGGATGGCGCGTGGGGGCACATGGGGCATTTTTGGGTGAAGTGTTTAACATATGAAATCATCCTTTCGTTGTAACGAACATTTTGGGACTGGTTTTGTTTCGATCGGACACCGTTTCGGGGTAGTTTTGGGGTGTCCGAAGGTTTAGAATCTATGTAAAATACGTTTAAAAATCCCAGAAAATTAGGGAGCTTTAATGAGAGGTTACTAACTTAGTAACCCTCGAGGACGGTGATTTAGCCTGGGGAGGTTTATGGCACGCATATCTAGGTGACAACGTAGGATGATCTGTGAGTGGACCTTGTTTTCGAAATTGTGATGCATGCATAACTGTTTTACATGTTTTATATATGTGATTTCTATGATGATGATTGTGATATTGGTGATTTACATGTTTGCACGTATTTTGAGGTGTTTTCTGTATTTACACGTATTTTGAGGTTTACAATTTTATACTATGTTTATACGTGTTTGGGGTTTGAATGATGACTTAATGGAATGGTTTGGGAATTGGAAATTTGGAATCGGGCTTAAGACCCATTTGGATTACAAACTATCGGACTTGGAGTCTATTTGATTGAATGAGGCATCGAGCCAGGGGCCCAGTTGGTTTACGAAATCTGGCATAAGGCCCAATTGTGTTTTATGAATGTGATTTCGGGTCGAGGACCCATAAATGGATTTGGATTTGAGAAATCAGATTTGTGGATTACGGTGGTTTTATGGAAATTTCGGGCATAGGCCCATTTGAACGGTTTGAGATGATTTATGGCATGTTTCCCATATACCATCCTTATATCTATGGATTGTCTGCTCCAGTCGTTTGGGACGCTGGAGTGGTCATGGAGCATTGCCTACGAGAGGTCACTACACGGAGCGACCAGACCGTATAGTGACTCAGGAGCACGATTGCTAGACGTCTGGGACGTCAGACATCTGGGATGTCAGAGATTGACTCTGGTTGAGACCCTAGGTAGCACGCGTAGCATGGACCGTGACATGACGTCTGGGACGTCAGGCGTTTGGGACTCCAAGCATATGGGATGCTGAGGATTGGTACAGAACGATATTTGATGGAATTGTGAGTTATGGATTTACTGGATTATGTATTTGGATTTCATATTTATTGGATTTATGATTTTACTTTCGGAATTAATGGATTTGGGCAGGGACCCACATGGTTTGGATTTACGATTTTGGGCTGAGTTCTCACATACTTGGATTAATGGTTTTGGGCTAAGGCCTTAATGATTTAATTAAAGTAAATGGTTTAATTGTTTTTTTTTGAATGCATGTATACTTTTTAGTGAAGGGCACAAATGTCTTCTTATGAAATGTGTTTTTATTAAACTATTGATTTTTGACCACTCATAGCTTTTAATGGTTTTATTACCCTTCAGGTTGATCATGGATGCGGACTGTAGCAGAGACCGAGATATCGCACTCCTTCACCAATCCTAGCGCACTTTAGAAGCCCCAAATGGGCCGAGGTTTGAGTTATCCCTTGTCTGACACGGGAGCATGGCATGACAAGACCCATCCCGATTATCCCTCGATAACCGTGACAGATCCTGCTCCCATCTGACAATAACTCGAAAGTACCAAAAGTAGTTTCACATATATACATATAACACATATAAACGATAACATTGTCAGATAAGGGATAGTCAGTATTCTGAGACCGTTGACCTAGTCAACAGGTTTACAGAGCATAGGACATATTTACATGTAGGGAGCAAAATCCTACGCTGCAAAGTGTCTGAGTACGCAACGGTCCATTTATTCTTCAGCCTCGATATTAGCCTCAGTACCTGTGCACTGGCCTGGAGGACAAAAAAAACATCAAAGGTGTGAGTGGACAAAAATCAAGTTTAGAAATACATTTATCAAAATATAGTCTTACCCTCCAGTTTTCACAAACATGCATGCATATCATAACTCATAAATCAAATGATTAAGATATGAATATAAATCTCAAACATCAATAAAAACACAGAATCCAGGTCCAATATAGAGTCACGTTATCCCTGCAACGCGTGCAAATCAATAGGCTCAAGGACCGCTCAAATCCCGAGCATCCGTCGCTGTGAACACATCACCAGCCGGCAATCCAAGTCGTCATGAACATATCACTGACCGACCTCCATATAATCCAGCACATCTGGTCTGAGTCGAGCCTCCATTTGGCTACACGACAATATACCGTGCTACGTGACCTCTCCGGGGGTAAACACTTCCATCCCGGAGGCGAGCGTTATCTCCAGGGTCCATTTCGGGGGGAAACATATTCCACACCGAAAGCCCTCATATATCATCATCACGAAAACCAGTGAAAACAGTTGCATGTAATATCAAAACCATTTTTGAACTGGGTTTTAAGCCCAAAAACACTTTTCTCAATTCCATAAACCAATCCACGCAAACCTGCGCAATCACAATCTTATTTATGACATAAATCCAGCAAATCCAACACCAGACTCATAATCCGAGTCAAAATCAAGTTCAAACCCCGAGCCTTAGCTCGAAATATCAGTTTCACAATTTTCTCAAAAATCGTGCCCAAAAGCATATAAAATAATATAATATAAAAAATCCGGAAATCATCATATCGAATTATCAATCATACCAAATCATTTCCAATCATATTATAAAGCATTTAAAATATATATGCATGCATTCTGGGTACAAAACAAAAAGTCCACTCACACACACCGTCCAGATTGTTCCTTTTCGAGCTGTTCGTATTCTTCCGACGTCCTGAAAGTATTCGGGCCTATCAAACAAGGAATATAATATTACTAGCTTATCACATAATCCCCTGTACGAATTTTCTAATCGTCGGAATAAAATAATATTTTAAACGTAACCTATACGCTTCGGGTACACAAAACTACTATCAGTTCATATCCGATTGACCCGAAATCAACGCTAATAGGTCCGTATCATCGAGAGTATCAAAATTGATGTTGGACCCTTCCTCAGATTCCCGGCCACGCGCCGTGAATAGTGCCTACTACAGTGCACCACTCTCACCCGTTTCTCTGATAAACGGGTCTGCAACCCGCGATCAGACCCGACTCGATTTCCTTCAATTCCAACTCAATTTCTTCCGTTCTTTCATTCATTACTATCAGTTCAATCTAATTTACAAGTCTATAGGTTCAATTTAATCAAATAAGCCCTAGAACGTCTCGACTCAAGATGAACACCCGTCGGGTTTGAATTCGGGTTCTATCCAAATATCACCTGTTTCCTTCAATTGTTCATACCAGAAGCATCATAGGACTATTATAAACATGAAATCGAGATCAATTTCATGAGTTATTACCTCTAAGTCACTGAACTCAAGCTCGATTTTTTGAAACGGTTGCAGAGTCTGTTCATCACGATTTCACCTTCAATTTTTGTTCCAGTTGATTGGGTTCGAGTTGCCTGGTTCTCAGAAGGCTTAATATCGCTTCAAATTGGAACGAAACCGTCTAGAAATTCAAATTCGAAAATGAACATTTTGAGTTAATTTTCGGGTAGGTTCAGTAAGGTTCTAACTGGGTTTGTTTGGTTCCTCTTCGGTTTTTCACTCTTCACTTAAGCCAATTGATTGTTCAATTACTCTTGTTGCAACAGAAATCGATCAAGGTGGAAGGAGAAGTATGGACGTCCTCTGTTATGTGTTTGGTCTTAGTCGAACACTGCTCATCAGTTAACAATACCCATTTATTTGTTAACTTCAATTAACTAATTAATTAAAATCCCTAAGTGCCACTAATCTTCAACAACAAGTGACATGTGTCACTTGATAAGGTATATGATTCATATAGTGGCTGAATCAGCATTTAAGGTGAGGTGATAATCATCCTTCCACCGTTTAATCATAATCCACACAAAATTACGATTTTACCCTTGAGGTCACAAATGACCATTTTTCCCTTGAACTTCTCAGACTCATAACTTCTTCATACGAGCTCCGTTTTCGATGTGCCACCTGTCTAGCGTTCTGAGACCTACACAATGACACTAGAAAAATATTCAAAAAGTATTCCGAACAAAAGTCAACTTTTAGCCATATCCCTTCAGGGGGTAAAAACGTCATTTTCACATTATTTTAATATTTTATAAGTTTTGGATTTTCGGGGCGTTACAACCTTCCCCCCTTAGGGAATTTCGTCCCCGAAATTTCACGGAAATAAATACGGGTACTGCTCCCGCATCTGAGTTTCGGGTTCCCAAGTAGCCTCTTCTACATTCTGATTTCGCCAAAGCACTTTCACTAAAGGAATTGTCTTTCGGCGGAGTACCTTATTCTTCCGATCTAAGATCTACACAGGTTGTTCCTCAAAGCTTAGGTCTTCCCTGAGCTCAATAGGCTGCTCTTCTAATACATGGGACTCGTCGTACACATATTTCCGTAGCATTGATACATGAAAGACATTATGAACTCTGGAAAGCTCCGATGGTAGTGCTAATCGGTAAGCAACTCGGCCAATCCGTTCAATAATCTCATAAGGCACGATGAAACGGGGGCTTAATTTCCCGCGCCTGCCAAAGCGTACTATACCTTTCCAAGGGGATAACTTCAGAAAAACCCAATCTCCCACTGCAAATTCAAGATCTCTGACTCGCCGATCCACGTAGCTCTTTTGCCTGTCCTGGGCTGCCTTGAGTCTATCTCGGATGAGCTTAACTTTCTCTGTCGCCAGATCAATCAATTCGGACTTAGAAAATTTTCTTTCACCCACTTCTGTCCAACACAAAGGGGTTCGGCACTGGCGTCCATATAGGGCTTCATAAGGTGTCATTCCAATACTTGCTTGATAACTGTTATTATAGGCGAATTCCATCAATGGAAAATGTGACTCCCAAGTACCCTGGAATTGCAGAACACAGGCTCTCATCATATCTTACAAGGTCTGGATGGTCCGTTCAGATTGTCCGTCTGTCTGAGGGTGGAACGCCGTACTAAAATGCAATCTTGTCCCAAAAGCTTCCTGTAAACTTTGCCAGAATCTAGATGTAAATCGCGGATCTCAATCTGAGACAATAGAGGCAGGTGTACCATGTAACCGGATGATCTCATTAATGAACAAGTTAGCGTACTGAGTCATCTGAAAGTCTTCCTTCACAGGTAAGAAATGTGCTGATTTGGTAAGTTTGTCTACAATCACCCAAACGCCATCGTGGCCTCTAGGCGTCCTCAGAAGTTTAAACACAAAATCCATGGTTATATGATCCCATTTCCACTCGGGGATAGGAAGTGGTTGTAATGCTCCGTAAGGTCTCTGTCTCTCCGCCTTTACCTGCTGACATATCAAACATTTACTCACATACTCAGCAATTTCTCGTTTCATACCAGGCCACCAGTAATGTTCTCGGAGCGTACGATACATTTTTGTTCCTCCCGGATGCATAGCATATGCAGAACTATGAGCTTCAGCCAAAATCTCCTTTTTCAATGATTCATCTGCAGGTACACATAATCTCCCGTCCGTGGTTAAGGCTCCGTCCTTATTCACTGCATAATCCTGCCGTCCTCCTACTTCCGCTTCAATGCGAAGAATACATAAAGTCGCGTCTTGAAATTGAGCATCAATGATCTGATCAATCAGGATTGGTCGCACCTGGAAATTTGCTACCAAACAATCTTGACTATCAAGTCCCAACACAACACCAGTCTTACGTAGTTCAACTAATAGAGGCAAGTGGATTTTCCGTAAATGGGCTACTGAATGTGCTGATTTCCGGCTCAATGCATCAGCCACTACGTTTGCCTTTCCAGGATGGTATTCGATTGTGCAATCATAGTCCTTAAGTAATTCCAACCATCTTCTCTGGCTTACATTTAGCTCCTTCTGGGTGAAAAAATATTTCAAACTTTTATGATCCGTAAACAGTCGGCAGGTCTCACCAAATAGATAATGTCTCTAGATCTTTAGCGCATGCACTACTACAGCCAATTCCAAATCATGGGTAGGATAGTTGCGCTCATGCGGTTTTAATTGCCGAGAAGCATAAGCAATCACTTTCCCATGTTGCATCAGCACACACCCTAAGCCGTGTAAGGATGCATCAGTATAGACTTCAAATTCTCCACTGTCATCTGGAAGAGCCAATACTGGAGCGGATGTCAATCGTTTCTTCAATTCCTGAAAACTCTGCTCACAAATCTCATCCCAAATGAACCGAACTCCGTTCCTGGTCAAACGAGTTAAGGGAGCAGCAATCGTAGAAAATCCTTCTATGAAACGCCTGTAATAACCGGCTAACCCCAGAAAGCTCCTCACTTCAGTCACTGTTGTGGGTTGTTCCCAATTTGCCACTGCTTCAATTTTCTGGGGATCAACACAAATTCCTTCCGCATAAATCACATGCCCCAGAAATCTCACACTCGTCAACCAAAATTGGCATTTACTCAGTTTAGCAAACAGTTGATTCTCCCTCAGAGTTCCAAGCACAAGTCTCAGGTGCTTTTTGTGCGCCTTCGCAGTCTTTGAATATACTAAAATATCATCAATAAACACAATGACAAACTGATCAAGATATTTCCGGAATACTCGGTTCATCAAGTCCTTAAATGCTGCCGGAGCATTGGTTAACCCAAAGGGCATCACGAGAAACTCATAATGACCATACCGAGTCCGAAAAGTTGTTTTCGAAATATCCTCTTCTCGAATCCGCAGATGATGATAACCAGAACGAAGATCAATCTTTGAAAAATATGTAGCTCCCCTTAACTGATCAAACAAATCGTCAATTCGAGGTAAAGGATACTTATTCTTGATCGTCATCTTGTTTAGTTGCCTGTAATCCATACACATTATCAAGCTGCCTTCTTTTTTTTTCACAAACAGTACGGGGGCTCCCCACGGTGATACACTCGGTCGAATGAATCCCATATCGACTAGATCCTGTAATTGCACCTTTAATTCTCTTAACTCAGCTGGTGCCATACGATAAGGAGGCAAAGAAATAGGTCGTGTACCAGGAATCAAGTCAATGGTGAACTCCATCTCCCTATGCGGTGGCACTCCTGGTAAGTCCTCAGGAAACACATCTGGGAACTCACATACGATAGGGATGTCCTCGATCCTAACTAGGGTATCCCGTACATCAACCACATGTGCTAGATAACCCTGGCAACCCTTTCGCAACAATCTTTCTGCTGTAAGAGCTGATATGACTTTGGCGGCTAATATTCGTCGATCTCCCTGGAATATAACTTCCGGTAATCTGGGACTCCGGAGTATCACCCTCTTATCGAAACATTCGATAGAGGCATGATGAGTTGTCAACCAATCCATCCCAAGGATAACATCAAAATCGCATAAATCTAACAAAATTAAGTCAACCACGAGATGCACACCCCCTAACAAAACAAGATAATCTCGTATCACCTGGTTGACTACATAAATATCACCAGTCGGCGTACCGACTCCCATATCACAACCAAGTGCAGAAATCTCTCTATCAGCTAAGGTTGCATAAGTGCGAGAAACAAATGAATGAGTAGCTCCCGGGTCTATTAAGGTACGGGAATCATGACCAAAAATAGGAAGCATACCTGTCACCACTCCTGGGGTAGATCGAGCCTCCTGCTGAATAACAGCAAATACCCGAGCATGTGGTCCCGAAGTCTGACTACGTCCTCGTGAGTTACCACGTCCTCGGCCAGCTCCTCTTCCCCCAGTCATATCAAAAGTCGATGCCGTACTCCGACTCTGCTCTGCAGGACCCCAATCGGTACCACTACCAACCTAACGTGGGAAGTCCTTCTTGAAATGGCCCGGCTCCCGACAGTAAAAGAAAACAAGCACATTACCCAGATTGGGCCCGTTGTTCTGTCAGTTGGCTGATCCCACTGATGCTTCACTAGACTGCACTGTTTCCGAAGATTGAGACCCAAATCTCGGTGTATTCCTACGACCATAACTTGAACGAGTACCACCAGATGATCCAGAACTAGAGCCACCCCTTTTTGGCCATCTCTGACTCGGCGCTCCCTGATACTGTCGTTCTCGGTGCCGACCATAGCCTGAAAACTGCTGTGGTGCTAGTAAAGTCACCTCAACTCTAGCAGCTGCATCGGACAACTCCCTCAGAGAAGCATATGAACCCACTGTCACAGCACCACGGATCTCATTCTTTAACCCCTGCTCAAACCTCCTGCACTTGTCCTCCTCGGTAGACACACACAAAGGGGCAAAATTTGCTAGGTTCAAGAACTTTTGCTCATAATCAGCCACAGATAGATCTCCTTATTTCAGTTGAAGAAACTCCACTTCCTTGGCATTACGGAAAGAACGAGGATAAAACTGATCTAAGAAACTATGCCTGAAGTCCTCCCAACTCAGGGTGTTGGCATCCAATCCCGTCAACTGCAATCCACGCCACCATCTGTACGCCTGACTACTCAGCATAAACGTGGCTAAAGGAACCATGTCTCCTGGTGGACATCGCATGATCTTGAAAATCCGTTCCAACTGTGTAACCCAATCATACGCCTCATCTGGGTTAGTCTGACACGTAAAACTCGTGGCCCCCAAACGTTGAGCTCTCTCTACGTCTGGACCCTCCAATTCTTCGCCAGGCTGTGCACGAGGCTCGCGTCGCGGAGGCATATATAGGTATCTGTACGTAAAACAGATCAGTTAACCAGACATGCACACAATGTACAAGACTCAGACCGCAACCTAGTGCTCTGATACCAATTTGACAAGACCAATCCCGATTATCCCTCGATAACCGTGACAGATCCTGCTCCCGTCTGACAATAACTCGAAAGTACCAAAAGTAGTTTCACATATATACATATAACACATATAAACGATAACATTGTCAGACAAGGGATAGTCAGTATTCCGAGACCGTTGACCTAGTCAACAGGTTTACAGAGCATAGGAAATATTTACATGTAGGGAGCAAAATCCTACGCTGCAAAGTTTCTGAGTACGCAACGGTCCGTTTATTCCTCAGCCTCGATATTAGCCTCAGTACCTGTGCACTGGCCTGGAGGACAAAAAAAACATCAAAGGTGTGAGTGGACAAAAATCAAGTTTAGAAATACATTTATCAAAATATAGTCTTACCCTCCAGTTTTCACAAACATGCATGCATATCATAACTCATAAATCAAATGATTAAGATATGAATATAAATCTCAAACATCAATAAAAACACAGAATCCAGGTCCAATATAGAGTCACGTTATCCCTGCAACGCGTGCAAATCAATAGGCTCAAGGACCGCTCAAATCCCGAGCATCCGCCGCTGTGAACACATCACCAGCCGGCAATCCAAGTCGTCATGAACATATCACTGACCGACCTCCATATAATCCAGCACATCTGGTCTGAGTCGAGCCTCCATTTGGCTACACGACAACATACCGTGCTACGTGACCTCTCCGGGGTAAACACTTCCATCCCGGAGGCGAGCGTTATCTCCAGGGTCCATTTCTGGGGGAAACATATTCCACACCGAAAGCCCTCATATATCATCATCACGGAAACCAGTGAAAACAGTTGCATGTAATATCAAAACCATTTTTGAACTTGGCTTTAAGCCCAAAAACACTTTTCTCAATTCCATAAACCAATCCACGCAAACCTATTCAATCACAATCTTATTTATGACATAAATCCAGCAAATCCAACACCAGACTCATAATCCGAGTCAGAATCAAGTTCAAACCCCGAGCCTTAGCTCGAAATATCAGTTTCACAATTTTCTCAAAAATCGTGCCCAAAAGCATATAAAATAATATAATATTCCCAAAAATCCGGAAATCATCATATCAAAGTATCAATCATACCAAATCATTTCCAATCATATTATAAAGCATTTAAAATATATATGCATGCATTCAGGGTAGAAAACAAAAGTCCACTCACACACCGTCCAGATTGTTCCGTTTCGAGCTGTTTGTATTCTTCCGACGTCCTGAAAGTATTCGGGCCTGTCAAACAAGTAATATAATATTACTAGCTTATCACATAATCCCCTGTACAAATTTTCTAATCGTCGGAATAAAATAATATTTTAAACGTAACCTATACGCTTCGGGTACACAAAACTACTCTCAGTTCATATCCGATTGACCCGAAATCAACGCTAATACGTCTGTATCCTCGAGAGTATCAAAATTGATGTTGGACCCTTCCTTAGATTCCCGGCCAAGCGCCCACACGCGCCGACGCAAGCGGCTGCGCGTGACAGCCACGCGCCGTGAACAGTGCCTGCTACAGTGCACCACTCTCACCCATTTCTCTGATAAACGAGTCTGCAACCCGCGATCAGACCCGACTCGATTTCCTTCAATTCTAACTCAATTTCTTCCGTTCTTTCATTCATTACTATCAGTTCAATCTAATTTACAAGTCTATAGGTTCAATTTAATCAAATAAGCCCTAGAACGTCTCGACTCAAGATGAACACCCGTCGGGTTTGAATTCGGGTTCTATCCAAATATCACCTGTTTCCTTCAATTGTTCATGCCAGAAGCATCATAGGACTATTATAAACACGAAATCGAGATCAATTTCATGAGTTATTACCTCTAAGTCACTGAACTCAAGCTCGATTTTTCGAAACGGTTGCAGAGTCTGTTCGTCACGATTTCACCTCCAATTTTTGTTCCAGTTGATTGGGTTCGAGTTGCCTGGTTCTCAGAAGGCTTAATATCGCTTCAAATTGGAACGAAACCGTCTAGAAATTCAAATTTGAAATTGATGATTTTGAGTAAATTTTCGGCTAGGTTCAGTAAGGTTCTAACTGGGTTTGTTTGGTTCCTCTTCAGTTTTTAACTCTTCACTTAAGCCAATTGATTGTTCAATTACTCTTGTTGCAACAGAAATCGATCAAGGTGGAAGGAGAAGTATGGACGTCCTCTGTTCTGTGTTTGGTCTTAGTCGAACACTGTTCATCAGTTAACAATACCCATTTATTTGTTAACTTCAATTAACTAATTAATTAAAATCCCTAAGTGCCACTAATCTTCAACAACAAGTGACATGTGTCACTTGATAAGGTATATGATTCATATAGTGGCTGAATCAGCATTTAAGGTGAGGTGATAATCATCCTTCCACCGTTTAATCATAATCCACACGAAATTACCATTTTACCCTTGAGGTCACAATTGACCATTTTGTCCCTGAACTTCTCAGACTCATAACTTCTTCATACGAGCTCCGTTTTCGATGTGCCACCTGTCTATGGATTCAGCGTTTTGAGACCTACACAATGGCACTAGAAAAATATTCAAAAAGTATTCTGAACAAAAGTCAACTTTTAGCCATATCCCTTCAGGGGTAAAAACGTCATTTTCACATTATTTTAATATTTTACAAGTTTTCGATTTTTGGGGCGTTACATGGCACATTCAGCGATAATCCCGGAGGGATTGGGATGGGTCGTGTCAAGTGGTATCAGAGCACGGTTTGCTCTTATATATTAGTGAATTATATGTTTATGGATATGATTATATGATGTTGAATTAGATATTGGTGAATTACATGGTTTCACACATTTCGAGGTGATTTACGTGCTTGCACGTAAATCTAAGTTTCCGGTTTTGCACTAATTTTCCTTGCTTATAGTTTTGGAAATGATTTCATGAAATGGTTTTGGATTTGAAAAGGTAAACCAGGATTTGAGACCCATTTTTTTTGGAAACCCTCGGACTCGAAGTCCATTTAGTTACGTTCTCGGGCTAGAGGCCCAATTGGTTCTTGAATCGATTTCGGATTTGAAAAATGGACCGGGCATGAGACCCATTTGATTTGCAAACTCTCGGACTTGAATTCCATTTGATTTAACAAGGCATCGGGACGGAGGCCCAGTTGGTTTACGTATCAGGCTCGAGGTCAAATTGGTTTGTGTATCGGGCTCGAGGCTCAGTTGACTTACGTAATTAGGCACGAGGCCCATTTGATTTATTATATCGGGTACGATGCCCATTTAGTTTACGAAATTGGGCACAAGGCCCAGTTAGTTTACGATTCGGACTGGAGGCCCAATTTGTATGTGGATTCAGGCTTAGGGCCTAGTTTTGTTTTAAGATTGTGATTTCAGGTTAGGGACCCATAAATGGATTTCTGGTTCATGACGTTTTATGGGGACCGGCATGAACCCTTGAAAGGTTTTTATTGGTTCATGACAGCTTATGGGGGCCGGGCACGAATCCTTAAAAGGTTTTAAGAATGATTTCAAATGGTTTCTCGTATACCATCCTTTATATATGAATTGTCTCCTCCGGGGAGGGTAGTTGGCCTAGTTGGACCTCGGAGTAGTCACGGAGCACTAACTGAGTGGAGTCGCCCCCGTTGGGTTCCTTACTCTCAGAAAGGCTATGGATTATAACCCCCAGGGAGGGTCATTGATCTATGGACATTGACCTAGGTGGACCCTGGGGCGACTTGGTCTTTGAGATCCCGGGTAGTACGCACGTAGCTCTAGATACCGTGATAGGATTGGTTATGATAAATATATGATAAACATGATTTGAATTGGTTTGTAAAATTGTGTTTTATGATTGATAAATGGATTTAGCTGAGATCCCACATATGTTTATTATGTTCTAAATTTCTGTAAATGGTTTCTGGCAGGGGCCCGTATGGATTTGGTTGTTTAAACATATGTCGTCTGATAAATAGTTTTACTATGCATGCATGTTTTTATTAAAGGGCATAAAGGTCTTTTATGAAATGTGTTTTACCAAACTTATTACTTTTCGTCCACTCACAGTCTTTCTGTTTTCAATGCCCTTCAGGTTGAATACGGTGCGGACGGTAATAGAGACCGAGACATCACATACCTCCTCTAGATCCTGGCGTACACTGGAAACCTGCGGGCTAAAGGTTCAAATTTTCCCTAGTCTGACACTCTGTGTCAGACGGGATCAGGAGCGTCTCTCGTTAATCCTGGTGGGATTGGGACGGGACCTGACAATCAAACTGATAGTTAGGATGCCAGTATGATAGTTAGTGGGAAATTAATCGTTGATAGTTTTGGTTCGGCAATTGGTGATTGAGTTTGCCAAAGTTATGTCGTGGTTTGGTAGTGTGGGACCCTACTAAGGGATAAGCGTAACAGTACTTTAGTGTTTTGACCATGGGGCGGTTATGTCGAGATCGTCGATCATGATATTAAAGGATTGGATATGACGATAGTGTAGGTTGTGACCATTTGGATGGTCACGTTATGTTGAGTTGGATAGTGGTGATGTTGAGAGTAGCCGGTTTTCTCGAACCCTAGTTGTGATCGATGGTGTGGAGATTATGAGTACCAACGGATTTAGTTGATGACCTTAGTGAGTAACCCTAGTGTGCGATGTATGGTTTGGAAATATGAGTCGGCGAGTGGTTTGACTTTGGCGACTTTTCAGAGTTGAGCCCGTTGGTCGATCATGTTATGTCAGCTTTGGTGATTGTGTTGCAGGGTGCAGCTGAGGTCGGGGATGAACTATTGGACGACACTGGTTGAGTCAAGTTGAGACTAATTAAAGATTGGTTGGAAAAGTTACCAGGGTGTGATACTTGTTGATGGAATCCTGGAGTGGAGATACAGAATAGTGAGTACTGGTGGTTGATTCCGGTTGGATGTTGAGTCTCGATAGCGATGTCTGGTGGTTGGGTCTGCATGAGATCTTGGAAGGCACAACCATCGAGGGTGGATGTAGTTGTGGTTGTTTTGAATCGGGTGACGTTCAGGGAACGTATCTTTTTCTTGTATGGGTTGTCAAGGTGATTGTACCCAGAGTTGTTGGGTACGAGGGAGGCAGAGTTCCTCCAACTTGAGCAGAAGTATGAGGTCGTTGCTCGGTATGAGCAAATATCCAATGTTTTCTTATTCGCACACTGTGTGCTAGTGGTTGTGATGAAGATAAGCCACGAGTTGGGATGTGACTCTGTCGTGATGGGCATACGTTCGGTATCTGGGATCTAGCAGTGGATCTCAGATAGTGATGGACTGGATGGGATCCAGCAGTGGTTGAGAAGTGAGAATCAAGTAGTAATGGACAACATCCTTTTGCATGTACATAAATGGTACAAGCTGATAGGCGAATTTGGTAGTAAATTAGATTGGTTACGGACATGTGGTTGATGTCCAATTGAATTATGGACTTGGGAGCATACCCGAGTTGGTTTCAACCTAGTTGGAACTTCAGATTCGAGAGAGGTTGTGATTGAGGTGACGAGAGGAGTGCTTGATTCAGCATTGGTGATAGGTATTCTGAAGTCATTGAGGGTGACTTCTCATGTTCCGCCCATGGTAGATGATGGTTGTTGTCACCAGTACGTTGATCGTGTATTGGTTGGTGGACTCGTGATTTGTTTTGGGTCATCAAGAGGAGTTGGGCATTTCGAAGTTAGGTGAATGAGATTTCTCATTTTCTACTTGGTGGAAGACGATGTTGGGTTACATGGTGGTGAGTGCAGTGAGATTGTGTTGTCACTTACGTACGGGGAATGACAAGGATCGATATGAGGTAATTGGAGAGGACCCACAGTCTAGACATGTTTCGTCGTTGACTGAGTGAATAGATGTGGAGATTTGACGAGAGTGATGTGACTGTCGAAGAATTCAAAGAGGGTGTAAGACCCTATGACCTGAAATCTGGTAGTTAGCTGAGTAAGAACATGTGTGGATCCTAGTTTGATCAGGATCGTGATGTTGAGTATATGGGGTGTTGTGACGATCGATGATCGTGATGTTGATGATCGGGTGATGTTGTGGTGGATCAGGATGGCGAGGATCGTGATGTCGTGTCGTGCTAGCAGACTCCGTCTTGTTGATTATGCTAAGCTAGGAGCAGAGGAGAATCGTATTGTGGGACAGTTGAAGAATTTCTTGGAATAGAATAAAATGATTACCCAACCTCTGTCTTGGATAATTGGATATGGGATAATGGGACTGACTTCCTTTCAAGGTTAATCCCGTATGATATATTAATAGAACAAATGGGTATCCTACGGGGTCAGATTGGTCAGTCTTGGATATATGAATGATGGGATTGGCTTCCTTTCGAAGTCAATCTAATATGATATGGTAATTGAATGAGTAGGTAACCGATAGGTTCGAAGTTGGTGCTTCTCGGTAGACGTGGGTGAGATTGGATGCTTTATTTGGCATGAATGGGTATGTCTTGGTGGACGTGATTCAGATTGGTAAGTGTTGGATTATGTGATTAGGAGTAGATGTTTTGATATTGGTTGGGTAACCATGGGACTCGTGATGAATGATGAGTTGGAGTATTTGATCTGTTTAGTACTGGACTGGACAGATGGACTCCAGAATTGAAGGGTGATCAGATATGAGCTATGTAGTGGGCTGGTTGATGGATGGAAGTACGTATTGGGTACGTTGTGTGAGGACCGATACTGGATAAGCCTGAGTGGTGCCTGGTGGCGGTATATAGGATGTACCAGTGGTATGTTGATGAATGTGTTTATAATCAGCTTAGTTATGATATTGTTGGATTGGTTGAGAACGTGGACTGAATATTGAATACTGTGTGCGGGGCCAGAGTGATTTTGATGGGTTCAGTGATTGTATGAGAAGGTGCTCAGAGCCGTGGATGCCTAGTGGAACCCTAGATTTGTGATGTGTATCACTACTGGGCAGGTATTCGATGAGGTCTAGTTACACACTGATCGAGTGAGTTTCATGTTATCGTTATGGGGATCCTATCGAGCTGATTTTAATGTATAGTGAAATTAAAGGTAAGAAATATTTACTGCAAGTTCCCAGGTGAGTGAGAAGTGGATTGTGTAGCCACAAGTGAAATGAGTTAGTGGTTAGTGTAACCACGAGTTTCTGTGCGTGAAGTTACTGCTCTATGACTCTCACCAGCGTCATAGATCGCCGAGGGAGTTGACTGATGTGAGCGCAGAGACTGATAAATGTCGCAGGTTTACGCTTGCCCTGCGAGGCGAGATCTTGTCATTGATCTTACATTACATTGAGGGAGTTTTGGGTACGAGGTATCTTAGTGCAACTCTAGAGTGAGTTAGAGTTGTGTTGGTGATTCGAACCTTGACCATGGAGCCGTAAGTGCCAGATGTGTGTGACATTATGGGACGTGTGATGTTGACACGATAAAATTTAGGAAATACAGAGAAATTGTGAGATTTGATAACTCTCGGTGTGGGAGAGATGTCGGATTGATTTGCGACTGGCAAGTGGTGACAGTTTGGCTGGACGTGTTAGCATGGAATGATGAGGGAGATTTAGTGACTCCTAGTGAGAGCAGATGTCAGGGTGGATTGGTGATTGAGAAGAACCGTCAAGCTGCATGTGTCATCTAAATACGTCAGCGTAATGGTAGAATTGTCGGGTGGTATCAACTCGGAACGTGTGATCAATGTCACTCGACGTGGTCGGGTGTAGTCGATATGACGTGGGTTCGTGATGGAACGTCTGGGTGTAGACAAGTATTATGCTGGTTAGTGGGTGTAGACGTATACATGAGATGTTAAACCAGACGGTGAGACTGAGCTCGTTTTTCCACGATGTAGATGTGGAACTGGTTCGTATGAATTTCGAGGACGAAATTAGTTAAGGGGGGAAGATTGTAACATCCCGTCCCGAATATCGGGATTAAATATTAATTAACTATGGATTTAGTATGATTAATCGGAGATGAATCGAGAGAAATCGGACGGACGGTGTAAAATGACAGTTTTGCTCTTGAATTTGGGCAAAATGTTGACTTTTGACCCGGGGAGTCAAACTTACGAGAACCGATGACCGTTATGTAGATCGGGACGTTACTAGTACATAGACAGGCGGCACATCGAAATCGGACCTCGAACGGAGAAGTTATGGTCACAGGATCGAAATCGGGAACTTAAGTCTCGAGATTCGAATTAAATATTAAATAAATCAGATTGGTTAATTAATTAGTGTGGGGCCCTTGGATGAGTGACAAGTGTCACTCATCCCATTAGCCATTTTCCCCAAATTGTGGATCTCAATTCTGATTGGATGGTTTTTATATTAAAATAAAATTATATTATTATTTTATTCTTTTTCTCCCTCCTTATCTCTCTCTTCCTTCCTATGCACCACCTTCACTTTCTCCCTCAACAAAAACTCAAACCCACACTCTCAATCCACCAAATCTTACCCATTGATGATGGTGTAAACATGAAAATGAAAGGAGAGACTGACGAGCACGACAGTGCTGCTGGCGTGGATAGCGGTGCACGGTGGCCAGAAAGACCGTGAGGGTGAGTTCTAGGACTTGGATTTCAAAGTTGGATTCTAGGAAGTTTTGGACGTTTCCATTGATCCTAACGTGTTCCTAGGACTCAGAAGAGTGCATTGGGGTCGATTTCGAGACGTTTGGTGGCGTGAGGCGGCTGGAGACCGAAACGGTGAGTTTGAGTCAAAATTTGGAACTTGGATTTTAGTGGTTATCGATCGGTTTTAACATTTGGAAATGTTTGCTGGAGGTCATACGAGTTGTTTGGGAATGAAACAAGGAAGGAGGTGGTCGAAAACAATGGAAGAAGGGAGGGGCAGGTCACGGGCACTGTTCATTATTGGAGGTGAGTTTTTGGTTGGTTTTTCTTAGTTTTAAGATCATAGATGTGTTGCTGGGGATTAGACGATGACATACGAAGAAACAGGGAGGAGAATGGTGGCCGGAGTTGGGAGAACCGGCTGGGTCGGTTCGCCGATTCGGTCAAACCGGGGATAACTAGTGAATCGGGTTCACCCAAGGTTAGGGATGACACTGTTCCTGCGTGTGAAGCCCACACACAGCGCCTTTGGGTGGCTTGTGGGGGCGCGTGGGGCTTTTTTGGGTGAAGTGTTCAACATATGAAATCATCCTTTAGATGTAACCAAAATTTTGGGATTGGGTTTTTGTCGATCGGACACCGTTTCGGGGTCGTTTGGGTGTCCGAAGGTTTAATGCCTATGTAAAATACGTTTAATAGTACCGGAAAATTAGGAGGCTTTAATTAGAGGTTAATGAAGTGGTTAGTAACCCTCTAGTATGATTTGGATACGTTCGGATATTCTAAGGACGGTGATTTAGCCCGGGGAGGCTTATGACATGCATATCGAGGCAGCAGTGTAGGACGGTTTGTGAGTGGACCTTGTTTTCTAAACTGTGATGCATGCATAACTTTTTTATATTTTTTATATATGTGATTCCTATGATGATGATTGTGATATTGGTGATTTACATATTTGCACGTATTTCGAGGTGTTTTCCGTATTTGCAAGTATTTTGAGGTTTACGGTTTTATACTATGTTTATACATGCTTGGGTTTTGAATGATGACCTAATGGAATGGTTTTGTAATTGGAAATATGGAATCGGGCTTATGACCCATTTGATTTATGAACTATCGGACATGGAGTCCATTTAATTGAATAAGGCATCTGGCTAGGGGCCTAGTTGGTTTACGAAATCGGGCATGAGGCCCAATTGTGTTTTTTGAATGTGATTTTGGGGCGGGGACCCATAAATGGATTTGGATTTGAGAAATCAGATATGTGGATTACGATGGTTTTATGGAAATCCCGGGCATAGGCCCATTCGAACGGTTTGAGATGATTTATGAAATATTTCCCATATACCATCCTTATATCTATGGATTGTCTCCACCAGTTTTCTGGGACGCTGGAGTGGTCACGGAGCATTGCTTGCGAGGGGCACTGCACGGAGCGACATGACCGTATAGTGACTCAGGAGCACGAATGCTAGACGTCTGGGACGTTAGACATCTGGGATGTCAGAGATTAACTCGGATTGAGACCCCGGTTAGCACGCGTAGCTTGAACCGTGACATGACGTCTGGGACATTAGGCGTCTGGGATGCCAAGCATCTGGGATGCCGAGGATTGGTACATAACGGTATTTGATGGAATTGTGAGTTATGGATTTACTGGATTATGTATTTGGATTTCGGATTTATTGGATTTATGATTTGACTTTCGGTGTTAATGGATTTGGGCAGGGACCCACATGGTTTGGATTTACGGTTTTGGGCTGAGTTCCCACATACTTAGATTTATGGTTTTGGGCTAAGGCCCTAATGATTTAATTAAAGTAAATGGTTTGATTATTAGTTTTCGAATGCATGCATACTTTTTAGTAAAGAGCATAAATGTCTTCTTATGAAATGTGTTTTTATTAAACTTTGATTTTAGTCCACTCAAAGCTTTTAATGATTTTAATGTCCTTCAGGTTGATCACGGATGCTGGCTGTAGTGGAGACCGAGACATCGCACTCCTCCACCGATCATGGCAGACTCTGGAAGCCCCGAACGGGCTGAGGTTTGAGTTATCCCTTGTCTGACACTTCGTGCCAGACGGGAGCATGACACATCTCGCGATAATCCCCGGGGGATTGGGATGGGTCGTGTTAGTTCATACATGCTAACATACATACACTCATACATGTATGGCAGCATGTATAAGTTCATGTATGAGTGTCATGTATGCTTTTCATGTATGGGCGTATGTATGTCAGCATGTATGAGTGTGATGTATGCTTGCTATGTGTATGATGAGCAGATGGAGTTTTAAATTTTAAGTGTTACCTGGTTGTATTTAGGTTTGTCCTGATGTATAACTCGACGCAAAAAAATGTGGGTGGTAGACGCATAAACAAATGGATGCAATTGGCTGACCCATGTGAATGCTGACTGTGGCCACCGGTCGGAAGCCCACAACGTTGGAGAATAGGACGATGTGGTGGGTCATGTCGACTGATCAGGCTCGATGATTGTGTCAACCAATAATCGAGTTGTGCGACAATTCCTGGGAATAAAAAGTAATTTTTTTATCCGTAAATCCATAGGATGTAAAATATATTTGTGTTGTGCAAATAATGAGAGGTAATTGTTTAAATAGTGGCATAATAGGAATGTTCCGTGTGTGTGGGTAATTTGTGTATAGCATGTATTTAAGTATGCATAATTGCCGAATAGGATGTTATTATGGTTTAAAAGTAATTGTATTAATGAATAGGGCAAAATTAAGTACTTGGACTTGTATGCATGGCCATTATAGTGTGAGGCCAGCCCACATTGGAAGATATAGGCTTAAGTTTGACACCTTAAAAATGTGAGCCCAAATAATTAGTAAAAGGATAACTAAAAATGATGTTTAGCCCACTCTAAGTAATGGAACCCAATTTCTATTCTCAGCCCAATTTTTTTTTTTTGTCTTGGTGTTAGAAATGGGGCCAATTGGATGGTTGTAAAAGTGCTAAAAAAAACAAAAGGGCACCCTAATAGTAAAAAGTAAAAAGAATCATATAGAAAACCTTATCTGGACGTCGTGTGCCAAACTGGTGTGGCGGCGAGTGTTTGTTGATGATGGAGGTGTCGAAGTGATGGGTGGACACATCGAAGTCCCCCCGTGTTAGTGATGCCAATAGTATCATATGGAGGCTGGTGGGTTGTTGTCAGCGGAGTTGGATCGCGACTAGTAGTCGTTGTCCCGATATCCTTATCTTCCCACGGACGTGTTATTCCGACCTCGACGGTGTGGGTGGTGTCATCGCTGCCTCCAACTAGGGGCCAGATGGGGGAGGGGGGGGAGTAAGTGGACGAGGAGGCGAATGTCGTGAGGCTACCTCAGAGGTGGGGCCGATACCTTATATGTGGTAGAGCGTAGCAGATAACGCAAGGCCGTCTCCTAAGATGTCGAACAATGGCTCATGTGGAGTAAGGGCTATGCATCATAGCTTCCTTGGCTCAGGGGCATGATGGAGTTGGCGTAAGGGTTTCTGAAGGAGTAGATTGAATCAGCCTCGACCGCAATTCACCAGTCTCTCATGTTACTTCCACACGTTGCTCAGCGCAGTCTACAACCCTTCCAATTTATTCTCTGCCTTAGCAAATGACTTAGCATTGGCCTTGCTGCACCAAACGTATATGTTCACCCTCTAGGCACTCTTTTCTTTTGAATGGCTCGGTTCAATCCAACCACTTTGTCATAGGATAAGACGATGTTGTTCAGTAGTGGGGGGTCTGCGCATAGGAGTCTGGGAGCCGCTGCTCGTGGTGGCACTGTGGAGCAGGCTCGACGCCGCAGGACGACAACGGTGGTCACGCGATGGTCAAAATCGATCGACGAGGAGGTGGGTCGCTTAAGGTGGCCACAGAGGGGCCTCTTCGCAGCTGACTGCAAGGGCTTCCGCATTTTTTCTTTTTGTTTTGTTGTTGTAGCCTCCATGTGGCGACAGCGGGGAGGGAGAAGTAGGGGGTTTAATTTTCTTTGTTTTCCTCATACCATGTATCCTGCAAGCAGTTGGTGAAAACGTTGGTTGTGGGATTGGTGAGATGGTCAAAGAGTAAGCGGCTAGTAGAAGATGAAGGGTTGGTGGTAGAGACGGCAGATGTGTTCTTATCGAAGGGATCTATAAAGAATAAGCCGAAGCAGTACAGAAGAATGAGGAGGAGGACCATGACAAGCACCAGGATCCACACCACCCATGGGACTCTATAGCTCTCCATTGTAAATTCATCCCCAAAATTGTACATGAGAAATATTTTAATTAGAGTCTTCATAGAAACAACCAAGATGAAGAAACAAAGGAAAAGGAAAGGTAAGAAAATGGGTCTTCTTCTTCCAGAATGAAAAGAAATGCGAGATTTTGTTTTTTGCCTTTGCAGGATCATGGTTTTTTAGCTTTTTCTTTTTTGGGGCAATAGACAAAGCATTGAATACCCTTCCACTGATGTTGGAAAATTTTGTCTAAGATGAAGGAGAGATTTTCTGAGCTATCTTGGTAGTGAGCCAATCTGGATTTTTTGTTGGTGTTCTATGGTGTTTCAGCAGGTAGGAAAATTGAAGAAAATCGACCCAAATTTTTATATCGATTCCCACAGACGGTGCCAAACTATTGTTGCGTAAAATGTACCAACGAGACTGTAAAAAGCACATATGCACATCAAGACAGAAGAATGTACGTGGTTCACCCAAATTGGGTTACGACCACGGTGTTACCTCACTCTCATTAATAATATGATATTTTGTACATGAGGCTATGAGCCTTTGAGAGATAATAGTGTTGTTTGTAGATAGGATGGAGAGGGTAAGAGTCCCCTTGAATGGGGGATGAGGCTCCCTATTTGTAGAAGTTGTCTAGGGTTAGGTCATAGTAATGGTCTTTAGGCATGAGCCTTGATGATAAGCCTCCAAGGTGGGCCTTGAAGATGAGCTTGATGTATTCTCCCGAGTCTTCTGCACGGGTTTATTGCTTGGTCAGATGTAGCGTCAACAGGTATGATACGATATTTGGTGATATCAAAATCGTACCATTTAATTTTAACTCGTTCGGTTTTCCACAATTTGAAACTAATATCGGATCGTACCATATCGATTAAGTTCAGTATGGCTTCGGTTTTGAACTAAAATTTTATGGATTTGGAGTGTGTTTGGATAAAAAATTTATAGTTTAATGATAATTTACAAATTTCTTAATTCGCAATTTCATATTTACCATTTCCTGATTTGTAAATTCTAGTATTTGGATATCAATTTTAAAAATCATGAAAATTACAATTTCACTTGTTTCAACTCATCATTTCAAAAATTATGTTCCTTGAGACAGAATTTCAACTCATCATTTGAGATTCTCAATACTCCCTAGATTTTCCTTTGGAAATTTACCAAATCCTGACTCAGTTTTCCAAACAAAGAAAAAACTGATTTTCTTCTCACCAAATGTTCCCTTCACACCAAATGACCTTTTTATTTCTTTGAGTCAAACACACCCTTAGGGTTTATGTGACTGCTAATGTGGAATTATGGTTTCCAGTGTAACGAATACTCAATTAGCTAGCTTTTTTCTTGTTTCTACTGCTAATGAGGAATTATATGTCAGCTCCTTAGGTGACTGCTAGTGTTATTAGTATTTAGGTTAAGAAAAATGGTTTCTAATGTAGTCCAATAAGAGTATTTTTAAGTATGCTAGACATGATCATTTTAATTAGATAAATAATTAGATAAATTTATTATTATTATTAGGCCACCGAGGACTCATAATAGTTTCTAATATATGATTGCTATATAAACCAAAAGGAAAATAGTTTTAGTTATTTGAAAAAATAGAAATGTTAATTCAGTTCGGTATTCGTATAAGATGGTTTTTCAAAACCTCGGTATCTATATAGGATTGTTATATTAACCAATTATGTTATTCATCTTCTGAATTTTATAACACAACTCAGTAGCAATTTTTCATAATTATATTATATTTATTATTGTTTTAAAAAATCAATATAGGCTTTGGGGACCTACTGTTCCAATTGTGAGTTCTACTGTTCTAGACCTCCAAGATTTTTCCAATAATAATAATAATAATAATAATAATGGTACGGTTTTCAAAATCTCAGTATCTGTATAGGATTGTTATATCAACCAATTATGTTATTCTTCTTCTGAATTTTATAGCACAACTCAGTAACAATTTTTCATAATTATATTATATTTATTATTGTTTTGAAAAATCTATATAGGATTTAGGGACTTACTGTTCCAATTGTGAGTTCTACTGTTCTAGACCTCCAAGATTTTTCAAAATAATAATAATAATAATAATAATAATAATAATAATAATAATAATAATAATAATAATAATGATGATGATGATGAAACGGTCCAAATTAGAAAACGAAGGGACTATTACTAGCTCCCCATTAAGTTTTGGTTTATGTGCGTTTTTTAATATGAGATCAGCCTTCGAATGTGACCTCCATAAGTAGGGCCGACTTATATGCATCAATATATATTGGGAATGTGAGTGTTAGTGACATGAGACCAATAATTCCAACTTGCCCCACACGTCAACTGATAAGGAAATATATATAAACTTGTGAATTTGATTGTATAGTGTATCTTCATATGAGAAGGTAACATGTTTTTGCGACGACCCGTCTCTAATTTTTAGGATTAATTAAGACTAATGACGGATTAGCAAGGCTAATCGGGAATTAGCCCAGAATTAAGGGACGTTCAGGAAAAAATTACGATTTTTCCCCTGAACGAGGGTAAAAAGTTGAATTTTGACCAAGGAGGTTCGATGGCCAAGGGCCAAGGACCGTTACGTAGATTGAGTCAATATGAGTCAGTAGACAGGCGGTACGTCGAAATCGGACGTTCGACGGAGAAGTTATGGTTCACGTAAGTTCCGAGGAAATATTTATGACGGCACATTTTCCGAGATAAAAAGGGGACTTTTGTCGTGAGTGGGCCCCAGATATTTTGAATTGGCCCAATGTATGAGTGGCAAGTGTCACTCATCCATTGCCTAGCTTCACACATACATGCATTCCATCCCCTTTGTTTGTTCAATTCCCACCAAACCCGATCTCGCACAAACACCACCCCATATCACCCCCACATATCTTCATCTATTCCTTGAGTGTGAGACAGACTGAGAGAGGGATTGTGAGGCAAGGGACAGGACGGCCAGCCGCCGTGGACGGCGGCGATAACCTAGAGCCCAGGTAACCCGAAAAACCCCTTTGTTATTCAAATTTTGATTTCGAGTTTTGGGACCTCAGGGGCTGTGTTTGCCGATTATGGGTGTTTATGGGGTATGTAGGAGGGTGTTTGAATGATTTTGGACGGTGGTTGGTGGAAGAACAAACCAGGGGAACGGCTGGAATTTTGGGCCGTGAGAAAGGTTTCGAACCGAGGGGTTTTATGTAGCTTTTCTTAGTTCTTTTTATACAAATAGGTTTCTAAGATTGAGAGGATTGGATTGGATCGAAATGGACCAAAAATGAGGGAGAAAATGGCATGGACCGGCTGACCAGTGGATCGGTCTGAACTGGCTGAATGGCGAGGAAGATGACACTGTGCAGCGGCGCGTGGCGCCCACGCGCAAGGGCTTCTGCCGGCGCGTATGGGCGTATGGCCCACTTTCTGAGGAAGGTTCCAATATGTAATTTCATTTATTTGATGTAGCGAACATTTTGGGACTGATTTCGAGTCGATCGGACATCATCACGATATAGTTCGGGGTGTCCGAAGGTTTAGGATCGAGTTCAAAAATAGTTAAAAAGTCGAGAAAATTACGGGGCTTTAATGAGGGGTTATTTAAGTAGTTAGTAACTCTATAAAATGATTTGGACAAGTTTGGGAGCCCCGGAGATGGTGATTGGCCGGGAAGGGTGTATTGCACGCGTATTGAGGCATGACTTCAGACAGTCTGTAAGTGGACCTTTCTTTCTAAATTGATGCATGCATAAATGTTTTATATGTGTTTGAGAACATGTTTTGTGATACCATGAGTTCATTTGTTTGTGGTTTGTTCATATTTACGTATTTGCACGTATTTCAAGATTTTCGATTTTATACGATGCATATACGTTCTATGCTTTCTATATTGGTTTGATGAAACGATTTCGGATTTGCAAAACATGGAATCGAGAATGAGACCCATTTGGTTGAAAACTATCAGACTTGGAGTCCATTTGAATTAATGAGAAATCGGGTTGGAGGCCCATTTGAGTTATACGATCGGGCCGGGGGCCCCATTGGTTTACGGATTCGGGCTTGAGACCCAGTTGGTTATGATATCGGGCATGAGGCCCAGTTATGGTTTATAAACATGATTTTGGGTCAGGGACCCATATTTAGATTTACGATGGTTTATGGAAAACCCGGGCGTGGCCCTTTGAATGGTTTTGGAAATGAAATATGAAAATGGTTTTCCGTATACCATCCTCATGAACGAATGCCCTCCAGATGTCTCATAGTATCCTGGAGTGGCGGGTTGTCTCCTCTAGATGTCTCGTAGTATCCTGGAATAGTCACGGGGCAATTGCCTGCGAGGGGTCATTGCATGGAGCGACTGGTCCGTATAGTGACTCATGAGCAGGGATTGCCAGAGGTTAAAACCTTCCCCCCAGGAAGGGTCATTGATCTGCGGGTCATTGACCAAGGAGAACCCTGGGGAGACTTGGGATTTGAGACCCCGGGTAGCACGCGTAGCTTAGAACTGTGACAGGATTGATTGTGACATTTCAGATGTCAATCATCAGAGATGCCGAGGATTAGTTTTGGGCTGAGACCCAAGTGTTTTGGATTTGCGCTGAGTCCCACTTGAAATGGAATTTTGGGCTGAGACCCACTTGATTGGTTTTGGGCTGAGTCCCACATGGATTTGGGCAGTGGCCAGTATGATTGGTTTGACTTACGATTTTGGGCTAAGGCCCTAATGGTTTCATTTTGATAACTGGTTTTCGAATGCATGCATGCTTTTTAGTGAAGGGCATAAATGTCTTCTTTTCTGTGAAATGAATTTTATAAACTATTTGTTTTGTCCACTCATAGTTTTTCAATGATTTTAATGCCCTTCAGGTTGATCGATGATGCAGGCTGTAGCGGAAACCAAGACATCACACTTCTCCTCCAGATCCTCGCGTACTCTTGAAGCCTAGTGAGGCTAAAATCAAAATTTTCCCTTGTCTGATACTTCGTGTCCGACGGGATCAGGCACGTCCCGCCTTAATATCGAGGGGATTTGGGATGTGCGCTCTGAGCAAGGTTAACACATGGTACTCTAATACCAAAGTGGTATCAGAGCAGGTTTTGCTCTCAGAGTGGTGCGCAGGTCGAGGATGTGATGTCTCTGTAGTGGTAACAGCCCGTCATCAACCTGATAGTTAGGGTATAAGTACGAGGATTCTGTGGAATCAAACCCTGGTTAGATTATGTTGGCACGAGGTGTGACGGTATAGGGTTTGGTTGGCACGGGATGCCGCGTGGTAGTGAGGTTGGATCCCAAGTAGGATCAATGTGATGTGACTTGAACGGCTTAGAGACGTAGTGTTACTGGTGGATAGGATCGAGTGGACCAGTAGACACAGTATGACAACTTGAGAGTCGGGACCGTTGAACGGTCATGACGGTTATGGATTGTGACAAGTGGTATATATGGAGGTCGTGGTTGACCCGAGTGAGATTGTTGGGAATAGGAATGTTTGACCCTATTTGGCATGTGTTGCCATGTTTCGATGTATAGAATCCCGGAGGGATGTCAATTGGTAGGGGATGCCACGGTGTAGATGTTGTGTAGTATGGTGTGACGTTTCGTGGTTGAGCGGTGGTAGACACCGAGGAGGGCCAGTTTCTTGTGGGCCCAATGGCTGGAAGCCGTAAAGTTACAAAAGGACAAGGTCCTTGGATTGTGGTTACTGGTTGTTTGGTACCAGTATTGGAGTATGACGACTCTTTGGAGTCTAGAGTGATGGATCGATCAGGATGGCTGGGCTGCAGTGGGCAGCCAAGTTTGTGGTAACCCTAGTTGGTGATTGATTGGACAAGTTACCATAAGTGTGGTACTTGTCGACCTGATCCTGAGGTGGACCGATCGGTGGATGTTGCGTGTTGAGTGATTGGTACCGGGGGTGAGTTGACCGCATGGATTTGGAGTCTCGATAGCAGAGTGTTTCTGGGATTAGTCTGCACGAGGTTGTGGTAGACGCTGCTATTGATGGACGTGATCGAGTCTTATCGAGTTGGATGGACTCAGGTTACCGTGGTAACTGAGGCGATGATATTTGTCAGTCGTGGCAAGGATACGGAGGTGCGTGAGTGACGCAGAGTATGAGAAGTGATTTTTGGATTTGACTCGGTTACGACCGAGTGTGATTACAAAAAGAGATGAGCTTTGGTTGTTGGAAAGTGTGCCACGCTACCTCTGTGGAGGTGACCGTGATGAGTGGGATGTAACTGGATGAGTGACAGGTGCCCTAGATGTCCTTGGATGGATTACACGAGTGTAAGTGTTGGAATTAATCCCAGAGAGTTGGGACGTGTGAGAAGTATGCCGACGGGATAGTAGATGTGCCTAGAGTAGCGAGCATGCGGGTTCGATGGGCACTGAGCGGGATAGAGAGAATCCCAAGTGGCTCAGTGCGAGGCACGGGGAGTACTTGATTTGGTGACCAGTTCCCTGATAATGCGAGACTTGGGGCACGAGTGTGTGCCCAAGAGTTGTAACGTTAAAGGTTGACACGCCTAAGGAGTAATTGGATGAAAATGGATATATGTACGACGCGAGTACTATCACGGGGATTAGTGACCGGTTGGTCAGATATGGCGATATGCAGAGATTTGGCTGCAGATCACAGCAGGAGTCTGTTGTGACTTTTCAGTCTAGCGGTACATCGGATTAGGATGAAATGACATCCTTTTGGATGTGCATAAACGGTATTCACGGACGTGTGAATGGTATCCGATTGAACTGAGGACTTGAGAGTCCATTGTGGATTGGTTTTGGTTGACTACGATTGATCATACCTCCTGAGTTGAGAACTTGGCACTCGTTTGCCTATAGGACGTGGATGCTCGTGTAGAGAGTAAGCTCAGTAATTGAAAAAGGAGCATGTTTCCAATGTCATTGGAACTTTGGAATCAAGAGAAGTTGTGATTGAGACGATGAGGAGAGTACTTGATTCCGCATTGGTGGTGGACATTCTAAATGTCACAGAGCGTGACTTCTTATTTCTGCTCTTTAAAAGATAGTGCTGAGTGCTGAAGGATGACATATGATGAACTTAGATGTCATCATCCTGGATTCTCCTTGGGTCTTCCCTAGGTGGGACGACGAGGAGTGATATGACAACCAAAGGGTTCAAAGAGGGTGTAAAAACTGAACCCCTAGGATGTGGGTCAAATTTGATTGACTTGGCAAGTAGATAGTATTTAGTGTCACTGGATGTGACGAGTGAGTGTCCACTACCTTGGAACCATAGTGGACCCATGTCGGTATTATGGATCGAGTCGTGTGGTGACGATCAAGATGATTGGGGTGATTGTGGAGACTGTGAGTCGAGTAGACCGAGGTCCGGTCGTTATTAAGGAGAATCGTACTGCTGATTATGCTAAGCTAGGAGCAGAGCAGAATCGTTTTGTGCGACAGTTGAAGAATCTTTGGAATGGTTGGTGAGGACAGTAGTTGGATATGTGCAGGTGCATTGCTCTATCTTGGATATGTGAATGGTGTGTTGTAACGACCCGTCCCAAATTCCTAGATTAGATTAGTGACTAATCACGATTAGTGAGGTTAATCCGTGATTAGTTAGGCGAAATCGGACGAATGATGCAAAATGACCATTTTGCCCCTAATGTGGGCAAAACGTTGACTTTTAATTCGGATGGTCAAAAGGACTTTGATCGATGACCATGACGTAGTTCGTGACGTCGCGAGTTCATAGACAGGTGGCCCTTTCAATTCCGATGTTCGAGGAGGAAGTTATGACGTTCGGAAGTTAAGGGGCATTTTGGTAATTTTAGTAAAAAGGGGCAAATAGTTAACTTTTGGACCGGGATGTCCGATGGCCGAGGGCCGAGGACCGTTACGTAGATAAGGACGATACAAATCCGTAGACAGGCGGCACGTCGAATTCAGACGTTCGACGGCGAAGTTACGGTTCACGGAAGTTCAAGTGCACTATTACACGAATTACGAAATAACATAACTTTTGGACTTTAGTGGGGCCCAGATATTTAATGGAGGCCCAATGGATGAGTGACAAGTGTCATCCATCCACAGGCCACCCATATACATTCATGCATCGATCATTTCCTTTTTTGTTTTCAAACCAACCCGATCTCACACCATTTCCTCTCCCTAGAGCAACCCAAACCATCATCCCTTCACTTAGCTAACTTGAGGATGAGACTGTGAGAGACTGAGGAATGAGAGGAGGCTGCTGGAAGCCTGAACCGCCACCCACGGCGGCGAGAGGAGGAGGAACCCGAGAGGGTTCTCGATACGGCTCCAAACTCCATTTAAATTATATATATATATATATATATTATGGGTCATTTTGGTTGCTTTCAATGAATTAAATGAGTTATTGGGATTGTGTTAGGAAGGTTCTGATAAGCTTTGGGTGGCTGCACAGCCATGGTGCAGTTTTGGGAAGCTTGAACCGTATGGTTCAAGAATTGAACCACGAGTTTTGTGTAGTTTTAGGTTGTTTTAATGAATAGAAATGATAGGGAATGTAGAGATATGAATTATAGGATTAATTAGGGTTGAAATCGGACCAAAATACAGGGAGAAAACCACTGAACCGATCAAGTCGGTTCGGAACAGTGCATCAACAGTGAACGGGTTCAGCACAGTGATGCTGGAGGTTGAAGACGATGAACAGTGTTCTGAGCCTTCTTGGGGCGTGTGAGGGCGCATGAACAGTAATTTGGGGAAGTGTTCAACATATGAAATCTTCTATTCGATGTAACGAAGATTTTGGGAATGGTCTCGTGTCAATCGGACATCGTTTCGATAGGTTTTGTGGTGTCAGAAGGTTTAGGGTTGGTTTAAAAATAGTTAAAAATTCTGGAAAATTACGGGGCTTTCGTAGGAGGTTAATTAAGTAGTTAGTAACCTTCTATTAAAATTTGGATAGGTTTGGGAGTCCCGGTGATGGTGATTGGCTCGGGAGAGCCTATGGCACGCAAATCGAAGCGGCAGCTCGGACGGTCTGTGAGTTGACCTTGTTTTCTAAATTGGTGCATGCATAAATGTTTATTATATGTTTTAAATACTTGTTTGTGATGCCATGAGTGCATTTGGATGTGTGGTTACGTATAGGCACGTATTTCGAGGTTTCGGCCCTATACGGTGCCTATACGGAGCTGTATGTTTTTATTGGTCTAGATGAAATGGTTTTGGATTTGCAAATGGATTATGAATATGATTTTATGATGTTTATTTGGATGTTGTGATTTATATGATTTCACGTATTTCGAGGCGATTTATGTGCTTGCACGTAAATCTAGGTTTTCTGGTTTTACACTAATTTTCCGTACTTATGGTTTTAGTTATGATTTCATGAAATAATTTTGAATTTGAAAAGGTAACTCTCGGACTTGAGGTCCATTTGAGTTACGGAATCGGGCTGGAAGCCCAATTGGTTTACAATTCAGACTTGAGGTCCAGTTTCTATGTGGATTCGGGCCTAGCGCCCAATTATGTGTTACAAATGGTTTTTATGGTTCATGACGGTTTATGGGAACCAGCATGAACCCTTGAAATGGATTTATGGGTCATGACGGTTTATGGGAACCGGCATGAACTCATGAAAGGTTTTATGGTTCATGACGGCATATGAGGGGCCTGGCATGAATCCTGGAAAGGTTTAAAGAATGACTTCAAAAGGTTTTTCATATGCCATCCTTTATATATGATTGTCTCCTCCGGGGAGGGTCGTTGGCCTGGGTGGACCCCGGAGTAGTCACGGAGCACTGACTGAGTGGAGTCGCCCCCCAGTTGGGTTCCTTACTCTCAGGATGGGCATGGTTCGTTACCTCAAGGGAGGGTCATTGATCTACGGACATTGACCTGGGTGGACCCTGGAGAGACTTGGGTTTGAGACCCCGGTTAGCACACGCGTAGCTTTATTTTACCGTGACAGGTTATTGGATATGAAATATAATGGATAAACATGATTTCAATTGGTTTGGGAAATTATGTTTTATGACGATAAATGGATTTGGGCTGAGATCCCACATATGTTTACTATGTTATGGTTTTCTGTGAACGGTTTTGGGCAGGAGCCCGTGTGACTTGGATTTACGGAACTTGGGGCTGTGACCCTAATTATGGTTGTTTAAACATATTTGTTTTGATAAATGATTTTACTATGCATGCATGCTTTTTAGTGAAGGGTATAAAGGTCTTCATATGAAATGTTTTTATAAACTCTTTATTTTTGTCCACTCACAGTCTTTCTGTTTTTAATACCCTTCAGGTTGACATCGGATGTGGACTGTAGCAGAGACCGAGATATCACATACCTCCTCCGGATCCTGGCGTACTTTGATAGCCCGGGAGGGCAAAGGTCGAAAATATCCTTTGTCTGACACTTCGTGTCAGACGGGAGCTGGGTCATCCCGCATTAATCCCGGGGGGATTGGGATGGGTCCTATCAGCGTGGTATCAGAGCAGGTTTGCTTATGGGATACCCATGACGCTCTGATACTGTCAGCGTGGTATCAAAGCGGGGTTGTCTCTATTCGAGCAACCGCGTAGCTCTTGGAGTATGTACGCAGGTCGAGGATGTGATATCTCAAGTGGCTACAGTTCGTTATCAACCTGATAGTTAGGGTGTTGGTATGATAGTTAGTAGGATTGGATCATCTTGGTTCGACACTAAATGTCGGGGTTGCCATAGTTTTGTCAGGGTTGGCAGAGTCGGACCCTATGAATGGATGAACGTAAACAGTACTTTCGAGTTTTGAACGTGAGACGGTTAGTTGGGATCGTCTTTCACGATGTCGTATGATTGGATTGACGTCTTTACGATGTCGGGTCCGCTGGGTCGGTCCGATTGTGGATTATACTGCAGTTAGCAGTTGGGTTCTGAGTGACCCTATGTGTGATCGTGGAACCCTACCTTGGGTGTATGGTTTGGAAATGTGAGTTGGCGAATGGTTTGACTTGGACGACTATTTGGATTTGGATTCGTTAGTCGGTCTAGTCATGTCAGCTTGTGTTGGGACTGCACTTTGCAGTCGGAGTTGTACCTATCGGTTAGATCTAGTTGTGATGGATTGTTGGTACAACTACGGTCATGGATGACCTGGTAGAAGACATTGGTTGAGTCGAGTTACGACAGGTTAGAGATTGTTGGACAAGTTACCAGGGTTGGTACTTGTCGATGGAATCCCGGAGCGGGGATACCGAGTAGTTGGTACAGGCGGTTTATTCAGTTGGATGCGGAGTTTGGATATCGAGATGTCTGGTAGTTAGGTCTGCACGAGGTTGTGGCAGACACTACTATCGATGGACGTAGTCGAGTCTTATCAGGTCGAGTAGACTCGGGTTTCCGTGACGATTGTGACGATGGGATTGTCAGTCGTGGGGATGATACGTGGTGCGAGAGTAACGCATGTGTATAAGCACTGATTCTGGATTCGACTCGATTACGACTGAGTGCGATCGCAGAATGAGACGGGGACGTTCAGGTGACGTTTCCTTTTCTCGTGTGAGTTGTCAGGGTGACTGTACCCAGAGTTGTTGGGTACGACGGAGGTAGAGTTTCTCCAATACGAGTAGAGGTACGGGATAGTCGCTCGGTATGAGCGGAGATCCAGAGTTGTATGATTTGCACACTCTGTGCTAATGCCGACAGGTGATGTTGGTGATAGTGACAGTGGTGGTACTAGCGCTGGTGCTGGTGCCGGTGATTGTGGTGACTGTGAGTCACGAGTCGGGATATGACTCCATCGAGATGGGCATATGTTGGGTATATGTGGTTCAGGAGTGGATCACGGATAGAGTTAAATTGGTTAGGGGACACGTGGTTGATGTCCGGGTATGTTGTTTCCAATCTTGTTGGAATTTCGGAATCGCGAGAGGTTGCGATTGAGGTGATGAGTTGAGTTCGGGTTTTCCGCATTGGTATTGGGTATTTCGAAGTAATTTTGGGTGACTTCTCAGGTTCTACCATGGTTGATGATGGGTGTGTCACCATTATATTGGTCGTGTATTGATTGGTGAACCCGGGATGTGTCTTGGGTCATCAAGTGGAGTGAGTATTTCGGAGTTAAGTGAATGAGATTTCTCATTTTCTGCTTGGTGGCAGATGATGTTGGATTACGTGACGTGGTGAATGCAATGAGTTTTGTTCGCATTCACGTAGGATGAATTTTGAGGTCATTGTTTTGGATCATCCTTGGTTTTTCCTCGGTGGAATGACAAGGATCGATACGAGGTAATCAGTGAGAACCCACAGTCTCGGCGTGTCTCGTCGTTGACTAATCTATTTAGATGTGGGAAATGGTCTAGGACTTTGGGCGTTGTGACGATCCACGATCGTGACGTTCATGGTCGGGTGACGTAGTGTTGGATCTGGATCGTGATCTTGATGATCCAGATAGGTGGAGAGTTTATCGCTCATACTTGGATATTTGAGTGGAGCATGTTGGGACTGAACGTCTTTTCGAAGTGAATCCCGTATGGTATATTACTCAGGTGAGTAGTTTTCCAATGTGGTCGGATATGGTCAACCTTAGAGATGTGTTGATATTGTGATTGGCTTCCCTATGAAGTCAATCGATGGTAATAGGGTAATCGGTTGAGCAGGTAACCAAGAGGTTCGGTTTTGGTACGTCTCGGTAGACGTGAACGAGATTTTGAGTTTTGGAATCAGATTTCTGGATGACGATTCAGGATTTGATTTTGGAACTTGAAAGAGGATTTCTGTATTTGGGTTTTGGAATCGAATTCTGGGTGACGATTCAGGATTTGATTCTAGAGCTTGACTGTGGATTTTCTTTTATAGATTTGGGTTCGGAATGGTCATTCATAATGCTAGCTACGGAATAATAATTTCGGATTCGAATTTGGACATGGTTATGGATATGATTTCTGGGTTTGGATTCGGGATTTTTTACGAAATTGCGGATTCAGATTCAAATTTGGAAATAGATGATGGGTTGGAGTTTCGATTTGTCTAGTCCGGGATTGGACAAATGGACTCCATAGTAGAAACATATTTGGCTATGACCTAGGTGGTTGTAGTCTGGTTGATGGATAGACGTATGTACCTTGTACGTAGTTCGAGGTATGATACCGGGCAGACTTGTGGTGCCTGGTGACGGATATAGGTTATACCCGTAGTAGGTTGGTGAGTGTGTTGGTAGTCGGATTGGTTCAGATACCATCGGATTAGTTGAGGTCATGGACTGGACATTGGATACTGTGTGTTGGGTCATGGTATTTCTGATGGGTCCAGTTACACGCAGGTCGAGTTAGATGTTGGTAAGTGTATACACAAGTTGAGTAAGTTGGTGGTTAGTTTAACCACAAGGGAGTATAGTGACAGTTTTCGATTGACAACTTTCAAATGGTGACAGTTTGTCGGAGGTGTAAACGTGGATCGTTGAGTGTGGTTTGGTGACTCCCAGTGGGAGCAGACGCCAGGATAGATTGGTGTTGAACAAGGAACCGTAGAGTTGTTTATGTCAGCGAAAGGGTAGATTTGACAAGTGGTGTCAATTCGGAACGTATGGCTACTGTCATTCAACGTGGTCGAATGTAGTCGATACGACATGGGTGTTAGTGGTACGTCTGATTGCAGACAAGTATTGTTTGGTTAGTTGGTGTACGAGTGTACACGTATCGTGACATCGAATTATTTCCACGAGGTGGATGTGGAATCAGAATAGTTGGAGTTTCGAGAACGAAACTAATTAAGGAGGGAAGAACGGTTGGATTTAGGTCAGTTGGAATTTCGAGAACGAAACTAATTAAGGAGGGAAGGTTGTAACGACCCGTCCCAAATTCCTAGATTAGATTAGTGACTAATCACGATTAGTGAGGTTAATCCGTGATTAGTTAGGCGAAATCGGACGAACGATGCAAAATGACCGTTTTGCCCCTCGCTTGGGTAAAATGTTAACTTTTCATTTGGAAGGTCAAATGGACTTTGATCAATGACCGTGACGTAGTTTGTGACGTCACGAGTTCATAGACAGGTGGCACTTTCAATTTCGACCTTCGAGGAGGAAGTTATGACGTTCGGAAGTTAATGGGCATTTTGGTAATTTTATTAAAAAGGGGCAAATAGTTGACTTTTGGACCGGGATGTCCGATGGCCGAGGGCCGAGGACCGTTACGTAGATAAGGACGATACGAATCCGTAGACAGGCGGCATGTCGAATTCGGACGTTCGACGGCGAAGTTACGGTTCACAGAAGTTCAAGTGCACTATTGCACGAATTACGAAATAACTTAACTTGTGGACTTTAGTGGGGCCCAAATATTTAATGGAGGCCCAATGGATGAGTGACAAGTGTCACTCATCCACAGGCCACCCATATACATTCATGCATCGATCATTTCCTTCTTTGTTTTCAAACCAACCCGATCTCACACCATTTCCTCTCCCCTGAACAACCCAAACCATCATCCCTTCACTTAGCTAACTTGAGGATGAGACCATGAGAGACTGAGGAATGAGAGGAGGCTGCTGGAAGCCTGAATCGCCACCCACAGCGCCGAGAGGAGGAGGAACCCGAGAGGGTTCTCGGTACGGCCCCAAACTCCATTTAAATTCTATATATATATATATATATATTATGGGCCATTTTGGTTGCTTCCAATGAATTAAATGAGTTATTAGGATTGTGTTAGGAAGATTTTGATAAGCTTTGGGCGGCTGTACAGCCATGGTGCAGTTTTGGGAAGCTTGAACTGTATGGTTCAAGAATTGAACCTTGAGTTTTGTGTAGTTTTAGGTTGTTTTAATGAGTAGAAATGATAGGGAATGAAGAGATATGAATTATAGGATTAATTAGGGTTGAAATCGAACCAAAATAGAGGGATAAAACCACTGAACCGTTCATGCCAGGTCGGAACAGTGCCTGAACAGTGAACCGGTTCAACACAGTGCTGTTGGAGGTTGAGGACGATGAACAGTGTTCTGAGCCTTCTTGGGGCGCGTGAGGGCATGTGAACAGTAATTTGGGGAAGTTTTCAACATATGAAATCTTCTATTCGATGTAACGAAGATTTTGGGAATGGTCTCGTGTCAATCGGACATCGTTTCGATAGGTTTCGTGGTGTCGGAAGGTTTAGGGTTGGTTTAAAAATAGTTAAAAATTCGGGAAAATTACGGGGCTTTTGTAGGAGGTTAATTAAGTAGTTAGTAACCTTCTATTAAAATTTGGACAGGTTTGGGAGTCCCGGTGATGGTGATTGGCTCGGGAGTGCCTATGGCACGCAAATCGAGGCGGCAGCTCGGACGATCTGTGAGTGGACCTTGTTTTCTAAATTGGTGCATGCATAAATGTTTATTATATGTTTTAAATACTTGTTTGTGATGCCATGAGTGCATTTGGATGTGTGGTTACGTATAGGCACGTATTTCGATGTTTCGGCCCTATACGGTGCCTATACGGGGCTGTATGTCTTTATTGGTCTAGATGAAATGGTTTTGGATTTCCAAATGGTTTATGAATATGATTTTATGATGTTGATTTGGATTCTTGTGATTTATATGGTTTCACGTATTTCGAGGCGATTTACGTGCTTGCACGTAAATCTAGGTTTTCTGGTTTTATACTAATTTTCCGTACTTATGGTTTTAGTTATGATTTCATTAAATGATTTTGGATTTGAAAAGGTAACTCTCGGACTTGAGGTCCATTTGATTTACGGAATCAGGCTGGAGGCCCAATTGGTTTACAATTCGGACTTGAGGTCCAGTTTCTATGTGGATTCGGGCCTAGCGCCCAGTTATGTGTTACAAATGGTTTTTATAGTTCATGACGGTTTATGGGAACCGGCATGAACACTTAAAATGGATTTATGGGTCATGACGGTTTATGGGAACCAGCATGAACTCATGAAAGTTTTTATGGTTCATGACGGCTTATGAGGGGCCGGGCATGATGTAACGCCCCAGAAATTCGAGGATGTTAATATTGAAAATTAATGAATGAATTGACGTCTTTACCCCTGTGAATTGTATTGCCCAAATTGTTTACTTTTTGATTGGTGGGTCAAACGGACTTTGACCAATGACAGTGACATAGTTCAGGACGTCACGAGTTCATAGATAGGTGGCACGTCCATTTCGGACGATCAGGGAAAAAGTTATGACTATCGGAAGTTCAGGGGCATTACCGTAATTTGGACGGTAGAGGCGAAAATGTTGACTTTTCGTTTGACAACCGATTTTCACACGACTCAAAGACCGTTTGGTAGGTCTCGATACCCTGAGTCTGTTGACAGACGGCACGTTGAAATCGGACTTCGAATGGCTGAGTTACGGATCTGGAAAGTGAAGGGAATTATGGTAATTTTTGAACTAGGGGCATTTTGGTCATTTTACCCTGGTTACTGTAGCAACCGCGGGGGAACATGGGCGGCACTACCATGTGCGGTGGTTTTGAGTGCCCAATTGTTTATGCAAGTGTGTGCTGGAAAGAAAGGAATGTTTAAAACTTTTGGAGCATCAGAACGTGGTCTGATTCATCCACCCAGCACGACCACATTGTTTAATTTCGATAGAAGCTTTTCGGGGAACAAATCTCAGTGGACAGATTGGACTTCCACGAGCCTCTGGGACGGGTTAGGTTGTTTAAAACTGAGTAGAATGTGAGTGAGCTTCACTCTTCCGTTGAAAGAACTGAGAATTGGTGAGGAACCAGAGAGAAACCATTTCGGGAAAATTTGGAGGGAAATCGGGTTTTCAATTTCTGGTGCTTGTTGGACTGAACCAAGGCTTATTTTAGTCTTCTGTGAGTGTTTAGAACACATCCATATCGAAATCGAAGGAAACCAGCCACAGGTGAGCTGGGACGGTGACTGCCGTGTTTAGAGAAATTTCAGAGGTTTGGATGACTACTTCCAGGTGAGTGTTGGTTCAATTGATTGTGCTTTTCAGTTTGTTTTGATCCTATGATGCTTCATGTAAGGTTAATTTGATTATGGTTTGGAAACCAGTGAGTTGGGGTGATCAACCTGTTTGGATGATCACGGGTCGAAGGGCCATTTAAGGAATTGTTTTGGCTAATTAATGTCTCAGAACTTAAATTAGATGATTGATTAACATGTTAGGATCAAATTGGATTGAAATCGAGTAGGAATTTATGGGTAATCAACCGGGTCAAGCCACAGGTGGCAAGCCCGTATTACAGACATTCGGGTAAGGAAGGTGACATTGTAGTAGCTACAGTGTCAGGCGCGTGACTTCCACGCGCAGCCACTTTGGGTGGCGCGTGAGGGTGCATGGGAGCTTATCTCTGATCACGGTCAACATGACTTTTGTTCCTCTCATTATTCTGAACATTTTTGGTGAATTAACCATGTTGATCTGAGATAGTTAGGTGGGTCAGTTTAGGGCCGGTTGTCTCGGGAAGCGTGTTTGGACGGTTTCCCCGAGCCGGTTTCTGTTTCGGACTTTTTGGATAAATGTTTAAGACTTGTAGTGACCCTTACGTGTGATTTGGACTGACAGGAATTGTACGATAATCCCGGTACAGGTCCGTACACGCAGATTCGCAGGGGGATCGTATTGTGAGTGGGCCCGATTTCACTAAACCCTTGCATGCATAAATGTTTTTGGATTTACTTATATATTCACATGCTGGAAACAAGAAATGGTTTTGATGATCTTGAAATTATGATTATGGCACGTTTTAAGATGTTTGGGCTTGAGACCCGTCTGGTGAAACTTGAGTATGGTTTTAGATTTTATCTATATATATGTGCATGTGGATATCAATGATTTTATTTTGGTACTGCACTGTAATGATATACTCGTATTATACTGTCTCCTCCGGATGAGGTAGACCGGAGTAGTCACGGCGCAATGCCTGCGACAGGCCATTCTACGGAGGAACAGGACCGTAGAATGACTCAGGAATGGGATTGTTATAATTGGGCGTCTGGGACATCGAGCATCTAGACGCTAGGAATCTAGGATGCTATTCTCGGACAGGGTTCGAAAATTTGACTTGGGATTGAGACCCCGAGTGGCACGCGTAGCCTTGGGACTGTGATGTCAGGATTGGAGTATTTTTGTGCAGTGGTTATAATTATATTATGGTTTTACTATATGCCTTATGGTTATCATATCTATGATTTATGGTTTCAAATTCTGATGCATGCATGTTTGGAAAACGGAGGGGTAAATTATATGTTTTACTTATTAAACGGTTTTATAAACTTTGAGTTTCGGCCCACTCACCCTTAATGTTTTGGTAACCCCTCCAGGTTGTGCTACCGAGGTAAAGGAGGATCCTGAGGCTGAGGCATAGATCTACTTCCACGTACCTGATCTCCTGTTGGGTGGTTTACCCCGCAGGTTTATTTTAGAGTCGTGCTCGCAACTTGTACTTTTGGATTTCATCCCTTGTCTGACATCTGTTAAATTTGGATTTGATGTATAACTTTAATTTAGTTATTTATTAATTTGAACGTTGAGGTTAAAATTGGAATGTTATTTCGGGTGTCAGACGGGAGCAGGGCACGTCCCCTTATGGTCCCCGGGGGATCGGGGCGGGTCCTGTCACATGAATCCTGGAAAGGTTTAAAGAATGACTTCAAAAGGTTTTTCATATGCCATCCTTTATATATGATTATCTTCTCCGGGGAGGGTCGTTGGCCTGGGTGGACCCCGGAGTAGTCACGGAGCATTGACTGAGTGGAGTCGCCCCCCAGTTGGGTTCCTTACTCTCAGGATGGGCATGGTTCGTTACCTCCAGGGAGGGTCATTGATCTACGGACATTAACTTGGGTGGACCCTGGAGAGACTTGGGTCTCGACTTGGGTTTGAGACCCCGGTTAGCACGCGCGTAGCTTTATTTTACCATGACAGGTTCTTGGATATGAAATATAATGGATAAACATGATTTCAATTGGTTTGGGAAATTATGTTTTATGATGATAAATGGATTTGGGCTGAGATCCCACATATGTTTACTATGGTATGGTTTTCTGTGAACGGTTTTGGGCGAGCCTGTGTGACTTGGATTTACGGAACATGGGGCTGTGACCCTAATTATGGTTGTTTAAACATATGTGTTTTGATAAATGATTTAACTATGCATGCATGCTTTTTAGTGAAGGGTATAAAGGTCTTCATATGAAATGTTTTTATAAACTCTTTATTTTTGTCCACTCACAGTCTTTCTGTTTTTAATACCCTTCAGGTTGACATCGGATGTGGACTGTAGCAGAGACCGAGATATCACATATCTCATCCGGATCCTGGCGTACTCTGATAGCCCGGGAGGGCAAAGGTCGAAAATATCCCTTGTCTGACACTTCGTGTCAGACGGGAGCATGGTCATCGCGCATTAATCCCGGGGGGATTGGGATGGGTCCTGTCATGTATACAATCTATGTTGTATATGAGAGTAGAGGTTGTGATGGATGTTGATTGGTCTATCTCTGGAGTTGGTCAGGTGACCACAAGTACTCCGAGAAGACGTTGAGGATAGTAAGGATTAGTGCATGATTGGACGTTGCCTGAGTGCAGTCCTTGAGTAGGCCAAGTAGGGCCTTGATGATTGATGTGATGGGGGTGCACCGGTGTGTTGTGCACATCGGACGATGGGATTGACCACGATCAATCGGTATGTTGGGTTTAGAGTTACCCGAGAGGACGAATGTTTTGTCGAATGGATAGAGTCCTAGCTGGACATGAGATGGCATTCGGATTAGATCCGATAGTGATAGTTCGATGAGTACCATGATCGGATGTGTTCCGACATGATGATAGGATGACTGGATGTCGACTACTGTGTGCTTGAGCAGAGTGGAGTGGTAGGGTTCATTGTTTATTTTGAGCAGAGGCTCAAGGTCACGGATGACCAAGGGAACTTTACAGTGTAGACGTGTTATCTCTATTGAGACAAGTATTCGATGAGATCTAGATACACTCAGGATGGGTGAGCTATCAAATTTGTTATGACAGTTTAGGACTCAGGTTGAGTCAAGGTTTCAGCGTAGGTCACGGAGTGACACGAGGTACGACGTGTGGTTCTCGAGAGTGAGTTGGAGCTTTGGAAGCTACGATGACAGTGCGTACCGACGGGTACGGTGGTTATGGTGGACGTGTATGATTACACGAGGGTACCCTTTACTTGGGACATGATTGGATTCCTTAGTTGGTTATGGAATTAGGTCGGTTGAAATTTTAAAGACGAAATTCTTTAAGGAGGGAAGTTTGTGATGACCCGTCCCTAATTTTTAGAATTAATTAAGACTAATGACGGATTAGCAAGGCTAATTGGGGATTAACCGAGAATTAACGGACCTTCAGGGGGAAATTACGATTTTGCCCATAAACGAGGGTAAAAAGTTGACTTTTGACCAGGAAGGTCCGATGGCCGAGGGCCACGTAGATCGAGTTGATATTAGTCCGTAGACAAGTGGCACGTCGAAATCAGACGTTTGATGGAGAAGTTACGATTCACGGAAGTTCCAAGGAATTATTTACGACGACACGTTTTACGAGGCAAAAAGGGGACTTTTGTCCTGAGTGGAACCCAGACATTTTGAATTGGCCCAATGGATGAGTGATATCACCCCACCTATCTTCATCTATTCCTTGAGTGTGAGACAAACTGAGAGAGGGATTGTGAGGCAAGGGACAGGACGGCTGGCTGCCGTGGACGACGGTGATAGCCCAAAGCCCAAGTAACCCGAGAAACCCCTTTGTTATTCAAATTTCGATTTCGAGTTTTGGGACGTCTGGTGCTGTGTTTGTCGATTAGGGGCTGTTTATGGGGTCTGTAGGAGGGTGTTTGAATGATTTTGGATGGTGGTAGGTGGAAGAATAAACCAGGGGAACAGTTGGAATTTTGGGTCATGAGAAAGGTTTCGACTCAGGGGTTTTATGTAGCTTTTCTTAGTTTTTAAATACAAATAGGTTTCTAAGATTGAGATAAGAAGTTTAGGATTGGATTGGATTGAAATGGACCAAAAATGAGGGAGAAAATGGCCTGGACCGGCTGACCAGTGGACTGGTCTGAACCAGCTGAATCGCGAGGAAGACGACACTGTGAAGCGGCGCGTGGCTCCCATGCGCAGGGGCTTCTGTCGGCGTGTGGCCCACTTTCTGGGGAAGGTTCCAACATGTAATTTCATCTATTCGATGTAACAAACATTTTGGGACTGATTTCGAGTCAATCAAACATCGTCTCGATATAGTTCGGTGTGTCCGAAGGTTTAGGATCGAGTTTTAAAATGGTTAAAAACTCGAGAAAATTACGGGGCTTTAATGAGGGGTTATTTAAGTAGTTAGTAACCCTCTAAAATTATTTGGACAGGTTCGGGAGCCCCGGAGACGGTGATTTTCCCGAGAAGGGCGTATGGCACGCGTATCGAGGCACGACTTCGGACGGTTTGTGAGTGGACCTTTCTTTCTAAATTGATGCATGCATAAATGTTTTATATGTGTTTGAAAACATGTTTTGTGATTCCATGAGTGCATTTGTTTGTGGTTTGTTTGTATTTATGTATTTGCTTATATTTTGAGGTTTTCGGTTTTATACGATGCATATACGTGCTATGCTTTCTATATTGGTTTGATGAAACGATTTCGGATTTGGAAATCATGGAATCAGGCATGAGACCCATTTGGTTGAAAACTATCGGACTTGGAGTCCATTTGAATTAATGAGAAATCAGGCTGGAGGCCCATTTGTGTTATACGATCGGGCCGGGGGCCTCATTAGTTTACGAATTCGGGCTTGAGACCTAGTTGGTTATGATATCGGGCATGATGCCCAGTTATGTTTTATAAGCATGATTTCGGGTCAGGGACCCATATTTGGATTTACAATGGTTTATGGAAAACCCGGGCGTGGCCCTTTGAATGGTTTTGGAAATGAAATATGAAAATGGTTTTTCGTATACCATCCTCATGAACGGATGCCCTCCAAATGTCACGTAGAATCCTGGAGTGACGGGTTGTCTCCTCTAGACGTCTCGTAGTATCCTGGAGTAGTCACGGGACAATTTCCTGTGAGGGGTCATTTCACGGAGCGACCAGTCCGTACAGCGACTCAAGAGCAGGGATTGCTAGAGGTTAAAACCTCCCCCCCCCCCCCAAGGGAGGGTCATTGATATGCGAGTCATTGACCTGGGTGGACCCTAAAGAGACTTGGGATTTGAGACCCCGGGTAGCACGCGTAGGTTGGAACCGTGACAGGATTGATTGTGGCATCTCGGATGTCAAACATCAGGGATACCGAGGATTGGTTTTGGGCTGAGACCCAAGTGTTTTGGATTTGGGCTGAGTCCCACTTGAAATGGAATTTTGGGCTGAGATCCACTTGATTGGTTTTGGGCTGAGTCCCACATGGATTGGGGTAGTAGCCCGTATGATTGGTTTGACTTACGATTTTGGGCAAAGGCCCTAATGGTTTCATTTTGATAAATGGTTTTCGAATGCATGCATGTTTTTTAGTGAAGGGCATAAATGTCTTCTTTTCTGTGAGATGAATTTTATAAACTATTTGTTTTGACCACTCACAGCTTTTCAATGATTATAATGCCTTTCAGGTTGATCACGGATGCGGGCTGTAGCGAAGACCGAGACATCACACTCCTCCTCCGAATCCTGGCATACTTTGGAAACCCTGTGGGGCTAAAGTCAGAATTTTCCCTTGTTTGACACTTTGTGTCAGACGGGATCAGGCTCATCCCGCGTTAATCCCGAGGGGATTTGGGATGGGACCTGATAGTTTTACTGTTAAGCATTTGTGTGTTGGCCCTCTTTCTATAGAGGAGATGACAACAGGAGAGGGAGGAAAAGAAACTGATCATAATGTAATGCGCACGTAAAATCTTTTGGATCCTTGCTCTGCTTTGTGATGTAGTTTTTTTGGTACTTTATTTTTAAATTGAATTGCTTTCTCTGTCAGGTCTATCTTTAGTTTAAGTCCAGCCTCCGCTAGATTGTTTGATACTTACATATTAGTGACGAATTGGAGCTTCCTTTTGAAGGAATTCTTGATTATATAAGGGTATTTGTTTGTTTAAATGAGTTAGAATACATTATATTTGTTGAAGTTTTATTTCTTCACTTGTTGCACTTCAATATGCTCTGATGAAGTTTGACTACCGATGTGGTATAGTTGTTTGGGGTGAGGTGGGGTGGTGTATATGGCATCAGCCATATTTTTAACAAGAAAATTATTGTTGGGAGGTATACACTTCAAAAACCCGCATCAACTATCTAAGTTGAGCTTCCTCTACCTGTGGTTCGGGTGGCTGCCACCTTGATTGTAGTTAGGGTCATGGTGGCACTTCCTCTTACTGGTGGTAGGGGGTGTGTGGAAGAATTTGGCGCTTTGGCATGGATTCTAGCTCTACGCATAAGTTCTGTGTAGCTTCCCCAATCCTCGTTATGGGTTGCATACTTGAAGGAAGACTCGTTGAGGGTGCTCCTAAAGGCGTTGAAGGCACCTTATCATCCGTAACCCGGCAGCGAGAGTACTCGAGGCTTAATCTTGCAGCATACTTCTGGAGCGTTTCCTCATCCTTCTACCGAATAGAGAAGAGGTCCTCCGTGGAGACAAGCATGTCAGTCTGAATGATAAACTGGTCTGAGGGCAGCGTCAGTGAGGGTGAGACTGAAAACAAGGCACAGGACCTCTTATGTGGCGTCCTTGTAAGCTAAGGAAGAGGTGTAGTTATTCCAGTGGGTAGCGGGGTGTAAGGACCCGTACCTTCATTGAGAGGTAAAATCGAAAAATTCGGATGGAAATTAACTGTTTTACCCATGGTTAAAGGGTTGACTTTATTTGGTCAAATCCAAAAAGTTGACTTTTTGACTAGAATGACTTTTGGTGATTCTGAGAACGATGTTAGAAAGCTCTCAATCTCCCATGTATGTCGACATGTGGCACGCCATAATCGAAGAATATGTGAGGCTGCTTCAGATCATGAACCTTTAGGGGAATTTTAGTAATTTTGCATAAAAGGGCATTTTCATAAATTACTTGTGAGATATTCTTTTGTAGATAGTTGGGCAGTGACACCTGTCCCTTATCACTTATATTTGTGTGCAACCGACCTTGTGTGTATGTGTTTAGGTGATGTGTGTGTTGGGGTTTTGACTGTGAAATAAAAGGAAAGGAAAAAAAAAACTGAGTTTTGAGCTGTGGGAAGAACGGAGGAGAAGAATGAAAATAAGTAAGACCAGAGAGTAGAGAAATTAGGAAAAATAGGGAAGGTTGGTCTTGGTTGATGGCTGGTGAAACATAGTGAATCCGTGAATGTATTTTTCGGGTTAGGCTTGGCTGGGCTGGTTTTCAAGCAGAACTCGTGGGAAAAAGATTGGATTCAACCTTTTGGAACTTCTGCGGCTCTCACCAGGCGTTGGGTCGAAGCTCTGAGCAATGGACTTGTTTAGGAAAAAAGAACGCCATTTTTTGCCGTGAGGTGAGTTTTTGGGTAGTGAATTTGGATATGTTTCTTCATGTTTTGTTTTGGTAAACCTTCTCCTAATCTAGTGTAGAAGTTAGTGGTCGAATTAGAATAAAAAAAGAGCGAAACATAAGGAAAATAAGGCCGGGTCAGATCGCTGGGATGGGCGACCCGAGTTGCAGGTTTTCTGGTTGGCTGGAGGTTGAAGAATGTGTACAGTACCTTGACGTGTGGGGCCCACACACAGGGACTTTTATAAGCACGTGAGGGCACCTAGATCGTGTTCTCGATTTTCTTGCAACACAAAAGTTTGAGATTTCAATGTAACGAACATTTTGGCATAGGTTTCGAGTCGATCGGACACCGTTTCGGGGTAGTTTGGGTGTCCGAAAGTTTAGGGTTTGTTTTAAATACGTTTAAAATTCCCGAAAAATTATGGGATTAAGTTATGAGTTATTTGAGATGATTTGTGACCCTTAGATGTGAATTTTGGCAGGAAGTGACATCCCTGATTTCACTGAAAAACGTGCACAACAGACTTTGGTGCTTCAGAGGTGTGCTTCAGAGGTGTGTGAGTGGACTTTCTTTCCCTAAACTTTTGTGCATGCATACTTACATGATTTTAATGTGTTTCTATGTGATTTTGATGATAATGAAGTGATTGGGATTTTATATGAATTTTTGGTGGTTTTATGAATACTATATTAATATTTTATTATGCATTTTTTGAGGATTTCTGCGAATTCAGTTCTGGTTTCTTATTCGAATGTGATTTTAAATTGAATGAGAATAATGACATGAGATAACGTGATTTGTGATATTTTTGGATTTCATATGATTTCTAGACAGTTTTTACGAAGTAGCCTTAATGGCATATTTTACGAGAATTGGCATTTGAGTTGCATTTAGGGTGTAGGCCCGAGATTCTGATGATGATTTGATTTGTGATTTTGAGTTATGATATGTAGGTTCCCGGTATTTGTGATGTAATATGATGTGATATGTTATGGTGAAATGTGATCTTGAGTTGGGATGTGAAAACGTGTTGCTCGATATGCGTGACATGTAATGATATGATGAGGTGTGGTGGCCACTCGGACGTCGAGTCAAGGGTTTCGAATCCTAGGACTGTATTGTGGTGGCGACTCAGACGTCGAGTCATGAGTTTCGAATGCTGAGTCAGATTTCACTCGGACGTCGAGCCAAGGGCTCCGAATCCTAAGAGAGTGTGTGATGGCTATCAATAGTACCTTATGATGTGATGATTGTTGTTGTGCATATGTATTGATGGTGAGTTGACTATATGTGAGTTATGTACTGATGTTGGTTGTAGATTGATTGTGTGGGTTGACGTGATGGCTTGTGAGATTGTGTTGTGATGATTCGGACATCAAGCTAGGCTCTGAATCCCGAGTGAGTTTGTTGTCTACCTACCAGTGGGGCAGTGGTTGATGTTTGATATTGTGATGTTGATGGATTGATTGTTTGTGATTGATGTGCTAGCCTTGAGTTGACTGTTGTGATGGCTTGCAGATGATACTCACTTTACATACGTCTTCACGTACTTCGAAAGTGAAATAGTTTTCGTATGCATGCATGGTTTTGAAAAATAGAGGGTAAAAGCTATATGATTTCAAACGATATTTTAAAATATTTCTTTTGACCACTCACACATTTTTTTTTTGGTTTTGTGACCCTCCAAGACTGCTGCACGGAAATCGAGACTCGAGAGACGGGGGCATGAACTAGCAAATTGTGTTATCCCTTATCTGGCAGAGTTTCTGTCAGATGGAAGCAAGACCCAATAGTACTTTGGTGTGTAGTTGGGTGGGGTCCTGTCACGGGGTCTCCACTTCCTGTGTAAAGAGCGATTTTTAGGGGTTTTACGACAGGACCCATCCCTAATCCCACTGGATTATTGCGGGATGTCCTGCTCTCGTCTGACACCACGTGTCAAACTAGGGATACAACTGTGACCTACCTGGGGTTTCCAGGGATACAACTGCGATCAACCTGAAGGGTATCAAAAACATTAAAACTGTGAGTGGGAAAAAATAATCAGTTTATAAAATCATTTAACGAAAATGATATTTATGAAATTTATACCCTTCAATCAAAAACATGCATGCATTTGAAAACAAGTATCTCAAATACTTTCTTAAAATCAATCAATTTTCTTTTTAAATCAATAAACAATGAAATCATCTGTACATAAAGAAATCATCGAAAACATGACCAATCCTCGTATCCAACATCCAACATCCATACAATAGTCACAATATCAATGCAACACGTGCGACTGAGGATTACCACGTTCGAGTATACACCCAGGATCTACGAAGTGTGAGTGATGGCATTCTTAGGATCTTCGACGTCTGCGTAATGTCCACATCTGTCACTCCTGAGCCTGAGCCTCCCCTCAAAGCTACTCACCTCAAGGTAGTGTAATTGTGACCTCTCCAGGATCTACGACGTTTGGTGGATACCACTTCGGGATCTATGACGTCCGAAGGGAACAATCACATCATTGGGACCTCTCCGGGGAAACACATTCACACCAGAGTCCCTCTTCGGGGAAACACATTCATGCTGGAGTCATATCAATCTCAAGAGAATGGTCTCAGTGAAAACATTTATCAAATCAAATCCAGTTTCTCACATAGGGTCTCAGCCCAAAATCAATCTCATAGGGTCTCCTCCCCAAAATCAATCTCATAGGGTCTCAACTCCAAATCAATCTCATAGGGTCTCAGCCCAAAACATAGCTTTCAAATGCACATGGACTCACACATAGAGTCAATATCTTTTCAACTGAGTCATAAGCCCAAAATATCGTTTCATAAATCAGAATAGGGTCACAAGCCTGAAATCTCATTTCCAAATTCAGAAACCATTTCACTATTCAAAATCTCCTTTGACTATAATCCAAGTCAAAGTTAATAACCAACTGGGACTCAAGCCCGAAATAGAATTTCACGCATCTCTGTGAAATCATTCAAAACCGATAATCAAAATATCATTCAAATCATTAAATCTCAAGAACATAGAGAACTCGGCCTAAGCCCAAAGTATTATATAAAACATAAATCTCGAAATACATGCACAATAACATTTTCCACGAAAATGATCCACATCAAACACATATCATATGCAATAAATGAATTTCAAACCATGATCATAAAACATTAAAACATATATGCATGCATCATTTATAAACCAAAGTCCACTCATAGACCGTCCATACTGCGTGCTCACAATCCGCGCCGTAAGTCACTCCAAGGCTAATCTAACGTCATCAGAAAGTTCGGGCCTGTCCAAATCATACCCAAAGGTTACTAACCATCTATACAAGTCCAAACCATAAACCCTCAAAACTCTCGGAACAGTAAACATGTCCTAAACACACTTTTCGAGGCTAAAAACTTCAAAATGACCTATCAAACGATCTCTGATCGACCTAAAACCACCACCATTGGATTCAGATTGTCGAAACCTTTTGAGCAAGATTGGTTTAACCCTGAAATTCGTGCTCACATGCCTACACGCGCTGGTCAAACCTCACACACACGTGGTCAATTCTTACGTCATATGTTGACGTTAGCAGTGACGTCAGCTTGACATCTGACAGCTCTAACAGATTTGAAAACTTGCCATATGGCACATCTTGACTGGTGTCACGTGTCACCCTCTAACACTACCACGTCACATGATGACATCACCTACTGACGTCATCACTGCCACGTCAGCTTTGATAACCTGACACATTTCTAACACATTGCCAAGTGGCACCACCTTACTAGTCCACATGGTCCGCCACGTTAGCTCTAACAACCTCTTACACACTGTGAAACGACCCATCCAAATCCCCCCAGGATTATCACGAGATGTGTCATGATCCCGTCTGACACGAAGTGTCAAACAAGGGATAACTAAAAACCACAGCCCAACCGGGGCTTCCAGAGTGCGTCAGGATCAGTGAAGGAGTGTCATGTCTCGGTGTCTCCTACAGCCCGCATCTGTGATCAACCTAAAGGGCATTAAAATCATTAAAAGATGTGAGTGGATAAAAATCAATAGTTAAATAAAAACACATTTCATAAAGATATTTATGTCCTTCACTAAAAAGTATGCATGCATCGAAAACAAATAATCAAACCATTTATGTAAATAAACCATTAGGACCTTAGCCCAAAAACCATAAATCTAAACATAGGTGGGAACTCAACCCAAAACCATAGAATACCAAAATCCATAAATCCAGAACCAAGCGGGCCACTGCCCAAATCCATAAACACAAATCCATAAACAACGAAATATCATTTCATAAATCCAATGATCCATATTTACCAAATAAACATCCTCAGTATCCCAGATGCCTAGCGTCTCAGACACTTGACGTCCCAGACATCATATCTCACGGTAAAAGCAACGCATGCTGTCCGGGGTCTCTCCGGGTCAATATCTCTGACATCCCAGATGTCTGACATCCTAGACTTCTAATTATAGCAATCCTGCTCCTTAGCCACTATACGGCCCTGTCGCTCCGTGCAGTGACCCCTTGCAGGCAATGCACCATGACTTCCCTAATGTCCTAGACACCTAGAGGAGACCATCCACATATCCTCGTATCAAGATGGCATATGGAAAACAGTTTTATAAAGCCATTTCAAAATATCTCAAAGGGCCCTGCCCGGAAGTTCCATAAAACCATTACAAATCCATAATTCCAAAACCATTTAGGGTCCCTGACCTGAAATCACATTATAAATCACAGTTGGGCCTCATGCCCGATTTCATAAACCAACTGGGCCCCCAGCCCTATCACATAACTCAAATAAGTCTCAGCCTGATTTCGTAAACCAACTGGGCCCCCGGTTCGATCACATAATTCAAATGGTTCTTATGCCCGATTTCATCTTTCCAAAACCAAAACCATTTCATCAAACTATCACCGAAACCACAAGCACGTAAAACTACAATTAAACCGTAAACCTCGATATTCGTGTAAATACGAAAAATATCTCGAAATACGTGCAAATATGTAAATCACCAATACCAGAATCATCATCATAGAAATCATGTATATAAAAAATATAAAACATTTATGCATTCATCACAGTTTAGAAAACAATGTCCACTCAAAGACCGTTCGTTGTCGCCTCGATACGCGTGTCATAAGCCCTTCCGAGCCACATCAATATCAGCGGGACTTCCAAACATGTCCAAACTATACTATAGGGTTACTAACTACCTCATTAACCTCTCATTAAATCTCCGTAATTTTCCCGAATTTTTAAACATATTTTATATAGGCTTTAAACCTTCAGACACCCAAAACTACCCCGAGACGGTGTCCGATCGACACGAAACCAGTCCCAAAATGTTCGTTACATCAAAAGGATGATTTCATATGTCCAACATTTCCCCAAAAAGCCCCCCACGCGCTTGCATTGTTAATCACCTTCAACCACAGGTGAACCGGTCAGGTCCAGTCCAACTTGTGCAGCCGGTCCAACTGAACTAACGTGATTGGTTCAGGCCTATATCTTCCATGTTTTTGGTCTATTTTCATTCATTTTAAATCCTAAACCTTCATCTCATAATTCCTAATCGATATATGAATTCAAAACATGAAAACCAAGTCAAGATCTTACCTTCCCAATCGATTGTTTGAACTCGCCAATTTCCCCCCATCGGTTTCCATGATTCCGGCCACCACCGTCCGTTCTTTTCATCCTAAAACGTTTGTACAACCTCCATAATCACTTTTCCATTAACAAAACTATTCAATAAACACCAAAACTCAACTTACCGATTTGAAACACCAAACATGCCGTTCATGGCATCGCCGGTCACCGTCCACGGAGGCTCGAACAGTGGCCACCACCAGTCTCGTCTCATTTCCCTCTCTCTTTTTCATTCACATACTAAGCCCAGATGATGAGGGTTGAAGGGTTATAGGAAATGGGTTTGTACGGTTTGGACCCTTCACGGGTTTTGGGAGAAAATGAAGAATGATCGATCAAAGGGGAGAGAGAAATATCCCACCATGTGGGGGAATGGGCCAATCAGATAAAGGACAGGTGTCACTTACTGATTGGTCCACCTAGATTTCCAATCCAATCCAAACCTGCCACATGTCAGTATCTCGATTTGCATGAATAGTATCGTAAAACATTTTAGACCCGTAACTTCTCCGTCGAACCTCCGATTTCAACGTACTACCTATCTACGTACTCGTGATGTCTTGATCTACGTAATGGTCCTCGGTCCTTGTACGTTTGACTCCACGAGTCAAAAGTCAACATTTTATCCAACTCCCAAGGGCAAAATTGTCATTTCACACCGTCCATCCGAATTCTCTCAACTAATCCCCAATTAGTCATTCTAAATCCATAATTAATTCATATTTAATCCTGATATTCAGGACGGGTCGTTACACACTACCACGTGGCACCATCTCACTGGTCCACGTGGTCTGACATCGCTAACGTGGACTTGCCACGTCATTTGACACTCTCTGATAGCTCGCCACGTGGCACCAACCGGTCTCTGCCTCTTAGACTAACAAGATGACTTGGTTTGCCAAGTCATCATCGTCTACCTCTGGTGGGTCGACCCGCGACCCTACAATCGGGTCACTCGACCTGCAACCCTGACCTGGTCCATTCTCCCTCATTCGGCCACCAAATCTCACCATTTTCCTCCCAATTGAACCGTCTTTCACCCAAAAATTGACCCCTCTAAACCAAACTACGAAAATGTACCTAAAATGGGCTGGTCATGCTCAATCCTCCATGGCCACCATTCGAACCTCCTTCCAAGGCGGTTCCATCATCCTCTATGTATGGTTCTTGGCCCGTCTCACTCATACAACCATAGAGAAGAGGCTCACGATTTTAGTTAGTATCCTAAACGTCCAAAAACTGAATTTTGAAATTCAAACTTAATGGGTTCTCGGGTCTTACCATTTTTCCAGGTTTTTTAGCCACCGTCGTGGCTCCTTTGTCCCCCTGCCATTCTGTTTGTCCCTTAGTCTCACTCTCAGTCTATCTCAAGCAGAAGAAAAGGAAGGGAATGATAGTGGGATGAAAGGGTCTAGGTTTCATGTTTCTTCGAACAAAAGAGAAAGAGTGATGTAGATGCATGTATATGTGGGTAATGGGCCAATGGGATGAGTGACACTTGTCACTCATCCATTTATCCAGGCCAGATATTTTGGGCCCACTAGAAACAAACCAAAAAGTCAACTCTTTTCAAATTACATGGCAACGTAAAATTCGATCAAATTTTCCGTGACCCATAAATTTCCTGTATGATATCAGATTTTGACGTGTCACATGTCTACGTACTCGTAATCTCATCATCTACGTAATGGACCTCGATCCATGTGCATTTGGCATCCCGGGTTAAAGTTAATATTTTTCCCTTCTAAGGGCAAAATCATAATTTCACCTCGATCGTCCGATAATCCTTGATTAATTCTTGATTAATCTTGATAATTCTCAATTAATTCTTGATAATCTCGTAAATTCGGGATGGGTCGTTACATTTTACCCCGGATTTGTTTCGGGATTGGAGGATTATGTCGGTGAAGCGGCTAAGGTTAACCTTCTTCGGGGCTAGCCCTTTATCCTTGTCCTCTCTGGCCTCAAGGGCACGTATTCTCCTCTGGAGGTCCTCAATATGCTTGGCCTAAGGGGTGGGCTGACCAGCATGACACTCAGTCTACCCATTGCTTCGGTGCTAGCGAACATCTTTTCTTTGATTGTGAGAGTAGCTTCATGTCGTCGAGTTTGCCTTGTCCAGCACTTCATGCCTCTCCCACTGGGGAGCTTCATGTTTCTGGGTGGTCTGGTGGCCCTTACTGGTTGTTTTTCTAGATGTTCCTGCAATGACCTGGCAGTCGTATGATTGAGAATGGTTGTGTGGCCTGGAAGTCTTTTGGTCGGATGCTTTGTAGGTGAGCTGGACAGGCACGACTTCAACGTGGCGATCTTCTAACAATTGTCGATCATCTCGGTAGATCTTAGTTTTGGAGGGCCAACATTGGAGGGTTGGATGAAGAGTCGTCGAGAAGAGGTTGGGTTCACCTTGGGGTGTTGCTTCCTTAGTTGATTGGAGGAATATCTTCTGATCACCAGCTGAAGATCATGACGATCGGCCTCCTGTCGGTCAGCCTGGGCTCAATCGGCCAACCCCTTGTCTCAATTGCTTTCGCATTAAAACATCCTTGCAATGGCGAGGGTACTCGCGTATTGTTTGACCAGGATATGGTTTTTGGCGTCGATTTTGGCATTGTGAGCCTTGAGCGCAACTACCTTGCCCATCAGGTTGTCTAGTATCTGCCGATAGGCATCATGGATGTCACCCCTTGAGTTCCCTTGGGGAAAGAGGGTGTGATTGAGCTCTCATTTATCTCGTTCGTCTGACATGATGCTAGGAGCGATTCGGGACGGCTGAAGTGGTGAATGAGAGTGTGAGATGTTGTTTCAGCTTCCCACAGACAGCGGAAAACTGTTGATTCAAGAAATGGACCAACTTAGACTCACCTCGATGAGCACCTTTGAATGCTCCTCTCGAGGTAGGCGGACTTGTACAAAGAGAGAGTGAGAGCAAAGGGACACCAATATGGTGCTAGCCTAACAGCTTACGTGCTTAAGTGAGATTAAGTAGGAATGGTACAGTAGTAATTTAGGAAGCTTGAAGGCAAGATTGTCATTACCTTTTGGAAGGGGATACCCTTATATTTATAGTAGCATTGAATGTATTTGTTGGTATTTGTCAATGTGGGATAAATGTTGTGACCTTTAAGAGCTGGCACGTTGTAAGACCCGTGTCCTGGAAGGAACGGTGAACAATCCCACATTCCTGCGAGGGGGGAATGGTGTAACGACCCGTCCCGGGAGTCAGGATTAGCGAAGTGCTTAGTGACGGATTAGTGAGGTTAATCGGAGGTTAGATGGTTACTTTTGGACATTACGTGTAGAATGACGATTTTGCCCCTAGTTTGGGCAAAAAGATGACTTTTAGTTCGGGCGGTCAATTGGGCATTGACCGATGACTGTACCGTAGTTTGGGATGTCACGAGTCCATAGACAGGTGGCACGCCCGATTCCGACATCTGTGGAGGAAGTTATGATGTTCGGAAGGTTGAGGGTATTTTCGTAATTTGCGTAAACAAAGGGGAAAAGTTGACTTTTTGCACGACAAGGTTTTTACACGTAGACCGAGGACCGTTAGGTAGATCTCGTCGTCCTGAGTTCAACGACAGACGGCATGCTTTCATCGGACGTCGGACAACGGACAAGCGAGATAAGGGTCTAGAACGGCGAAGGGCAAAATGGTAATTTTGACTCATAAAGGCTTTTTGGTCTTTTTGGTGCCTTGGGATTTGTGCAAAGGAAATGAGGACAAGTGTGTAGTGTGTGATTGGATATTTTGAGATGGGACCATGGGATTGTTGTAACAACCCGTCCCGAGAATTGGGATAAGTAGAGTGATTAAGGTGTGATTAGTAAGGTTAATCAGGGGTTAGGTGGTCCCGAGGGGTCCGGGAACTTAGAATGACGATTTTTCCCCTGGGTCGGGCAGAAATGTTGACTTTTATTTCGGGTGGTCAATTGGGGATTGACCAGTGACCAGGACGTAGTTGAGGACGTCACGAATCCTTAGGCAGGTGGCACGCCCGATTCCGACATCCGAGGAGGAAGTTGTGATGTTCGGAAGATTGAGGGCATAACCGTAATTTGGCGAAATTAGGGGGGAAACGTTGACTTTTTATACGAACGGGTTTTGGTAAGTTGACCTAAGACCGTTAGATAGATCTCGTCGTCCCGAGTTCGATGACAGGCGGCACGTGTTCATCGGACTTACGAGGTGAGAGTTACGGGTCTAGGAAGTTTCGGTAAAACCGTAAAATGTGTAAAACAAAAGGGTATTTTAGTCTTTTTGGGTTTATGGGGATTTGTGCAGAGATAAAAGAATGGATGGCTGGGGTTTAAACAGATGGGATGTAGTTGGAAGGGATGGTGACACGTGTTGAAGGACTGGAGGATTCTGGTGGAATCCTGTGTGTTCACGGTCCCAAATAATTGGGGTGCAACCGTGCAGTCCTTCGATACACAGAGAAACAGAGTGAGAGCTTGAGGGGAAATCGACTGATCTGGGTGCAAGGGTGAGTGACTGGTGAGTTGTGAGAGTGACAGTGAAGCAAGGAGGAGCTGCTGGTCGTGTTTTGGCAGTGCAATTGTGCACGGCGGCACGGCGGAGGTGAGGAGAAGAATTGGGGGAAACAGGGAGGCCGTGAACGTTTGGTGGTGGCTACGCCGTGAGGCGGTTCAAATCAAGACAAGGAGAGGCTGAGGAGGTTGTAGGGAGTCCAACGACCACCGTGGTAGGCGGCAGTGCGCACGGCGGAGCTGCAATCGAAGGGTAAGTCTTCCTGCTCTGTTTTCCCGTGGAATTTCATTTGGAAAGTCGTGACTCTGGGCTGAGAGTCGAGAGGATTGGAGGTTAGGGTAGTGATCAGGGAGGTCCTAGGTGTCGATTTGGGTGGTCGCCGTGACGGGGCTGTACGCGGCGGAGCTCAGTCGAAGAGGGGTTTCTTTTACCCTGTTTCGGCAGTGGACTTCGAACGGTAAGTCGTGACGATTGGGGTTGTGTCGAAGGTCTAGGAGAGTTGGTTTAGGTTCAGTGAGGTTCAGGGAAGCGTTTGGTGAAGCCACCGTGAAGGACGGTGAGCTGGGTGGTCGGATTGTGAAACAGAGTTTGGGGAGGTTTGATTTCGAGCTTGAGACGACGGGTAGGAGGCTGTGTCGAGGTGATTGGAGGATGGGGATGCTTAGAGTAAGGTTGGACGAAGCTTTAGGTGAATAGAGGGAAGGAAATCGTGCAGGCACGGCGGAGAACCGTTGACGCCGGTTCAGCTGTAGCCTACTGTGTTGAACCGGGTCGACGTGAGGTTGAAGGTGCACTGTAGCTGGCGCGTGGGGCCACGCGCAGCCACTTTGGGCGGCGCGTGGAGGCGCGTGCGGCGGTTCTGGGAGAAACGGTCAACATAGTTTTTGGTCTAGGAGTTGTGGTGAATTCAATGGAGTTGGTTTCAGGTTAATCGGAAGTTGTTTGAGTGTAGTTCCGCGAGGGTGAATGTGTAGGGTCCCGGGGTTTTAAGTCTTTGGTCCGGGGATTTTTGAGGGCTTTTAGGTGAGTGTTCGTAGACGTGCTAGTAACGTAATTTGACGGTGTTTGACAGGATCGGGATTTCCCGAGGAAGCCGAGGAACGGGCTGGACGTTCGGGACGCGAGTAGGGCTCAGTACTGTGAGTGGACCCTTTCCTTAAACTCGAGCATGCATAACTGTTTTTATATACGTATTTTATGGTTTTACTTATAAATCTATGTTTATTGAATATGAAATGATGATTTTATGTGTTTACACGTTTTTCGAAAAAAAGACGGTTTTGGCACGGTTTTCGAGAAAATGTTGGTTTTCGGATTTTGATGCCACAATTGGGGATTTCCACCGATAAAGGTTTTCTAATAATGATATATGGGTTATGAAATGTGATTTGTGATTACATGGGGTTTTGGTATGAAAATGGATATTTTCCGGATTTGGGTTCGGAATGACGGTTCTGAACGCCGAAAGGGCTTCAGACCAGTGATTTCGAATTCGGGTTTGGATGTGGATTTGGTAAATGGTTTTCAAATGATTTTGAGATTGGATTTGCTGGATCTGGATATTGGGTTTAAAGACCCGGATATATGTGACGGGGGACCGGCCGGATTGGGTTTAAAGACCCGGATTGAGTTTAAAGACTCGGGAGTTTAAAGATTCGGATATATATTGATTTTCCCCCGTAGGCCTTGAGTTTAAAGACTCGGGAGTTTAAAGACTCGGATATGATAAGGCCTGGATTGAGTTTAAAGACTCGGGAGTTTAAAGACTCGGATAGGTCCAGCAGGTTTGATCGGGAAATTGATGATTTAGTGTGTTTGATATGGTTTCTGATACGGTTTTATGATTCACCTGCTGTGGTTTTTCTAACTGTTTTATAGTGTTTCTGTTTCTTATGATGCAGTTTATGGTAAATTGATTTATAACTGTGTTCATAACTGTTGGTTATGCATGTGGTTTCAAAACGGAGGGTTTAACTCGGTTTTCTTATAAAATGGTTTTTGAACTTTTGTACCTTTTGGTCCACTCACATTTTCTGTTTTAATTGCCCTCCAGGTTGTGGAGCTAGCGCGGGGTCTTGACGTCGAGGCAGAGTCTGAGGCATAGAAGTGACGTGAGGGATCCTAGAAGAGTTTAAAGGCTTCTGTGTGCGTGTACTTTCTCGGTTTTTAATTTCCTTGTAATGTAGTGCTATGCTCTGTAAACGATAAGGATTTTGGGATATTTTGTAATTACTCCTGCGTTTGACTGGGTTCGAGTAAGTGTTCCTTAGGTGTTGTGTCGGGGAGTCAGACGGGAGCGGGATTTACCTCGGGTTTCGGGGTGAAACCGGGGTGGGTCCTGACAATTGTGGACACGTGGGGTGTGTGTAGTGGATTCTAGGGTGCACGGTGTAATTATATGTGTGTGTTAGTCGTGTTCGAAGAGGAAAAAAAACAGAGAGTGAGATTGAGGGAGGAATTGATCGAATTGCAGAGAGTGAGTGAGCCTTTGAGTGTGTGAGTGTGATCAGAGGGAGGCTGAGAGTGCAAGGACTGGTTGAGAGGGATTGAGAGTCGAGGGGTGTGTGTGTGAAGGAATTAGTGAAAACCCAGGAAGAACAGGACAGAGGACCACCGTGCACGGCTGTGCACTTCCAGTGACCAAACCGTCAAATTGAACCCATGGTGGTGTTGAGAGACCTGAGGGGAATCGAGTAGGCACGGCGGAGCTCGCGGTGGCGGCCTGAGCACATGTAATTTCTCCAATCCGTCTATTGCTCTGTTTTGCTGTTTAATTTCAAACTGAAAGTCGTGGAGTTTGAGGACGAGTCGAGGTGTTTAGTGAGTTCTAATCGACTCAGTAGGTTCCTAGGGAGCTCTAGGGTTTGAAACCGTGACGGGAAATTGCACGGTGGACTGGGAAATGAAACAGGGTTTTGGACGGGTTTCTGTTTCGAGCTTGGGAAGACAAGTTAGGGGTCGTGTTGTTGTGTTTGGATTAGGGGAATGGATTACTTAGGGTAGAACGAAGCTTCTGGGCTTGAAAGGAACGAAAACGGCTGACGAAAGGCGGAGAACCGGCCACGCCGGTCCAACAAGTGGACGGCTCGAGGAAGACGATGAACAATGCTCTGTGTGCAGGCGCGTGAAGCCCACGCGCAGCCACTTTGGGCGGCGCGTGAGGGCGCGTGGAGAGGTTTCCGGGGAAGTGTCCCACTAGGTTTTTGGTCTAATTGCTGTAACGAATCTTTTGGGACAAGTTTCGAGGCAATTGGTTAACGTCTCGGGTTAGTTCTACGTGATTGGAGGTTTAGGGTTCCGATTAATGACGTTTAGGATTCGAGGAAATTGGGGAAAATTAGGAGGAACTTCGTTGACGTGTTAGTGACGAGTTTTGGTGATTTGTGACAGGATCGGGAATCTCAGAGGAGATCGAGGAACGTACGGGACGTACGGGACGCGAGTGACGTGCCTGGGAACTGTGAGTGGACTCTTTCTTTTTAACTGAGCATGCATAACTGTTTTTATTTACTTGATTTACGGTTTTAAAAATGATTTCATGATGATTGAAGATGCTATATTTGTTTTCCATAGTTGCACGTTTTTCAAGGCGTTTACGTATTTCAGCACGTTTTACGAGAAATGCTGTGATTATGATTCTGATGCTATGCTTTTGGGATTTCAAATGATAAATGGTTTTCAATGATCACAATGTATTTTGAGACATGATTTGATGATCAAGGGTTTTCGATTTTAGAATCGGATTTCGGAAAGCGGAATTTGGTTTTAAAGTTGAAAAGTGGTTTTACGGATTTGGGTTCGGAATGACGGTTCTGGATGCCGGAATGGCTTCGGACCAGTGATTTTGGATTCGAATTTGGATATAGATTTGGAAAATGGTTTTCAAATGGTTTTGGATTGGATTTGCTGGATCTGGTTATTGGGTTTAAAGACCCGGATTATGTTTGACGAGGAACGGGCCCGGATTGGGTTTAAAGACCCGGATTGAGTTTAAAGACTCGGGAGTTTAAAGACTTGGATATATTGATATTTCCCCTGTAGGCCTATTGAGTTTAAAGACTCGAGAGTTTAAAGACTCGAGAGTTTAAAGACTCGGATTATTGAGGCTTAGATTGAGTTTAAAGACTCGGGAGTTTAAAGACTCGGATAGGTCCATCAGGTTTGATCGGATAATGATATTGGTATTTCATGTTTTATGATACTGTTTCCATGATGATTATTATGTGCTTTATAACTGTTTTCAGCTATTGGGTTATGCATGCATGTTTTCAAAACGGAGGGCCAAAACCCTGGTTTGATGAAATTGTTTTTGATACTTTTATTCTTTTTGGTCCACTCACACCTTTCTGTTTATAAATGCTCTCCAGGTCGTGGAGCTAGCGCGGGGGTTGTCGTTGAGGCAGAGTCATAGGCATAGAGTGACCCCGGAGTGATTTTAGCTTTCCGTTGTGCGTGTGGATACTTTTAGTGTAGTTTTGCTTTATCTTGTTTGTACTATGCTCTGTACGACTGTGACTTTATTGGATTTTAAGTTATCCCTTGTCTGGCAATGTAATTTGGTTGTGAGATTCTTTTGGGTCTTCGTGTTGGATTGCCAGACGGGAGCAGGGTTCGCCTCGGTTATCGGGGTGTTAATCGGGGTGGGTCCTGTCAAATGGTCTGGGAGAGGAATGGTGGTGTGCCTTCAAGGTGTAGGCACACACCTATCTAGCACGAGGCTTTTTGGGAGTTCAGTGGCTTTGGGTTCGGTTGGAACTCCAAAGTTAAGCGAGTTGAGATTGGTGCAATTCCATGATGGGTTACCCCCTGGGAAGTTGCACCGTGAGCTCCCGAAAACAAAACCGTGAGGGCGAGGAGGCCCAAATCGGACAATATCGTGCTAAAGTCGGGTCGGGTCCTGCCACACGTGTCCTGAGGTAGTCATGGGCGATGTTTCTCATCTGTCAGTGGGTCTGGCCGACCAAATATGGTTTTCCTGTAGGTAAGTCAGCCTCATGTTGACAGCTTCGAGGACCGAGGGAGTGTTTGGGCCCATCAGAGAGCTAGCTGATAAGCCATGAATGGTTAGCCTTGGCTGACTTGAGTTTGGCACGTTGTGTTGCTAAGGCAGGCCCTCTCGGTATTTAGTCAGGCCAACCAATTTAAGTACGAATAGGGTTCAATGCATAAGTTGCTGAAGCCTGAAGGGCTTGACTTTGCTCAGAAAATTGCGCCAACTGACCATTCCGCAGGAGGTCAAAATTGTCATGGTAAGAAAACGACTTTATAATCGAGTATATTGGGGAAGCTAATCTTATTTTTACTATAGTTATGTCAATCTGACATGAATCCTTTCAAAGCTGCAGGGTATTTTGGGATATATATATATTGATTGAGGCAGGGAAAACGAAAATCTCTTTGTTTTTACTAGCTTGATTTTTGTGTGAACATATATTGTGGTGAATTTACGTGGTGTACAAATAGAAATTTGACTAAATAAATTTTGACATTTTAAATTATAAGAAATTATGCTGATAAAAAATGTTAATCATCCGTAACCCAAAATCATCAACGAAACAAACTTTACAACAATTTTGGACCATCTCACCTGAGTTGGGTATTGCACGTGAAATATTTTATTAGGCTGAATTGGCTTGCATGCCAAGTAATCATCTTTAGAACACTTAGAGCATCTATAATAATTCTTAAATTTAAGCTAAATTATACTTAAAATAATTAGAAAGTTATTTTAGCGAACTAAAAAACACTTGAGCAGTGTTCCATATTTTGGAAAATTTCAAATATTTTTTTTTCATCTTAAACATCTAAATATTCTGAATTTATTATTATATTATTTATCAAATTTATCCAATTGTGAGAAGATAGTTATAGCTAATTTTGATACGACTCGATACACGACTCGAAACTCGCACGAGATTTATCCAGGTCAACCCACAAGATTAAAATTTCAGGTTATTTTCGAGTCAACCCATTATGACACATTTAATAAACGGGTGGGTTTCGGGTCAACCTGTTAACCCGTATAATGGCATGTTAACTCATTTAATAAATGGGTAGGTTTCGGGTTAACTTGTTAACCTATATACTGACCTATATATTGACCCGTTTAATAAACGTGTCATTACTAACCCATATATCTACCAATTTACCTACCTAAATATCTATTAAATCTTATAGTTTAAATAGGTTAAACGGGTCATAGGTTAATTGAGTTTCCAGTACGACCTATTTATTAAATGGCTTATACGGGTTACATAGGTTACCTGGGTCATCAACAAGTGGGGTTCGGGTTGGACATTCTTAGCACGATTATTAAATGGGTAGGTTTGGGTTAGGCATATTTCGATAAAATAGAGTTCATGACACCACACGAACCCGACACGATAAGACCCATTTCTAGCCCTAGAACTTACATCTGTTTTCTCTCCCCTATTTGCTAAATGTAGGGAGTCCAAAATCCCTAAAATATTGAAATTTTAAATGAGGGAATGTGATAGGGGCACTACTCGAGCCTATTTTATCTACAAGTTCCTAAATTAGCCCCAAAAAAATTGTGTTTTAAGGACTTTACTGGAGATGCTCTCAATTGGAGAACTTAAAGTGTGCGTATTAGGAGCACGAATTTTGTGATTTTTTTTTTTTAAAAAAAAAAATATGAGTGAAAAACATGATTGTTATTTTTTACTTTTAAAATATAATAATGAAAATAAATAAATATACGTTCAGAATAACGGTCAAATGAAACATCACTACGAGATGCTTACACGATACACCCTAAAACTTACGCACTTGGTTGTATATGGATGTACTAAGTGTGTAAGCATATACCACCACCATTTTTTTTAATTTTTTTTATATAAAATGAATCAATTATATCAAAATAGAGGAATTAAAATATACACATTTGGCATAGAAAAAATTAATTTGGTATTAAAGACACGTTTTTCATATGACAAGCAGAGTTAAGGCCTCACATTTTTCATGTTGAACAAAAATTTCATGACTAAATTAGGTTTATCATTCTAAATGTAGGGTGCTTCTAGTTTTATAATTTATTGTAAGCATACTTTATTGGCTATTCATCTTAGAATCGTCTTTTCCATGTCTTTTTCCTTTTTATGCTATTCAAATGATTAGAATCATCTTTAGGAGGTTCTCTGCTAGGCTTTTGTCCTTTTAGGTTTTTGGGTTTTAGCGGCCGCCGCATTTTTTTTTTTTTGCCTGTCTGCGAGTGCTTCTGGACGGTGAGAGCCTTTGCCTTTCCCTTTTATATGCATCGTGTGTGAGTGAGAGAAACAGGTGAGAGAATACCATTCGTGTGTGAGTGGTCTAGTGTTGGTGTTTGTTCTCCTGTGATCTAAGGTAGAAGGGTGGTGCTTCTTTTGTCGATGGAAGACTTGGCAGATTGCTTGGGACGTACCATGTGTCTGTATGAGAAGAAGTGTGTGGGAGTTGTGCTGAGTAAGAATGACACGACAGGGATCTTCTTTTGTCTCTGTTTTCTCTAGCTTGTGGAAGGGGTCTGGTGGTGTTTTTTTTTTTTTTTTCCAGAGAAATGGTGGACAAACGATATCTGGTTCATTTTGGAGACTTGAAGGATAAGACTAGGGTGATGGATATGGAACCATGGCTGTTCAAGGAAGCCTTGGTTATGATCAGGGACATCCAGGGTAGACAAGGCCTGAATTCTATCCAACTGTCCATGGTGGTCCTATAGGTGCAGCTTCATGGCATGCCACCGATGTACAAGACGGTGGCTGTGGTGGAGCATATTAGAGGGTGTATTGGCAGTGTCTTGGAGGTTGATCGAGCAGAAGGGGACGACTGTGTGGGTCGTTTTATTCATCTCAGGTGTCATCTGAATGTGTGTGAACCCCTCATGCGGGGGACGTGCATTGATTCCCTGAATTGGGGACCATATGGATTGAGTTTCGTTATGAGAACCCCCCCTTGCATATTGTACTAGGTGTGTACTCGTCTCCTACACTACCAAGATGTGCTCTGTCGCTGGGCTTAGTAATGGCAATGATGTCCTTGGTGACCAGATGAGTAATCTTGCTCTGTTTGAGGGATTGGATGCAACAGAAGATTTGTGAGTTCGTAAACTAGGACCCTTTGGTAGGAGGGAGGGAGGGCAGAGTGTCCCTACTTCGAAACTAACCAGCCTTGGAAAGAAGGGTGATGCTTTTCCTTCCCGCGCGGATTCGAAGTGCTAGAGGCGCAGAGGTTTGTTGGGGCCTGCTCACGGAGGGACGAGTTCCCCTACTGTCCTTGCTGGTAATTCATCTCCAGTGCCCTCTCTTCATGGTGCAACTAGTGACGTGGATGATTCTGGAAGTAAGGCACCAGCGCTGGCCGTTCACCTCAAGGAAGCCCAGGAGGCGGAGGCGGAGGCAGCTCAGGTATTGGTGGAGCTGTTCGATGCGGGTTGGGCCTCAGGGCATAATCATCTCTTTAGGTGTTATAAGTGATGGGCCTGGCTATGGACAAGAGATAGTCATAGACCCTGTTGTGAATTCCAAAGCAGTGGTACATAGACCAGGTCAAGGGAGGGTTTTGGGCTCAACTGTTGAGGATAAAGATAAAGGGGTTGGGTTTGTTGGAGGTGAGTTGGCTCTCTACATGGATGGGCCTTCCAGTGGGCAAACCAAGGCTGCACGGAAGTTCTATAAGAAAATTGGAAGGTCAGTTGGAAGTCTCCCCAACAACAGCAACAAGGCCCATAATGCACCTGGCCAATCTTTGAATGATATTATGATTGGCAATAAATGATGCGACAATTTTGATGCAGTTGTGGATGAGGATTTGGAGGGTTGCACTAGGCGTTGTAAGTTGAATTTGGATGTGGATGATTTTCAAGTGGTCTGGACTTCCCTTAATTGGTCTCTCGAGCGGAGGGGTGATGTGTCCACCTTTCCCAAAGGGCTGTGATTTCCATGAAAATTCTGGGCTAGAACTGTTAAGGCATCGGGGTGTCATGACAGTCCAAAGCTTGGTTGGCCAATATAGGCTTTCTAGGTCTGATGTTGTTATTTTATTAGAAACAAAAAATCAAAATTCAAAGTTTGACTATTTGAAGCGTAAACTTGATTTTTATTGTATGATTGCTATTGAACCTAAGGACTGTTGTGGTGGGTTACGCATCTTTTGGAAATCTGTGGATTCTATAGTTTTAGTTAAGCATGGTGGTTTATTTTATTGAAATGCTAATTCAAGATGGGTCTTCAACCAAGGTATGGAGACTTTATGTTGTTTATGCTAGTACAGATGATTTGGTCAGGGGGGAAATAATGGGAATACATCTAGGACCGTATTAAATGTTTTGTGGAGGCTTGTCTAATTTTAGGGGATTTCAATGATATTATGAGTATTGATGGAAAGTTTGGGGGCAATACTCGAACTGAGAACAGTATGAGGAGATTCAGATGGTTTGTTTCCAACTATAGCTTATTAGACCTTGGTTACAAAGGCTACCCCTACACTTAAAGGAACAATAGAGAGGGGGTAATATCTAGGAGCAGGTTGATAGGGGATTTGCCACTAATTAGTGGATTCACTGGCATTCTGAGACTCGAGCATGTGGTAGTTGAAGGGTCTGACCATGCCATGCTTGCCCTTCATACGTCACCCAAGGCCAAACGTAAGCGACAACTGTTCATCTATGATCTGAGGTAAGGGTACTTATTAGGGTTGCATTGAGGTTATTAAGGAGTAATAGGGCTACTAGCTCCTATGGAAGGTATGGCCTTTATTAAACGCAAACCAAATGAGGCGAGGATGGGGATCTTGAATTGGAGGAAGAAATCTACCCCTAATCCATAACTGCATATTGGAGCAATTAGGGAGGCATTGCGGGCGGACCTTCAACAACTTTTGAGGGAAATGGAATCAAAGCTTTAGAAACAGATTTGAAGCAGGCCATTTTGGATGAAGAGGTTCATGGGAAGTTGAAGTCTATAAATCAGCGGTTGAATGAGGGCGCTAAGAATACAAAGTTTTTTCATGAAAAAAACATTAAGCCCCGATGTCAAAATCGGTTTCTAGGCATCCATAATAAGGAGGGACATTGGACTGAGGAACCTAATGAGATTTGTGCAATTGTTGTGAACTATTTTCAGTCCATGTTCACGGCGTCTCACCTTTCGGATGCAAGTACGGTTAGTGATTGTATTTCCTTATGTATTTCTCCCAGTGAAAATAGTATGCTTACTTGCCAGGTTAAAGATGAGAAGATTTGGAAGGTAATGTTATCTTTGCTTCCCACGAAATCACCGGGCCACGATGGTTTCACAACTGCTTTCTATATATTAAAAAAAAAAAACATTGGGTATCATTGGTATGGATGTGGTTGCTTTGGTTAAAGCCTGCTTTGCTACGGGCCACCTGAGAGGAAGTGACAATCATATAAATATTTCTCTAATCCCAAATGTACCTAATCCTACCCATATGACGCAGTTGAGACCGATAGCCTTATTAAATGTTGTTTGTAAGATCATTTCCAAGATTATCACTAACCTTTTGAAGAAGATGCTTAAACGAGTTATTAGTACACTCCAGTCTTATTTTCTTGAAGGTTGACAAATTACTATTAGCATCTTGGTGGTGCATGAAGTTTTACATAAATTAAAGAAGAAATAAGGGGTGAAAGGGGAAGATTGGTTTTGAAGCTAGACATGGCTAAAGCTTATGATCGAGTTGAGTGAAGTTTTCTACAAGTTATGATGCATAAATTTGGTTTTTTTGAGTCCTTTATTCAGTGGATTATGGGTTGTGTTACCTGACAAGACCTGTTCCTAAATTTCGAGAAAATTAGACTGGTCCTACTTCCGTTTGACAACTCTTGTCAGATAAGAGATGTAACCAACTTAATGCAAGTCCATAACATATTAAATTAACCAAATTAAAGTCGTCCTTGAAGGCTTACACCCACATCCAACCCGATTTCTCCCGACAAGTAACAAAAACCACTTGTTTGATCATATATAGGCCTTATTTCTATTTTTATACCCATGAAAATGTACATTACAAAGTGTAAACCGTAATCATATAGTAATTAACATAATTATTTTTATGTAATACGGTGCCCTTAAGACTTGGGGAAAGATCACAACAAAAGGTAGCATCCATAAATCATATAATATGCCTTCTTGATTCTTTTATTTCCAACAATCCTTTTTATGTAAGCATAAATCATACTAATTCTTTTATTCATCAAAATGTATCAACAAGATTTGTTAACACAATATCCATATGAGCAAATCCTTAACTAAGCATTTCTCTCAACTTTCCATAAATTCCATAAATCTCTCTAAGTAGTAAATTAGTTGGTTATTGCATAATCATATAGCAAATAATGATAAAAACCTTTATACAACAACAACCACATATGTAAGTCGTTATTAAATCCTTTACCACATGTTCATATCCTTATAATTTCATGAATAAACAAAGTGACACAAATAGTTACATAACCCATATTCATCCTTCAAATAATGTAGAAATCATAATCATAATCATCATCATCATAACATTATCAACAATTACCCCAAAATAGTTAAGATCAAATCCTTAAATTTCTCAATTTAATTTTTGGATTTAAAATATAAACAATACGTGTTGAACTTTGAAACTATGTTCAATAGATGTCCAAATCCTCAACCCTTATATCATTAGATTGAGAATTAAATAAGGTTAAATTCTCATGTTGGACGGACAGCCAAAGGAGGCCACACACGCTCTCACGTGCCAACATGACTCTCCGCGCATCGAGGCCACACGCCAGTATTAGAGGTCATTGGCTACCTTTTGCCGGGTCCTGGTTTCGGGTCGTTCGACCCCAGCTAGGGCCGAGGACATCCCAATAGTATGCGAGTTCCTAGATGTGTTTCCTGAGGATTTACCAAGGCTACCACCGCATAGGCAGATTGAGTTCACTATTGATTTGATTCCTGGTACACAACCTATCTCCTTGACACCTTATCGTATGACACCAGCCGAGTTAAGAGAATTAAAGGTGCAATTGCAAGATCTAGTTGATATGGAGTTTATTCGGCTGAGTGTGTCGCCATGGGGAGCCCTCGTACTATTTGTAAGAAAGAAAGAGGGCATCTTGAGATTATGCATGGATTATAGGCAACTTAACAAGGTTACGATAAAGAATAAGTACCCTTTGCCCCGAATTGATTATTTGTTTGATAAAATTAAGGGGAGCAAATTATTTTTGGAAGATTGATCTCCATTCTGTTTACCATCAGTTGAGGATCTGAGAAGAGGATGTTCCGCAAACAGCCTTCCAGACTCGGTATGGTCATTATGAGTTTTTAGTAATGCCATTCGGGTTAACCAATGCACCGGCGGCATTTATGGATTTGATAAACCGAGTGTTTCGGAAATACCTTGATCAGTTTTTCATTGTGTTTATTGATGATATTTTGGTGTATTCAAACAGTAAGAAGGCGCATGAGGAGCACCTGAGACTTGTGCTTGATACACTAAGGAAGAACCAGCTTTTCGCCAAATTGAGTAAGTGCCAATTTTGGTTGACTAGTATTGGGTTTCTGGGACATGTGATTTCAGCGGAAGGAATTTGCGTTGATCCCCAGAATATTGAGGCAGTGGCAAACTGGGAGCAACCGAAAACAGTGACCGAAGTGAGGAGCCTTTTAGGGTTGGCCGGTTACAACAGACGTTTCGTAGAAGGATTTTCTACGATTGCTGCCCCATTGACTCACTTGACCAAGAAGGGAATTAAGTTCATGTGGGATGAGACTTGTGAGAGAAGTTTTCAGGAATTGAAGAAAAGGTTGACATCCGCTCCGGTATTGACCCTTCCAGATGACAGTGGAAAATTTGAAGTGCACATTGATGCATCCTTACACGGATTTGGGTGTGTGTTAATGCAACATGGGAAGGTGATTGCTTATGCTTCCCAACAGCTAAAACCACATGAACGCAACTATCCTACCCATGATTTAGAACTGGCTGCAGTGGTACATGCCCTAAAGATCTAGAGACATTATTTATACGGTGGGACATGTAGACTTTTTACTGATCATAAAAGTTTGAAGTACTTTTTTACCCAGAAGGAATTAAATGTGAGGCAAAGACGATGACAGGACCCGCCCCGATCCCCCTGGGACCACCTGGGACGTGCCCTGCTCCCGTCTGACACCCGACATTAAAATACCAAAAATACCCTTATTGAAAATAAAATGCATAAAGAAAATCCATAGTTAAGTCATACATAGCACGCCACACAAATACTCGAATACAAATAGTGTCAGACAAGGGATAGTTTCCGAATACAGTTTATTGAGAACAACTCTAGACACACTACGTGCCAACCTACCCAGCAGTAGGGTTCAGGTGCGCAACGTAAACATATGCCTCTTCCTCCTCGGGATCCTCCTCATCCTCCTCCTCGGGATCCTCCTCCTCAATAGCACTACCTGGAGGGGTAGTGAAACAACAAAGGTGAGTGGGCCGAAACTCAAGGTTTACAAAATAGTTTACCATTTCGAAAACATATAACTTTTTCCCCTCCGTTTTCCGAAAAGACATGCATTAGTATCATAGACCACAAATCATATAATCATAAGTAGAATAATATCAACATAATATAATCTTAGTCACCGCACTATACATCCCAACCCTGACATCCCAGATGCCTGACGTCCCAGACGCCCAATAAGGTCACAGTCCCATGGCTACGCGTGCCACCCGGGGTCTCAATCCCGAGTCCAAATCCCAAACCCAGTCCGAGCATGGCATTCTAGATGCCTGACGTCCCAGACGTCCAATAGTAGCAATCCTGTTCCTGAGTCACTCTACGGTCCGGTCCCTCCGTAGAATGACTCCTCACAGGCAATGCGCCGTGACCACTCCGGTGTACCTACATCCGGAGGAGATAGAATCCTAGGGTAGATCTATACAGTGCAGTACCACAGATAATATCGAGATCCATTATACATATACATGACTCAAAACCATTCATAAACAACCAGACGGGTCTCATGCCCAAACATCGTAATACGTGCCATAAATCATACTCAAGATAAACAGATATTTTTACTTGAATCACATATAGATATAATAGAAAGTAAAACAGTTATGCATGCCGAAGTTTAGTGAAATCAAAGGCCCACTCACAGTACAATCCCGCTGCAATCCCGAGCGTAAAGCCCCGTCCAAGGGTTAAAGTACAATTCCTGTCATGTCCAAAGTATACGTAAAGGTCACATTAAGTCCCTACTAAACAACTAAGAAACCCTAGACTGAAACCGGCCCGGGAAAGCCGTCCGAACACGCTTCCCAAGGCGTCAAACCCTAATTTGACCAACCTAACGATCTCTGATCGACACAAAACCACCGCCATTGGATCCGTATCGTTGAAACCTTGAAAATGGCACTGGTCCCACACAAAATACTGTTCACACGCACCCCCCACGCGCCGGTCAACCCCCTGGTCAACAGTGCTACAGTGATGCTGATGTCAGCATGACGTCACTGCTGACGTCAGCATGACGTCATCACTGACAGTGTCAGAGGACACGTGTCAACAGCCCATTGGTCCCTGGTCTGACAGTTTTCTGACATGATGACATCATCATGGCGTCACTGCTGACGTCAACATGATGACGTCATCAGCTACAGTACCGGGTTTGAGAACCGGGTCACCGCAGACCCACGGTTCAACCCGATCAGTTCTCAACAACCCGACCACCAAAATCGATGGGATTTGTTCCTATGAACTCGTCTAATCATGTTCTATGGTTCTGTAAGATTAAAACAGGTTTTTAAGTTGAAGGAACCACCTGAAAATCGACAGGAAACTGGCTGCCGGCTCTGGTTCGTCTTCTCCGGCGAGCCGTCAAGCTTCCAGCCACAAACTCTGGTCCAAAATGCCCGTCTAGTCCCCTAGGTTATGTCTCAAAAACAACCAAACATTTCCAACGTAAAAAACGGACGTTTCGAGACAGGGAAAGAAATCGGTGTCTCTCGGGTTTATGGGCTTACCGCCGCCGTGTCGCCGCCGTGGGCTGCCCAGTCCGGTCCTGAGTCGTCCTATGGTTCCAGTTGACCCATCCCTAAGTTAGTTCGAGTGCAGGGGTGAAGGTTTGGACGGTTTGGTTAGTTGGACAGTTTCGGGTGGTTTGGTTTCCTTCTCGGGTCTGTGGGTTTCCCGGCCGTGCAGGGTGGCCGTGGTGGTGGTGATGGCCGTCTGGGGGTTGCTGGGGGTTGCCTGGTGAGGGAGGTTGGGTGGTGAGCTGCTGGAGTGTTTGGTTCGAAGGGTGAGAGGGTACACGGGTTAGAGAGAAATGAAAATGTGAGAGTGTGAGTCTGATGAGTTTAAAAATAGCATAGGCATTAGAAACCAACGGCTAGGATTGAGTCTGACTTAAGGATGAAGGGTGAGGATTTAAGGGAGTTTAATTAATTAATTAATGAAATGGCAAACACAGATCCTGGTTTTAGGGGATGATGTGGATGAGGTAGATGAGTGACATGTGTCCCTCATCAAGGGTCCAGATTGATTTTGAATAAAGTAACCAGATTTCATTATTTTAATATTATTTTAATTCCGAGTCTCGGTTAGTTCGGTTACGTTCTTGACCATAACTTTTTCGTCGTAAGTCCGATTTCGGCGTGCCGCCTGTCTACGGATTCGTATCGACGAGACCTACGTAACGGTCATTGGCCCTCGTCCGTTGGACTTCTCGGGTCAAAAGTCAACATTTGGCCCCCAAATGGCCAAATTACCAAAATGCCCCTCGACTTCCGAACGTCACAACTTCTTCCTCGAACGTCGAAATCGAACGTGCCACCTGCCTATGAACTCGTGACATCCTAAACTACGTCACGGTCACGTGTCAAAGTCCTAAATACTTCTCGAGGTAAAAGTCAACTTCCCCCCCCCCCCCTCAGGGGCAAAACGGTCATTTTACAATAAAATAAGAATTACGAAAGTTCGGGTCATTACAGACGATGGTTGGAACTGGTTAAGGATTATTACTGCACGATTGAATACCATCCTGGAAAAGCTAATGTGGTAGCTGATGCATTGACTCGGAAATCAGCACATTCTGTAGCCCATCTGCGGATGATACATTTTCCCTTATTGGTTAAACTCCGTAGAACTGGCACTATGTTGGGACTTGATAGCCAAGGTGTTTTTCTAGCTAGTTTCCAGGTGCGACCAATCCTAATTGATCAGATCATTGATGCCCAATTTCAAGACCCTATCTTATGTATTCTTCGAATTGAAGTGGAAGCAGTGGAACGGCAAGATTACATAGTTAACGATTATGGAGCCTTAATAAAGGAAGAAAGGTTATGTGTACCTGAAGATGTAACATTAAAGAAGGAGATTCTGGAAGAGGCCCATAGTTCGGCGTACACTATGCATTCAGGAGGGACCAAAATGTACCGTACGCTTCGAGAGCATTATTGGTGGCCGGGTATGAAACGGGAAAGCGCTGAATATGTGAGCACATGTTTGATATGTCAGCAGGTAAAGTCTGAGAGGCAGAGACCCTATGGAGCTTTGCAACCACTTCCTATCCCAGAGTGGAAATTGGACCATATAACCATGGATTTTGTGTTTAAACTTCCTAGGACACCCAGAGCCCACGATGGAATTTGGGTGACTGTGGATAGAATCACCAATTCAGCGCATTTCTTACTTGTGAAGTAAGACTTTCAGATGACCCAGTATGCCAGACTATTCATTAATGAGATTATACGATTACACGACACTCCTTCCTCTATCTTATCGGATCGAGATCCACAATTTACATCCAGATTCTGGCAGAGTTTACAGGAAGCTTTTCGGACAAGATTGCATTTTAGTACGACGTTCCACCCTCAGACGGACGGGCAATCGGAACTGACCATCCAGACCTTGGAAGATATGATGAGAGCATGTGTTCTACAATTCCAGGGCACTTGGGAGTCACATTTACCATTAATGGAATTTGCCTATAACAATAGTTACCAAGCAAGTATTAGGATGGCACCTTATGAAGCCTTATATGGATAACAGTGCAGAACCCCTTTGTGTTGGACTGAAGTGGGCGAAAGAAAATTGTCTCCGTCCGAATTGATAGATTTGACGACGGAGAAAGGTAAGCTCATCAGAGATAGGCTCAAGGCAGCTCAGGATAGACAAAAGAGCTACGTGGACCGTCAGATCAGAGATCTTGATTTTGCAGTTGGAGATTGAGTCTTTCTGAAGTTATCTCCTTGGAAAGGAATAGTACGATTTGGTAGGCGCGAGAAATTGAGCCCCCGTTTCATCGGACCATATGAGATTGTTGAGAGGATTTCCCGGGTTGCTTACAGATTAGCATTACCTTCAGAGCTTTCCAGGGTCCATGATGTATTCCACGTGTTAATGCTGCTGAAATATGTGTATGATGAGTCCCATGTGTTAGAAGAATAGCCCATTGAGCTCAGGGAAGACCTAAGCTTTGAGGAACAGTCTGTACAGATCTTGGATCGAAAAGATAAGGTGCTTCGCCCAAAAACGATTCCCCTAGTGAAGGTTCTTTGGAGAAATTAGAACGTGGAAGAGGCCACATGGGAACCCGAGACACAGATGCGAGAATAGTATCCGTATTTGTTTCATTGAAAATTCGGGGACGAAATTTCTTAAGGGGGGAAGGTTGTAACGCCCAGAAAAATCCAAATCATGTAAATTTATAAAATAATATGTAAAATGACGTTTTTACCCTTGGAGGGGTGTGGTTAAATGTTGACTTTTTTATTTGGAATACTTTTTGTATATTTTTTAAGAACCATTGTGTAGGTCTCGAGATGCTGAGTTCGTAGACAGGTGGCACGTCGAAAACGGAGCTCGGATGTGAAAGTTACGGGTCTGCAAAGATCATGGGTAAATTGATAATTTGACGATCGAAGGGCAAAATGGTCAAATGACGAAATTTGGCTGAGTCACAAAGGTGATGTCTCATGCCAACCACATGTGACACATGTCACCTCATATGGACGCTTAGTGGCTGAAGTGCCATGGCTGAGAGTTAGCCGTTAAAAATTATCCTTTCATATTAATTCAAAGGAAAAACAAAAGACAAAAACAGAGGACCTCGAGCTCCTTCGATCCAACCAGCAACCGTTTGAAAAAAAAACCCTGAGAAACCTGGAGAATTGAGAGGATTAGAGCGAGAAAACATAAGGATAAAAACGAGGGACTGAGGGGAGACTTGAAAACCCAAATTCGAAAAGTTTGAAAATCAAGGGAGAATTCGATTTCCAAGTTTTGAGCAGCAAGGATCCAAATTGAGGCTTGATTAAGCTCTCTGAGACCATTTTGAACCAGTACACAACCAAAACGAAGGAAATTGATGTCGTTTTGATCAAGAACGGAATTCCAAATTTCGAAGAAAAATCGAGCTTGAGTTTGTGTGCTTGGAGGTAAGGGAAGTTGAAATTGACTTCGAAATAGTTCTTATAATAGTTCTCCTATACTTCTAGTTTGATTAATTTGAAGAATAAGCTCGAATATCGACCGATTGGAAATTTTGAGTATCGTGACTAAGATTGGGAATCGATTAGTTTGAGTTAGAATTGGCTTAATCTAAGGATACAGAACCGTAATTAGGATTGATTAAATGAAGTCGGATGAAGGAATGGAAGAAATTGAGGTCGAATTGAGGAAGATTGTACCGGGTCCGATCGCTGGTTCACAACCCGTTTAACAGAAAATCGGGCTGAAGGGATGACACTGTAGCACCATTGTTCACGCGTGTGGCTTTCACGCGCAGCCGCTTGCGGTGGCGCATGAGGGCGCGTGGCTGGGTTTCTTAGGATGGGTCCAACATACTTTTTAATGTTCTAGATGATACGAACCTATTGGCGTTGGTTTCGGGTCAATCGGATATGGATTCAGATTAGTTTCAAGTACCCAAAGCGTATAGTTTATGTTTAAATAATATTATTAAATTCCGACGATTAGGGAATTCGTATGTGGGGTTATGTGATAACTTAGTGACCTTAAATTACTTTGTTTGACAGGCCGAAATATTCCCAGGATGTCGGAAGAGAACGAACAGCTCGAAACTGAACAATCTGGACGATGTGTGAGTGGACTTTTGTTTTCTACCCAGAATGCATGCATATATGTTTTAGATGCTTTATGATATGATTTGAAATGCTATGGCATGATTAATGTTTCGATATGATGATTTATCGATTATCTGGAATATTATATTGATTTTGGGCCCGATTTTCGAGAAAACTGTGATATTGTGGTTTTGGGCGAAGGCCCGGGATTTGAGATTGGTTTTTGACTCGTATTATGAGTCGGGAAATTGATTTGGTGAATTTGTAATGCATTTTGGATATATGCTATGGATTTATGTGAAAATGGCAACTGAGGTTGCGATTGCACAGATGTGCGTGAAAGTGATATTTTGGGCTTGAGACCCAATGGAAATGTGATTTTGATTGGATTGGTATTTCCATGTGATTACATGATGATATTGATGGTTTTCGGATTTATGAAATAATCGGGACTCTGGTTTTACGGACTTTGAGGAAACTATGTTTTGGGCTGAAACCCTGTCTTGAAAATGGTTTTGATTTCAAATGCAACTGTTTTTCACTAGTTTTCATGGTGATGATATGTTGCGGATATATAGATCTTTCGGGGTGAAATATGTTTCCCCCAGAGTGCACCCTGGATATTAGGGCTTCCGGTTGGGAATGTGTTTCCCCAGAATGAACCCTAGAGATAACGCTCGCCTTCGGGATGGGATATGTTCGCCCGGAGAGGTCACGTAGCACGGTCTGTTGCCATACAGCTGAGGGAGGCTCGACTCAGATCAGATGTGCTGGATTATTTGGAGATAGGTTAGTGATGTGTTCATGACGATCTGGATTGTCGGCTGATGATGTGTTCACAGGGACGGATGCTCGGATTTTGAGCAGTCCTTGAGCCTATTGATTTGCACGCATTGCAGGGATATCGTGACTATATGAGATTGGATATGGAAATGAGTCCCGTGGTTTTATCGATATTTGAGATTTATTTTTATGCCTTGATATTTTACTCATGATTTTTTATATGCATGCATGTTTGTGAAACTGGAGGGAAAGAATGTATTTTGATAAATGTATTTCTAAAAGTTTGTTTTGTCCACTCACACCTTTGATGTTTTATTTACCCTCCAGACCAGTGCACAGGTACAGGGCTAGTGACGAGGCAGAGGAATAAGTAGACCGTTGCGCACTCAGACACCTTACAGAGTAGGATTTTGATCCCTACTTGTAATATTGCCTATGCTTTGTGAACTTGTTGACTAGTCAAACTTACAATGTCAACGATTTTGTAAAACTGAACTATCCCTTGGCTTACAATATCTGTCGTTTGTCGTGTTGTATATGTAGATATGTAAGGTTACTTTTGGTACTTTAGCATTATTGTCAGACGGGAGTAGGATCCTTCACGACTATCGAGGGATAATCGGGATGGGTCTTGTCAGGGTTAGTGGAAGACTTTGCGCCGGTTTCTTGGGCTTACGCAGTGGGCTGGAGCAAATTCCTGGGCTTACTCAAGTGATTATCTCAACTAATCAAAAGTCACCATCTTAAGGTTCATAAGGTCTTTACGAAGGTTGTAATGGGGCTAAGTTTATAGGCAAGGAATGTGTAGGATAAGTGGTGCTCAAATTTGTTCCAAGACTCAATAGACTCTCAAAACGTATCATAACTTCTCATCCTTAGTGCAATAACATCAATAATCCATTCCTTCAAGTATAGGCCAAGTTTCATCATGTTGAGGCTCGAATTCATTCTTTGTATCGAATTTACGAATGTAAAGGACTTAATTCAAACATTACATAATCAAACCTTATTACCTTGATAGAGACTCAAAACACTTTTTTTTTTCATATATCAAGGTAATAACATGTGTCAACAATACAATAAAGTAGGTAAATCCAAATAATACACATAAAATTCTTTTCAACATCATCATTTTTTCTTCACACAATCTTTATGTCTTCAACCGAGTCCTTAGAACAAGGGTAAAGGATGTCTATACTAAGCTCAAGTGTTTAGATAATCATGGTGATGAAAGAAAGGCTTAATGTAGGCTCAAAGGGGTTAAAACTAAGGGGGTCACAACTTGTGCACACAAAATAGGGAACATGGATATTTGAATTTATGGTGTTAACCCTAATGCCTTAATAATATCCAAAATCAGAGAGTTTATTGACTTAAAAGCTTTGAAAATCACATAGAATAAGTTCTAGTATTCTAGAGTTCATTAAAAACTATGGCAAGAAGTTATGAGGTATATGTATATCAATTTAAACAAAGAACTTCTGAATCACTCATTAAAGATGTATATATGGTTCTAAAGCTCACATAAGGTTCATATGATTCATACTTATCTTATTGTGCTCGTTTATGTACCAATTTATATGCATTATTTACAAGTTATAACACTTAATCACAAAGTATTAACAAACAAATTCAAGTTGTAGTAATCACCTTTATATCCATAACATATTTATTTCCCTTCATTATTATCATTGACAGATTAATGGGTAACTTAAGACTCATAAAAACACTAAATAAAAACGAAAAGACTCAAAAAAACAAATTAAAATAATACATTTTTAATTTTTAATTTTTTTTTTACTTTATAAAACAATTTAAATGCACAATTAAAATGATAAACCATTCCCCGACACTTCAATTCTACATTGTCCTCAATGTAAGCAACTAGAAAGTATTTGAATATAGAATCAAAGTAAAGAAGGTGATTTATGAAAATGCAGCAAGAAAAACATAAACTAAACAAAGTAAAAGAGAGTGAAGGGTTGAAAGAAAGCAAATCTGCGTTGATGACTCCTTCACAACCCGAGAACACATTGGGTTGCCTCCCAACAAGCGCTTGAAGTTTAACATCCATCTAGCCTAGATCAAGTGCTTAACTCATATGACGTGAGACGGTAGCATTCTTTCTGACTCCACAACATGTTATCCAATTGCCTCGATGTAAGGCTTCAATCTGTGGCCATTGACCTTGAACTCTTTTCTCATTTCAATCCTTTTGATCTAGATGGCTCCATGGGAAAACACATTAGTAACAACAAAAGGGCCTACCCATCTAGAAAATAATTTACCTGGAAAGAGTCGAAGCCAAGAATTGAATAGCAAAACTTTCTAGCCAATATCAAACGTTTTACTCTTGATCTGCTTGTCATGAAATGCCTTAGTCTTCTCCTTGTAGATCATAGCGTTTTCAAATGCATCATTTTTTATCTGCTCAAGCTCACTCAACTGGAGCTTTCGATGCAACCCGGCGTCATCTAGCTTGATGTTGAAGGTCTTAACAGCCCACCATGCTTTGTGCTCCAGTTTCATCGGAAGGTGGCATGCCTTTCCATAGACCAACCTATAAGGTGACATTCCTATAGGAGTTTTGTAGGCCGTTTTGTATGCCCAAAGTGCATCATCCAACCGTTGGCTCCAATCCTTACGATTAGGGCCCACATTTCTCTCTAAAATCTTCTTTATCTCTCTATTACTGACTTCAGCCCTTCCACTCGTTTGAGGATGGTAAGGTGTAGAGACTCTGTGAGTGACACCGTACCGTTTCATTAAAATTTCAATGGTCTTGTTGCATAAATGACTTCCTCCATCACTTATTAGGATCTGTGGGATCCCAAACCTGAAAAGAATGTTAGTTCTGAGGAAATCTGCAATAGCTTTAAAGTCATTAGTCCTGGTAACCTTATCTTCCACCCATTTCGATACATAATGAACAGCAATTAAGATATAGAGATAGTCATTAGATTGAGGAAATGGACCCATAAAATCGATACCCCAAACATCAAATATTTAAACAGTTAAAACATAATGTTGTGGCATTTCATGCCTTCGTCCTAAGCTTCCTGATCTTTGGCATTTATCATAGGCTAAGTAGAATGAATGTGCATCTTTAAACAGTGTGGGCCAATATAATCCAGATTCTAAAATTTTAAGTGCAGTTTTTCTAGATCCAAAGTGACCTCCACAAGCATGGTTATGGCAAAATTCTAGGACTGACCTATGTTCCAAATCAGGGACACATCTCCTAATTAGTAAATCTGCACAATGTTTCCATAAATAAGGTTCATCCCAAACATAGTACCTTGTATGCTTCTTGAGTTTATCTTTGTGTGCACGAGTGAGGGTGGTGGGTAACTTCTTGGTGACTAAGTAATTGACAATATCAGGATACCAAGGAGTACTTACCTCGATTCCAAAGAGTTGTTCATCCAGAAACATCTCTTGAATCGCCATAGGATCTCGTTCATGTACCATGTGGCTCAAGTGGCCAACTACCACGTTTTCTACATCTTTATTGTCCCTAATCTCAATGTCAAACTCTTGAAGAAGAAGAATCCATCGGATTAGCCTTGGTTTAGCTTCCTTCTTGGCCAAGAGATACTTCAGTGCTGCATGATCAGTGTAAATAATTACTTTAGTTCGAAGTAAATAAGAACGAAACTTATCTAAAGCAAACACAACAGCAAGAAACTCTTTCTCAATAGTGGTGTAGTTCATTTGGGCATCATTCAAAGTTATGGATGCATAGTATATGGCGCAGGGCTTCTTGTCTCGCCTTTGTCCGAGCACGGCACCAACTGCATAATTAGAGGCATCACACATTAGTTCAAAGGGTAGGGACCAATCCAGGGCACAAAGAATAGCAGCAGTGGTTAAAAGATTTTTAAGCTTATCAAAAGCTTCCTGACAATCGTGATCAAAGACGAAGGGTGTCTCCTTCTAAAGCAATCCGCACAAAGGCCATGCAATATGGGAAAAGTCCTTGATAAATCATCTATAGAAACCTGCGTCACCAAGAAATGAACGAATCTCTCTCACAGAAGTGGGAGAGGGTAAGTGACGCACAATATCAACTTTATATTTATCAACTTCGATTCATCTCTCAGAGACAATATGGCCTAAGACTATCCCTTGTCTAACCATGAAATGACATTTTTCCCAGTTAAGCACTAGATTAGTTTCTACACATCTTTGTAAGATAAGTTCTAGGTGGTCTTAACATGCGTCAAAACTATTCCCGAAGACACTAAAATCGTCCATAAATACTTCAATTATTTTTTTGACATATTCAGAGAAAATAGAAAGCATGCATCTTTGGAACGTACCTGGAGCGTTGCATAAACCGAAGGGCATTCTTCGATAGGAAAAAGTGCTAAAAAGACAAGTGAAAATCGTTTTTTCTTGATCATTTTGAGCAATACAGATTTAATTGTACCCGGAATATCCATCAAGAAAATAGTAATAAGAGTGACCAGCTAACCTTTCAAGCATTTGATTGATGAAGGGCAAAGGGAAGTGGTCTTTCCTGGTTGCTTTGTTAAGGCGCCGATAATCTATGCAGACTCTGTATCCGGTCATTGTTCTTTGGGGTATGAGCTCACCTTCACTATTCTCAACAACTGTGACTCCACTTTTCTTCGGAACTACTTGGACTGGTGAGACCCATTTACTGTCTAAAATTGGGTAAATGATACCACAGTCTAAGAGTTTGATTACCTCTTTCTTTACGGCATCCATCATCGGAGGATGGAGGCGACGTTGAGCTTCATGAGAGGGTTTTGCATCATCTTCCAACAGTATGTAGGGCTGATTCCCTTGATGTCTGACAAAGTCCATTCAATGGCTATCTTATACTTCGTCAAGACACGTATCAATATTTCTTCCTGTGATTCAGTCAGTGCAGAAGACACTATGATGGGAAAAGTGTCATTAGGCCCGAGATAGGCGTACTTCAAGTGGTCAGGTAGAACCTTAAGCTCGAGAATAGGGGCCTGAACTATTGAAGGAAAAGTTTCATCAGTACTAACTGAAAGTGACAAAGGTATAGAAGGATCTACCATTCTAAGGGCCTTATTGAGGGCCATGACTTCTTTCCAAATCCGAGGCTATATTTCATAATCCTTGTTTTCAACCAAGGCGTCCCCCAGTTGAGTTAGGCCAACTCCTTCCTGAATTACCATATTGAGTGTGTCATCTTGAATTGACTCAAGATATTTCTCTGCAAAATAATTGCACACATCAATAGAAAAAGTAGTTTGAGTAGTGGAACTAGGGTACCTCATGGAATTGAAAATGTTGAAGCCTATTTCCTCTCCATCGACTTCCATAGTTAGTGTGCCATTGAATACATCAATCTTTATTTTGGTCGTTCTCATGAATGGTCGTCCCAACAACATCAGTGGAGCTTGATTCGTAGGGGAATCTTCCATTTCTAGGAAATAAAAGTCCACATGGAAAATGAGCTGGTTAACCTGTACAGGAACATCTTCAACGTATCCCTTAGGATACACGTTAGAACGGTCGGCTAATTGAATGATAACATCATCATGCTTCAATTTACTTAAACCTAGGGCAACATATAAAGAATATGGCATAACATTAATGGATGAACCTAAGTCTAGCATGACTTTATCAAAAGATTTGTTACCAATCATGCAGGGAACAGAAAAACTCCTCAGATCCTTCAACTTTGGGGGTAGCCGACGTTGGATTACAGCAGAAACTGTTTCGCTCACCATCACAAATTCCTTCTCCCTCGTTTGGCGCCTTGGAGTGAATAACTCTTTCAGAAATTTTGCGTATTTCGGCACTTGCTTGATGCACTCGATCAAGGGCATGTTGATTTTCACCCTTTTAAAGATTTCCAAGATTTCCTCATCGGATTCATCCTTCTTAGATTTGGAAAGCTTACTTGGAAATGGTGCATGCACAAACGGGAAATTAGTAACAACCGAACTTGAAGGGATAGGGTCATTACCTTGTGTGTGGGTAGGTTGAACTGGAGGTTGTGTCGTGGTGGTCTTAGTTACCACCTTGTGTTTTTCAGCCTCAGAAATGGCTGGATTTGGCTCTATTTCACTGATCACTTTACCACTTCGAGTGATAATCGCATTGGCTTCAGGTCTTGCATTCAAGTTGGGCGTAGGTTGAGGTGGAAACACCCCGCTAGCTTGGATCTTACCCATCAAGTCCACGACCTTGCCCATTTGGTCCTTGAGATCAGCGATGTATTTTTGCTGATTTTGCTGACCTGTGACAAGAACCTGAGTCGAAGCCATTAGTGTTTGTTATCCTTGGGAAAGAGCTACCAGTATTTTATCATAATCAGGATTAGAAGATGAAGAGATATGATTATTTCCATGATTATGAGAAAAGTTAGAAAATGGAATCGGGGGCCTTGGTTGCCAAGTGGGGCTTTGAAAATGCTGACGGTTCGGGGCACGGTTTGGGCCTATCGACATGTGTTAAGGGTTTAGGACATTGTTCGGATCTCTCCAACTGTAACCTTGAGTCCTTGGCCCTCCTTGAAATCCTCCAATGACGTGTGCCATTTTAGTCCTAGGGTCTTCCTCATTTGCAGTGTAGGGGCATTGGTCCTCAAGATGGCCTTGAGAGCATATGGAACAAACCGGGGCTACCTTCTTCTTTAGTTCCAACACATTTCAAAGCATAGAGGTGATTTATCTAACTTAGAATCATTTATAACATGGGAACTTACCTCATGTACCTTTCTTGGAATAGTCTCGGCACCTTCATATTGTGCATCATTGAGTGCATAGCTTTCAAGTAGTGCACGACCATCCACTAAACTCCGAGCTAAGAAACTTCTATTAGCTGCAGCATCAAGTAGTCCTCTATCACAACCTTTGAGTCCTTCATAGAAGTAGATTAAAAGATAGCCTTCAGTGATCCCGTGAGTCGGGCATGAAGCACAAAGTTCCTTAAAAGTTCTCATCATGCTCTTTTTTCTTGATTCCAGTGATTTTTTTTCTTAAAACCGTAATCTTTGAGGCAGGAAAGTACTTGTTATGAAATTTCTGAACCAACTTCTCCCAAGAGTCAATATGATTGGGTGGGAGACCCAAAAGCCATACTCGTGCTCTATCTTTCAAGGACAATGGGAAAGCCTTCAGCTTCATGATTTCCAAGTCCGCATCATCGGGACACATACTACCAATAATGAATTGGAACTCCGTTAACTACTTGTGTGGATCTTCGTTTTTGATTCCATGGAACTTGAGTAGCTTATGAAGGACTACACTCTTAAGCACAATATCTTTCTTGTTGGTTCTGGGCTCGGGATACTGGATGCAGACGTTTGTAGTGCCATTTGTGTTTGCACAGGTATGCTCACGGATACTCGGATTTCGTGCCATAGCTAATGGTGTTCCGAAAGTCTGTTCCTCGTATGAATTACTCTTCTCACTTATGGTCTCACCAAGTACTAGGGATGGAGGTCTGGATGAGCCAGTTTGGTTGAATGCGTCTCTGAATGTTGCGTTGCTTGGGGAGATGTCAAGTTGCTTTCTCAATCGATCAAGCGTAGATTGATGAGCGCGCATTCATAAGTACGTACCTATATTAAAAAAAACACTAAGTTAGAAGGCAAGTATACACAAGTAAGTAGCTAGTGAAGGTTAATTAAAACAAGATAAGTCTTTACAAAAGTTAGGGTTAGTGTTAGGAATATAAGTTAAGGAAATCACAACTTATAAAGAAATGTGAGGTATAAACAAGTATAACTGCATAAATTTAAGCCGAAATTAACATATACACAAGAAGAGATAATAAGATTATGAGAGTATAAATTGCATAAAGTATCACATAAATGGAAGTCAGAATTAACAAAAAGTCACGGTAATAGCAAGAAAGTGCACAAGTTCCAAATGCATCTAAACTAATGCAACACAAAAGTATCTACATGAAGAATGGTGTGAATGGATAAGAGAGAAATTATTAGAACCTGCACAAGACATAAGAGTTACGTGACAATTCATGAAAAAATGGCTTGCACCTTCGATCTCACTTCCCTAAATTCACTTAGTCTAGGGAGCCCGGTGATGAAATCCGAGCATCATGAAATCTCAGGGAGGGTATGCAAAATAATAATGCTATAAGTAGAGTTTTAGAGTTTCATGAATAACTTTCCCCTTCCGCTTCTCATAGTACTTTCCTGGGCGTACGGCTAGCGCGTACTGATAACCACATTTCCACCATTCAACATTAATCATGGCCAGTTGAGATAAATGTAACACGAGAAGCAAGAATAATTTTGAGAACACCCCGAGGCTTAAACTCCATTGGTGTTCCCTTTCTTAATCCAAAACTTGTCACCAGTCATAACTCTCCTAGACACTATCATCAATCTGAATGACGATTTAGTGAATTACCGAACCCGAGTGTTTACAATCTCCGCCCAAACCTCATGTCCATAGATTCGAGTCTATGGTGTGTGGTGATAAAATCCACACATCATGAAGGGTTAAGGAGAAAATAAACAAAAGGGGCGCTACCTGTTCCCGAAAGTAAAATTTTGAAGAAAAATGGGCCTTGAGATTTATGCAGCTCTAAAACATTTAATAGGAAACAATATTTACACTTTAGGAAAGTCAAATATATATATAGTTCCTTACTTTTTTTTTAGTATATTTGTTTTTTTTACAATAACAAATAAATAATAAATAGAAAATAACAATAGAATAAGATGAACAAGCATATTATGAACTAACACAATATATGCATTAAGTACAATTTATGAAAAAAGTATATTATAAACATTGTGAACAAATATAATATGGTAAGCATAAAACACAAAAATTATGAACAAAAATGTATATACAAGTATGAAAAATATAAATTAAGTATGTAAAATTATAAACAAAGTATGAATAAGTATAATAAGAGTTTGAATTTTCAAGTATAAAAATACAAATTATGTACAAGTATAACAATTATGAACAAGTATGAAGAATAACAAGTAACATATATACAACATTTTTATGCTAACACAAAAGAAAAGGTATGAACATTTTTATATATAGGTAATTATAAACAAGTAGGAACATTTAATAAACATAGTAAATATGAATATTTAATATATATACACTTACACATTATCAAATCAAATATGCCCAATTATAAACAAATTAAATCAAGCCTTATATATATATATATTTTTTTTTCTTTTCTGATTTTTTTAATTTCAAATTTTATTATGTAATTATTATTATTATAATATATATATTTTTTTTTTTACTTCTGAATTTATTTTTTATTATTATTTAAATTTAGATTTTAACAAAACAAATAAATAAACAAATAAATAAGAATAAAGTAAAGTAATTGTGAACAAGTAATATACATGTATAACTATGAAAGTAAACAAATAAAATATGAACACTATAAGTAAAATATGCAAAAGTAGAAAAAATATAAACAAGTAATATGGAATCAAGTGTAAGAATAAAAGTTAAGAATGTGTACACTTTATTCACAAGTATGAACATTTCACATATACACAATTTTATACATACTAACACATTAAGAATAAATTTTAATTTCCACGACAACGGCGCCAAAAATTGATACGCTTAAAATACGCATTAAAATAAATTTGTAATTCAAGTATATACATATTTTAAACCCTTTTTGTGTTATTTTAGTATTGATAAATAAGGATCGTTTTTATCCGGGAAAATTAGGAAATATTAATAATGGTAAGTGAAAAAGAATAACGAATAATAAAAGAATAAAATAATTAATGAATGAATGAATGAATAAATAAGAAATAATAAATTAATAAAAGAATAAATTAATTAAAGAATAAAAGAATAAACAAATAAAGAATAAAAGAATAAAGAATTAAATAAGGGGTTTTGAGGGATTGTAATCATACAAATACAAGTAACAACAAGTATAAAACTAATTCTAATTCTACTTTAACTTATGTACAAGGGACTTTCTTAAAACACACATCTTACCAACACTCTAGTAATTGAAAATATTAAAACAATCACGAAATTTTACCTTAATCATCTCAATTACCTTCATACATTTTTCAATATTAACAATGCACTGATAGTGACCGACACTTACAATATGATTTACCTTTTGTTTTTAACTGAATGCGCTGACAGCGATCAACATTAAGTCTCTTCAATTCTACTCTAAGTGCACCGACATCGGATAAAACACTTAACATCAAATTGAAGTATGAAGTACTAAAATGTATAAAATAACTAAGATTCATAAAGTAAGACACATGGAGATTGTATTTAACACTTACAAGTATTAGCAAGAAAAACCACACATATGTTGAACTATAATTAAAACCAATAACATAAATAAGAGTTTAAGTAAATTGAGAACAATTGTTACACTTTCAAGGTGGATGAAAACAATGGATTGTTATTCACACGGTTCTCCAACCGCAGATGGAACCTTGTGAAGATGGTGGAAATAAAACAAGGGAAATGTGGACTCAAACTCTAAACTTTGTATTGGAAATATTTTGCCATAGTTTCTCTTAAGGAAGGCTCAAATGTGTGCATCTAAGAAGTGTCTTTCAAACAAGTGAAATGAACCCCTATTTATAGGAAGAAAAAGCTACTAAAAACTCTAAAAATAAAATAAAATAAATAAAATTACAATATAAAATTAGAAAGTGAAATGATGAGAATGGGCTGATTTTTTGGGGAAAAGAGGTTTGAAAATCAGCAAAGGAAGCTGCTGGTGTGACTCAGCAAGGTTGGAGAAAATGGGCATCATGTTTTCGGTGAGAGGCAGGTGAACTGGGCAGTAGGAGTCGGCGGAACATATGGGGCAGGTTAGAGTGGGTTTCATCACGCGTGTACTGACAGGGATTTGATAGGTTCGATAGGCAGAGGCTGACAGGGGCAGAGGCCAGTCGCACGTTAGACGCTAACAGGAAGATTGACGGATCGACGCACGGGTGATGAGACTGAGAGGGTTGATTTGGTACACGCGCATCAAACGTAAAGGTGAGATTCGGCTAGCGCGTCCCGACCGTAGTTAATGTGCTGGCGGAAGACTTTGGGCGGGTTTCTTGGGCTTGCGCAGTGGGCTAGAGCAAATGCTTGGGCTGAAGATGATTTCAGTAGCCTTCCACAGAATTTCCTAGAGATTTTCGGTGGGATCTCTTATTTCGTCCATAATGTCATCGTCATAATTCCGATCGGGACGATTCTTTCGCCAAAACACTCCAAATTCCAAGCTTTATTTATTTCTAAAAAAATATCACAAAATGTATTATTTTCTCTAATTATCTATTATTTTAATATTAAAAGTCAAGTATAAAGGGTATAAAATAATATAAAATAATGCTTAATTAACGACCTATTAGAAGCACTGGACATGATTAAATCAATGTTATGATTAAGTTTGGTTTTTCAATTTCTTTTTGCAATTAGAATCAGTTTTCTGTTATTATTGTTTTCAAGCTTGTGTTTATAAGATTAGCTACCTTGTTTATGTTTTCTTGTCGTTTGGAATGTTAGGATGACTTCCATATCTTCTTTCATTCATTAGCAACATGTGGTTAGGTTAAGAACTAATCATGTAAACTGATTTCATGAAGATCTAGGATATATGCCATGTTCTAAGGTTCATGTGATGTTCATAATTCTCTTTGTTCTTAATGAGTCTCTAGGTACTAAATCTAAGTATATACCATGCTAGGTTGCACCTAGAGATATAAGTTTGATGTATATGACATGCTTCTAACATGATAAGTAAGAGAGAATTCATACAATTTAGTTATATGTCATGCTAAATCTGTGAACATCTTAGTTATACATTGAAATTGATAAATTAGACATTCATAGCATTGATTCATAATTTTTTAGAGTGTATTGCTTCCCTTAACTCATTCTAGTTCATAGATTAACATAGAAACTGTATTGCATTTGTCTTCTACCTTTCAGTTCTTTCAATTCTATTTATCTTTTCTATTTTGATTTCCATCTTCCAAAACCAACTCAAAACCCTCAAATCATTGTCTCTTAGGCTTACTCCTTATTTTCTTTCTTTGTTCCTTATTTGTTCCTTGTGTGCCTCACCTATCTTATCTAGTGTCAATTATGTCTTTGGATTTTCTTTGTTGTTTTATTTTATGTTTTGAGTCTCAATCTGAATTAATTGAATATGAATTATAAAGTGGATAAAATGTTGATGCAAGTCCTTGAGGGATCGATCCTTGCTTTCCTGCTATACTATCTTAATTGATTTGTGTACTTGCAAGGTTTTAACTGTTGGAGGTAGATTGCATAATCTTGTCTTCTATTTCTACCAACACTTGTTATGCGGCAAGGGGACCCACTATCACCTTTCCTATTTATGATGTGTGTTGAAGGACTTGCTGCTCTCATTCGGAGACGTGAGGAGGAAGGTCTACTTAGGGGGATTAGGCTAGTCCCCAATTGTACTAATCTTACTTATTCTTTTTGCTGATGATTTAGTGTTTATGTGTAAGGCCACTCGTACTGAGGCTTATTGTATTAAGGAGATTCTGAATACCTATACTGATGAGTCTAGCCAAATCATCAATTTTGACAAGAGTGCGGTCCTATTTAGTGGTGATTTTACTTTGGAAACTAAAGTTGATTTGTTAGTTATTCTTGGGATTCTGTGTAATGAAGGGTTTGGTAAATATTTAGGTATGATGGTAGATTTCAGGTCCTCGAAGAAAAAGTCCTTTGAAGATACTAGGAACCGTATTGAAGGTTGTATTCAAGGGTGGGCTAAGCATTTTTTATCTCCTACAAGTAAGGAAGTTCTTTTGAAATCTATGGAAATGACCATTCCTATATATTATATGTCCTACTTTTTTTTACCTTTAGCTATGTGTCATGATATTTCCAGGATTATGGCAGACTTTTGGTGGGGGAGTACGGGCAAAAAGACAGGGATTCATTGGGGTTCTTGGGACAAACTGCCCAGACCAAAGCAGGCTGGAAGATTGGATTACAAGGACTTGAGGTGTTTTAATGTAGTTATGCTTGCCAAGATTAGTTGGAGAATTTTAACTTGCCCTAACTCTCTGTTAGCTCAAAGTTTAAGAGCTAAATACTTTCTAGATGCGAATATCCTTAGAGCTAAAGAAGTATGGGGAAGTTCTTGGGGTTGGAAGGGAATTCTGCAAGGCCTCCAAGTATTATAGGCTAGGATTAGATGGCAGATAGGGGATAGTAAACGTGTTCACATTCTATCTGACCCTTGTCTAAGCACACGTAAGCCTTTCTTACCGCTATCATGTCATCCTCTTATGCCCCAGTTAGTAGCTGATCTAATTGATGGAGAAAGTAGATGGTAGAATATTAAACTGGTTACCACGATTTTTAGTCAGGATGAGGCTCAAAGTGTTCTAGCATTGCCTTTTAGCTTCTTGGGATGTTCTGACAGACATATTTGTCATAATGTCTGGAGTGGTAAGTACACTGTGAAATCAGGTTAACATGTGGCTCTTGATTTACTAAAGAATGGGGATTTCACAAGGAAACAGGGTTCTGGGGAAGCTAGTAACATTAATCCGGAGAGTGATCTTTGGGCTCCACCTGGTCAGTGAATGTCCCCCATAAGATCAAATTATTCTTTTTGAAATGTTGTAAACAATTTTTGGCGGTGCAAGTGAACCTAGTTAGACGATCAAATTTTGGTGGATACTATTGTCCTCGACGTGGTGAAGCAAATGAATCTGAGGTAAACTTATTCTTCCAATGCAAATTTACTCAATTTTTTTGGTATGGATGTCCTTTGTAGCTTGATATGAATGGAGATGTGGATAGAGACTTTGTTCGGTACTGAAAATTCTTTATGCAGAAGTTTACACAGGCTGGACTGGGGGAGGCATATATCCAGATGTTTAGTTTTGGACTCTGGTGGTTATGGAAGTGTTGAAATCAGTGATTCTATAATGATATCACCACTGATCCCGAATCTGCTATCCAGATGATGGTGGATCAGTTGTTTGAGTTTTGTACGACTAGACTAGCGAAACCTCCACTCATCCAACTGGTCCTACAACCAGTGGTGGTTCCTCCTGCTAGCCCTTCTTGGCGGCGCCTCCATTCAGGTTTTGTGAAAGTTAATTGTGATGGGGCTTTTAGTGGCATGGATGGTCATGGTGCTTATGGATGGGTTTGTCGATCCTCATTGGGAGAGTTCATTACTGCGTGGGGGGTGAGGGTAGCTTCCCATGTGGTAGTGCATTGCAGGCTGAAGTTTATGCTCTCTGTGCTGTTATGGTTGCTTGTGTAGATTTTGATTGTAAGAAAGTCATCTTGGAATTTGATTCGCAACTTCTAGTGCAATATGTTACAACAGGTTCTTGTATTGAGGCTAGTATCGAATGAGTGATTCATGATATCCTAGCTATACAACCCTTCTTCGAGATTGTACAACTTAGTTACATCTCTCACAAGAATAATATTACGGCTCATGAAATTGCAGCTTTCTGTAAGCGTTTTAAACATTGTTTAAGATGGAAAGGCCTGGAGCATAGTTATTTAACATTTTAGCTCATGATGTAAACACTCATCTTCAATTGTTCTAATAAAGTATCTTTTTGACAAAAAAAAAATGTTGCTCTAATTTAAAAGGATCAAAATACTATTATATTATGCTTTGCTTAAAAACTTTACATATATATTTCTGAGATGTTGGAGAAGTAACAAAAAAGAAACTTTATATATAGATTTTTCATATGGCTTATTGTAACCAGTGTCAAGATCTCTATTAGTTTTTGGGATTATTGGCAAATTAAGCCTACCCATTGATGAAAATATCGACACTATCGACAATATATCGATCAATGTATCGATTTTTTTGGCCAGCGGTACGTAAGAGGGGGGGAAAGAAATTGAGTGAAATATCGACATTTTTCCTTGTTTTAAGCCCATCGATCTCCTTATTTCTTTAAAATGATCGAGATAAGGCCAAGTTATGTGAAAATCAGACGTGAAATCATTAAGTTCTAGTCGGGTCATGCCGCTGGGTCAAAAAACCCGAATCGCAGACCCGTGCGTGAGGTTGAAGATGACTGTTAAAGTTAGTATGTATACTTTATATATTATTTGGTTTCTTATATGTTCAATTGTGCTTGCTTAGCCGAGTTGGTTGTGTTGTTGTGCCTTTGGCTTTAAAATGTGAAGGTCCTGGGTTTGACCCCAGGTGCACGCGGTTGCTGTTTTTTTTTTTCCTTCCGTTTTTTCCGAAGTTGCAACTATATTTGTCCTTTTTTTTCAATTTTATTTATATTTACTCATTTTATAATTTTTCTTCCATTAAAATTTTTGTATGCTTATTGTTATGTTTTTAATTATATTAACATTCAAGTATAGTAATTCTCTTCAATTTATGTTTATGTTTAAAATTTTATATTATTAGTAATCGGCAGAACCTTATTGTATCATATTATTTATCATATATTTATTATATTAAAGTCATTTTATAGTTTTTATTAGTCTTATATAACTATCATTGGGTACTAAGTTTTTCCTAAAATTTCATTCCAAATTTTCAAATTTTAGATCAAATTTTCGTCATTTTTGTTGACCGTAAACGATATTGATATTGATATTTAGGACGAGATATTCATAAATTTAACTAACAATATATCCGTAAATATCGATATTTTCATATTTGAGCTTACCGCAAAATTGGACACTATTTTGTCGCTGGGCCTAATGATATTCATTTATAGAGGTTTAAGGAAAAGGTCATTATTTTCTTATTTTTTATTTTTACTTTTGGCTCCGGAGTGGCTACGAATCCCACACGTGGTTATGATATAAAAACCCAAAAGCCGAATATAACGCCAGAAGATCCACCCAAGCCTGAGTTTCTTTGGCGGCTCAAATTAACCACAAGGGAAAGTGAGAAAATTTGAGGGGAACTTGCGGAAGCAAACCAAGATGAGCAGCGAGGCCAAAGCCAGTAGCGCAATTGGAGGAGGAGGGAGAGGAGCCAGAGGTGGAGGAAGGGGCTTTAAGGCGAGAATGGAGCACTACTTGTACAGCGGTGACAAGAAGCACGTGTTTGCTGGCATCGTTATAATCAGCGCCGTCTTCGCCGTTCCTTGGTACCTCATGAATCGAGGTTCCTATATCTCTACTTCTTTTTCTCACCTGTTATCACTGTCATATTTTGTTTTACTCGAAATTGTTTCAGGTTATAGTGTAGAACAATTACAAATCTAGGTTTTTGAATTTTCTTACATTATTTTCTTAGCAACCAAACAGTAGAAATGTATGAATTGGGTCAAAGACTTCCATTCTATATCCGTTCCACTACATAATCAGTTTAAATTAAATTCACAGCCGTCATTCGCTCTACTTTCTTTGATGTATTCAGTTCATAATTAGATTTGGATTTTGGTTATCTGAACTATTGGAAATTCTTGTAATTTGAATTTATGAATCAGCTATGTTTATCTTTTTGTTATTGGCTTTGGCTTATATTCTTGGTAAGCTAGCATATTTATGATATGCAAGTTGTTAACATAGACTTTGGGCTCCTGTAATCTATGTTACATTTCGTTTTGCTTTGCTGTTGTGTTTAAAAGAAAGGGGAAAAGAAAAGGCCAAAAACTGCAGAACTGGTTTTCCACAAAATGCACTGCGACATGACCCTTTTTTGGGGAAACGCATGATGCTATTTTCATGGTAGTTTGTTTAGTTGATATTGAGTGCAAAAGCTTTGATTCGATGGCTATAATCCATGACTCTGCCTCGTATGAGAGGGTTTGTAATTAGTTTTCAGATTTTATATAGGTTACCTGCTGATATAGCTACGATTGTGCCTATCAGATTATAATTCCTTGTATGGGTTCATATTGCGAGGCATTGTGATACTCTGAATAGAGTCACTGATTGGGCTTCCAATTAGACGAAGCTACCCAACCAACAGTTGCCACATTCCTGAGGCTGCATAACTTGTCCAATTTTATAAGTGTTTAATATCATTTACTTTGGCATGGTTTCTCTTTGGTTCATTTGTGTATGGAAGACTGGATGATCAGAAAGCTTTCTGCAGTTTTCTTGAAACGAGCAAAATACGTGCTTCTGTTGTAAAGCTTGTAACTAGTGACCATTTTGCTTATCTGCTAACCTGATACACTTGTGTTTCTCTCCTGTAGGGGCAAAGCATCAATCTCATCAAGATTACTTAGAGAAAGCCGATAAGGCAAGGAGCCAAAGACTTTCTTCAGGGTCTGCCTCTGCTAAATAATTTCGGAACCTTTCTGTTGAAGGATGCAACTTCCTCTGGGTTTTTTTTTCGATGGTCGGGAGATGCAATAGGTTTTTGTTGTTTGGCACTCTTTTCGCCTTCTCAAGCTCTTCCCCAGAAGAGAGTGGCTTCTCGTGATCCTTGAGAGTAATAGTCGATTTGTTTTTTTTATAATTGCAAGTTTACAAGCCTTGTTCCTTGTGGAACACATCTTAAATAACCAGCTAGAATCAAACTTCTGTTTCTTGTCATGTTGACATTGCATCCATTGATTGTGACTTGTGAGTCTTTATTTGCTAGTAAACAATCACCAGGAAAAAAAAAATGGGAGCCTGAGGGGCATGGATTTGCATTAAAGCTTCTATTTTTTTTTCAATAATGTCATAAATGACTTGCTTTTGGTAAAATTGTTAATTTTTATTCCACGTGATTTATAGATTTTACCCTATGACCACAAATCCAAGTCTTGATCCTCGGTTGAGGAGTTGTATTATATAAAATTGTATAACTCATTAACTTGAAGATATTTGGAAGATAGAAATGAACGTTTTTTTTTAAATCAAAGTTTTTTCTTTGTTAAGGGATTGAAGAAAGCTTATCCAATACTGGGAAGATTTTTATGCTTTCTACCGTCATTTTCAGCGAATTAACAAGAATATTGAAGTTGCTTTGGAATCAAATTGAAAGAATTGATCCATCCAGCCAACTTTCCATTTAATCTAGAAGGTACAAAGAGACGAATAATTTGAATCCTTCATTGAGGTTTCATTTGACTCCTAAAGTTGCATGAGTCTTCTGTACTTGAAGAACCACACAAATGCAGAAAATATGCATAGTCCAGTTACTCCTGTAATTACAAGTACCCACTTAAATGCACCAGGATCATCAAACAATGGTATTGTAAAGTTCATCCCAAAGATTCCAGCTACAACACCGAATATAGCAACAACGAAAGTTGCAGTCGTAAGTAGCAGCTCGAATTGAATCAGCTGATTTCGGACATTATCCTGAGACCAACAACTTCAGGGTGTTAAAACTTGTTCCTTAATACAGATAGAATTTAAAGAAACCAAACTGCAAACTACGTGTGAATTCTAACATCATCGCTGTAATCTTAAAAGGCATGAAGAAGAAGATTCAATTGATAAATAACAGTTGAGAGAGCAGTGTTTTGAGCAATATCTAAGAGAAACAGCTGAATGTTAATGAGGCACATACCAGCTGAATGTTAATGAAATCTTCCGTGTCATCAATGTACTCTTTCAGCTGAAACACCAGAGTGAAATAACGTGAGCTTGGTATTTTTCTCAAGTCAAATTAGATATAGTCATTTATATATATGTAATAAAATACATACCGATGTCAGCTTATTCAGGGTGCTATCAATCACGACAAAGTATGCTTCGAGCAACATCTCAAGTTCTTCTATATTCTCTGTAGCACTTTCTGAACTCCTCATGCTTTCATGCCGACTCCTTGCAATGCTCAAGCTTTTCTCAAGCTTTCGGCCATCAGGGGGAGAAGAAACAGGAGAAACAGGAGCAGAAAGAGAGGCACCATCAGTAGATCTGTACCCCAACATAGATTGATCTCCATAAAATGCCGACTCCATACGACTTTTCTTCTCAGTGAGATACATCTCAGCCATATCCCCATCATCATCCATGAGCTGCTCTATTTCATCCCGAACCTAAGCAGATGCAGCTCAAAGGTTACAGTTGTGGACATCATTTGGCAGGTTAAGAAGGATGATAATAAAAGGTGAGAAAAATATTTCGTACCTTCTGAACTCTCCGAGTTAAGGCAACAAGTCTACTTTTTAATCGACGGGCACGTTCCAAGTTTAGTGTGCTGATCTTTGATGTGAGCTCATCTAATAATGGGTATGCTTCAATTTCTAGTTCAGCTGCCTATAAAATATGCCAGTGTTAAATAAGTAACAACTGTGGACAAAGTTTAAATAAGTAACACCGGCATAGAAAACAGATGTCCATTGAATGCCAAAGCAGAAAGCCTCCATACCCAAAAACCCCTGCCCCAGAAGAGAAAAAAGAAAAAGAAAAAAGCACAATCTCTCTTGGATGCAAGAGTAACTTCTCTTATCAACCATAATCCATGCCTCAAGATTCTTTATATTACCCCCATGCAATTTCCTATAAGGATACAACTTCGGAGAGCTCCAATGATTAATGAGGAAAAGTGGAAAGGATTTGGAGAATAGAGGTCTAAAATGAGGTATTTGAGGGGGAAAAGATTTGGTTCTTGTTCCCCAACTATAACCGTAGTATCTCATGTCCACATGCCAATAATAGATATGGATGGGTAAGATTCTAATTTGGAAGGATAACTCAACACCAACAATGCACTAATATAATAGAATTCAAAGGAACTACCAACCACACATTTAAAAACTGAATAGTAATGATATAACCACAAGTAACAGATGTACATGGTATGATAAGTTACTTTGTTACTTACAAAAAGATAAAACTTGTGTTATGACTAGCAACTCAGATGTAATACGTATTATACATTAATCCTTTAAAAGAATGCCAATATGGTCACTTAAGTAACATGATTGTAATAGTAAGTAGAACCAAATAAGAGGAATAGGGAAAAGTGGGATAATCATGATGACCATAAAACATGCAAATCAATGATGAAAGATGGTTTAAACCAATCTATTTTTCAGTGTCCAAAGATTGTGTTCACAACGATTTGAAACACCACAGTACAAATACCCTCGTGTTGAGTGGTTGATGAATAGAAATGTAAGGCAAAGGCACTCCAGATGGTCAACGCGGCAAACCACCAAGTGTTAGCTCTAATCATCAAAACCAAACTTAATCAAAAGAGTGACAAGTGCACATCAGCAAGTATTATCATCAGCCACCAACAAGGCACAGACCTAAAAACTATATAAATCTCTACATAATCGTCTTTAAAATTGATACAACCAAAAATTCATCAATTGTCTCAGACCTATGCAAACTTCATTTCTTAAGAAACTAGTGCATGCATATACCATGATGATTTCTGACACAACATCAGACTATCAACAACATCAAAGGCAAAGGCAATTAAAAATATGTGATGTGGTACTTAACCTAAACAAAATATGGCAACGATATGGCCACTGTAGTATGAACTCCAATTTCTTGCATTACATAATAAGTCTTCATAAACTATGAACCAGCTGTCTGCCTATGATGAACATTTTTTATATGTTTAATACTTATAGTGTAGAATCCTATCAATTTTTAAAAGGCAAAGCTATCAGAATACTTTCAATTTTTCATAACTAACAGTTAACACCTACATCTAGCAATGATGGAAGAATATTGTGTTGTGTTCTTAACACACCTGAGAATCAAGAAATGTACATGCAGCCTCCAGAGCAACTTCCAAGGCCCTAAACTCGAAGGGCAAATAATCAGGAGACGTGCTCCCAAACACATTATCGAAATTTCTATTTTCCCTCCTCCGAGTCAAGTCAGAACCATCAGACTGCCAAACATCACCTACCCCATTTGATGTTAATCTTCTCTGAAGCTCCACCACATACTGCAATACATAGCTATCAAGGGAATTCAAAAGAAGAACCTCATCGGCTGTAATAATACATCTAATCTGCTCTAGATTTACAACAATTGCTTTCTCTCTGCCAAGGATGGTGGAGGGGTAAACAAATAGAGGATCAAGCAGGCGTAGATCACGGGCAGGTAGATCACAACGACGCATCATGGTAAACTTGTCAACTTCAATTATCTGAGAATTCCCAGACGTATCCACTCGAATCCAAGAGCGAAGACCCTGGCCTCGCTTCTTCAGCCCCAGAACATCCACAGCTTGAAAAGGTTGCCTTCCAAAAGCCGATGGTTGATAAGATGATTCTCGAAGGTTTATAGCTGATGCAGGTTTTGGGACTTTTGGAGGAAGCAGCCGCTCTTTGAGGTCCTCCATTACCTATGAGCATAAAATGCTACAACACATAAAACAAATAACTTTAAATAAAACCAAATATTCAACTTGCAAAGGAAATAGATGCATCTACTAAACTTTCTCCGTGTGTATACATTTCCCAAGACCAGTGATCGCAGGTATCCGCGTTCCCATACATAATTAATTACATGGTTCATGAGTGCTAGATATGACAAATTGCCTACTGAAACACCTATCCTAGATTGCAATAAACAAACCCAATTTATCAAAATTCAAAGGAAATAAATGATTGGGTAAAGCATATAATTCCATAAAGAATGACACACCACACAAAATCAACCGTATACAGAAGAGAAAAACTAAAGAGAATGAGAACTAAACTTACGTAGCAATCAATAACCAATTCCATGCACCCAATTCCACCAATATAAAATGTCGAATAAAAATCAAGTCATAAATTCAAAATCTACAAGTCTGGTGGCTCAATGTCTACAATCCCAGTTGCCAGACCATGAATCCCCGAAATACATACATACCCAGATATCCAAACATACGATTAAATATATGGACCAGAAGGAGACAGCTACAATCACCTGAAATGAGAAAGAAAACCTGGGTTCCTGCTGCCAACAGCTGGTGTTCTTGATTATCCTCAGCCTTAATACAAAATTGAGGCAATTAATTGGTTTGTATAAAAGCCCTAGATTCAGAAATGAGTAGCCAAAAAAAGAGATTTGTGGCACTGCCCAATTGAGCTGAGAATTGAAATTGGCGGTGGGAAAATATCAGGTGGCTTGCTTGCTGGTTTTTTTTTGGGGGGGGGGGGGGGGGGGAAGAGGCTCCAAAGAACCATGTAGAGAGCAGGAAACAAAATCTTCAAGGTTCAAAAAGGTATAAATTTAATTATTTAAATAATAATTTCTGGCCAAAAGAGTAGTTAAAGTAATAATTTTGGCTTTTCTAGAGGGCTACGGAGAAGAGAAGAGCAATGAGTGAGTTTTGTCTGCTTCTGGTTTATATCCGTCTTTAATGGATCCTACCCCTAGACTCTTGTGCCTCTCAACTTAATGGGTCAAGCTGCCCCCCAACTCTAAACCCTAATTTCAACATCTTTAGAACCCAAACCCAAACTCAAACTCAAACTCCAAATTCTTCCCCCTAATAGGGCTACGGGCCTTGTCGTATTCAAAGATGAGAGGAATGGTTGTATCCGATTATTCTAAAGTGAAAATATCTGGATTATTCTAAAGTGAAAATATCTGGATTTTCACTTTTGAAAGTCTTAAGTAATTTTGATGCGCCTATTGAGAAATTTATGAACTAAAATGTCTTGACACATTATGATTCACTTCATCACTCACGATTCCCTAAAGGTACAAAAAACATCATCAAATACATTTAGTGAGCGAACAAAAATTAAGTGATTGAAATCATTTACATTATGGACATATAAGCCCTCATTTTGAAAACTTAAGAAAGTCTTGAAATAATTCTGACGGGCATATCCAAGAATTTACAAAATAAGATGTCTTGACGCATTACGAGTCACTTCACCACTTACAATTCCCTAGAGGTATAAAACACACCATCAGATACACTCATTGAGCGAACAAAAATTAAGTGATTGAAATCATTTAGCTTATGGACATACAAGCCCTCATTTTTGAAAATGTTAATATAAATAATAAGAACTATGTTCAACTCAAGTTCTACCAAAATTTGGGCAAGCTCAGCCTTCTAAAATGATTGAACCCTTTTAATCCATTTGTAGGAAAACACAAGCTATCCATAGCACAGCAACTTGAGGGGTTCTCAAAATTATGCATATTTTTACTCTTATTTTTTTCTGTCCCTTTGTTGTGAACAGTAAATTGACATATTTGGCTAAACACGCGACTTAATTTTGTGACATAGCCTCCTCAGATCTTTCTCGTGTTTTCTTTTTCTTTTTCGATCCTAGCAGCGTTCTCAAGCTGTTGCTTCTGCTCCTTCTCATTCTTCTTCTTTTTCATCTACTCCAGATTTTATTCTTGCAAGGATTTTCCTTTAGCAACAACATCGCCCCCCTGGCTGCTCAGACTCGAAGAGTTGGATACCGTCAATATGCTTCTACGTAAGAGAATCATCTTTTTGAGTTTCCAAGTTCCTCTTTTTGAATATTTGACACGAATTTTTTGGATTTCTGCCAAATTTGCACTCTTTTATGTTGATTCATTTCCAAAAGTGGAGCATTTCAATGGATTAGTGTGTGCTTCTTATTTATTAGAAGACTAAGTTTATGAATATGAGGTTTTCTTTATTATACTTCTCTTCATTTTCCACTGAGGGGCAAGTAGATGACGTGACAACGGATTTGATCATAAGTCAACTTCTATTTCTAGGCACTGAGGACTCAAAAAAGGACATAATTTTTTTTTTTTTATCAATTCACCTGGTGGTTCTGTTGCTGGTGGTACATTTACAAATTTAGATTATAATATGATGTGACGAATGAGTTAAATATTGAATAAGGAAAACAACATCGTGAAGCCCTATCGTTAATGTAAAGCAAGTAAGGTATCAGATCGAAAGTTTGATGTATGTTCTGCTTATATGTAGTTGTCATAAATATAATTGTAATTCTTGGTTCGATCTGCACGACCCAACCTTATTTTATTTATATATCTGTGAATTTCTTTTTGTGAAATTACTATTTTACCCTTTTAGTGGGGTCGATAGTCACTTTTAGTTCGGGATCACTACTGAGGATGGTTCTTGGACTAGAGTATGGGTTTCAGACTCACGGTTTGTAGACAGGTGACACGTAGGAATCAGATTTCGTTTAAGCATTTTACGATTTTCAGAGCATTTAGAGGTATTTTGGTTATTTGGCTTGTGAGATATTTTAGGGAAAGAATAAGGATTTCCCTTATCCTCTACCCTTCCTATTATATCGGCCACACTTTCCTTTTAGCCTCTCTCTCTGATTTCTCTCTTTTCTCGTGGAAATCAAAACCCAAAACCTAAACACTCTTCCATTTTGGAAATTTAATCCTCAAATCAAGTTCATTTTCAAGTTCCTTGCACTCCTATGATCAAAATCACCCAAAAACTGAAGGAGAAACAATGCAGGGAAGACACAGATCCGAGAAAGAAGGAGATGAAAACTTTTTAGCTAGATTTCAAAAACTTTTGGTATTTTCTCTCAATTTTGAGCTTGAATTTGAATTCCTTGGATCGAGCAAATAGATTTAGAATATTAGAATGTCTGATTTGGTTGAGTTTTGAGGGAGATACGAAGCTTTGAAGTTTGAGACTTCAATGGTGGATTTCAGCCAACCAGGCGCTGGCATTGGCTCAGGCCATGGTGGCCCGACCATCTTCTCTAGCAGCATGATGACATCAGCAATGATGTCAACAGCCATGTCAGTAATGATGTCAGCACCACATCAGCATGGTGATGTCAACTGCCACATGGGCACACGTAGGGCAACGCGTGGGGAAGGCCACCAGTCTTTCTACGATTTCCCGAGATACGACGATGAGTGTTCTATAATTTTCGTCGTCTTGAATCCAAAGGTGGTGGTTTTGAGTTGATCGGGGTTCGTTTATGGGTGTTTATAGGCATCCAAAATGGCAGGTTGTACGTTTACGGCGCGTGTGTTATTTCAGGAGTTATGGGGTTTGAATACTAGGCTATTTGTAGCATTAGTGACTCTTAATTATTACTTTTGGTAGGAGATACCGCTACAAGGATCTTAGATGAGCACGCACCATGTACATGGGAGACGTTCCAGGAGCTTTTTATGGAGTAGTTTTACCCACAGTCCTACTATGATGCCAAGGAGGTTGAGTTCCTATAGCTCCAGCACAGCGACATGACAGTTGCGCAATATGAGTAGAGGTTTATGGAGTTGTCTAGATTAGCATCGAGGGTTGTTGCTAGCGCGGCTGCCAAGTGTCATCGCTTTTAGCTTGGTTTGCGAGATGCGATTTGGGATATTGTAGAGGTAGGTTCCTTTTCTACCCTTCAAGAGTTGTTGGATGGAGACACTGGGGTAGAGTCAAGTAGGGCTAGAAATAGGTCGTGTTGTGTCGTGTCATGAACTCTGTTTTATCCAAATGTGTCCAACCCAACCCAACCCATTTAATAATCGTGTCAAGGATATCCAACCCAAACCTAACCCGTTAATGACTCAAGTAACTCGTGTAACCCATTTAATAAACAAGTCATACTCGAAATACAATTAACATATGACCCGTTTAACCTGTTTAACATGTTTAACCTATTTAAACTATAAGATTTAATAGGTATTTACATAGGTAAATGGGTAGATATATGGGTTAATAATGACACGTTTATTAAATGGTCAATATATAAGTCAATATATGGGTTAACAGGTTAACCTGAAATCTATCCATTTATTAAACGGGTTAGTAGGTTATTATACAGATTAATAGGTTGACCCAAAATTCACCTGTTTATTAAACGTGTTATAACGAGTTGACCCGAAAATAACCCGAAATTTTAATCATGCGGGTTTTGTGTCGTGTCAAGAATTGCCAACCTTAGAGTCGAGTTTTCCACCCAGATAGCAGCAAGGAGGTTCTAGACGACGTCATGAGCATTAGTCTTCGAGATACTCAAGCTAGCGAGCCTCGAAAAGAGGTAACTACAGTGTCGGGTCTTCTAATGGTAACTGTTATGGCACAGGTAATTGCTAAGCTGGGCAGAGAGAGGCTTCAGCTTAGTCGACTGGTGGGTAAGGTAGTCAATCGACAGTTTGGTACTGCTACTAGTTATTTTTGTAACGAGCTGAGCCATATCAAGAGGGAGTACCTGTATCGACCCAGCAGATTAGGCTAGGATATCAAAGACTAAAGTCAAAGAAGAGCATCGACTTCTGGTATGGTAGGAGGGAGACAGACTTCCTCTAGTGAGGCTGGGAGGGATGGTGGCAGACAAAGAAGACACAGTTGATCCTCAGGCTCACATGCCCCGGTATTTGCAATTACACTGTAGGAGGCCCAAGTTGTACTGGATGTAGTGACAAGTACACTTTCTATTTTTGGTCATGATACTCGTGTTTTGATAGATCCTAGGGATACACACTCTTTTATATCACGAGGTTTCACACTTTTAGCTGATTGGGAGTTATCACTAATCAGGTATGATATGGGTATTAACACTCTGATTGGGGGTATGTTTGTGGCAAAATTGGTGAGTTTAAGATGTCCGGTCTGGGTATAGGGATTCGGTTTAAAGGCAGGTTTGATGCTCTTAAATATCTTTGATTTTGACATGATTTTGGTAATAGACTGGTTAGCTATCCATCATGCCTCAATCGAGTGTTTCGAGAATAGGGTTATCTTTCAGAGATCGAACATACTAGAGCTTGTTTTTTCAGGGAGAGTGTAGAGTACTTTTGTCGAGTGTGATTTCAGCCTTAGTAGTAGAGAAATTGTTGAGGAAAGGTTGTGAAGGTTACTTAGCTTATGTAGTAGAGACTCGGGATACTCCAGTGAGTGGAGGATATACCTGTTGTGAATGAGTTTCCCAATGTGATTCCAGAGGACTTACTAGGATTAGCACTTCACTGCGAGATCGAGTTTACGATTGAACTTCTCCCCAGCATCCGACCCATATCGCATACACTGTATCAAATGACACTAGTGGAGTTGAGGGAAGTTAAGGCCCACTTGCAGGAGTTGGTAGATATGGGCTTCATCTGACCCATCATATCACCTTGGGGAGCTCTAGTATTATATGTAAGGAAAAATAATGGTACTTTAATCTTTTGTGTTGATTATCAGCAGTTGAACAAGGTGACGGTGCAGAATAAGTATCCCTTTTTGCATATTGATGACTTGTTCGACCATCTAAGAGGGGCAAAATACTTTTCGAAGATTGACCTAGGGTCCGAGTATCATCAGTTGAGGATAAAGGAAGAGGACATTCCTAAGACATCCTTTCGGGCCCTTTATGGTCACTACTAGTTTTTGGTTATACCTTTTGGTTGATTAACACACCAATGGCATTTATGGACCTGATGAAAAAGGTGTTTCGGAGATACTTGGATCAATTTTGTGATTGTGTTTATCGATGACATCCTGATATATTCAAAAAGTGCGAAGAAGAACGAGAAATACTTAAGGTTAGTTTTGGATACACTAAGAAAAAGGCAGCTTTATGCCAAGTTCAGCAAGTGCGTGTTTTGGTTGACCAGTGTTGGTTTTCTTGGTCATATCATATCGGTTGCGGGGACTAGTGTGGATCCTCAAAAAAGAAGTAATGGCAAATTGGGAACAACCGAATATGGTGTCTGAGATTAGGAGCTTTTTGGGACTAACTGGCTATTACCAACGATTCGTAGAGGAATTTTCTAAGATAATTGCTTCGTTGACTCGGTTAACCAGGAAAGGAATTAAGTTTGTTTGGGACGAGAATTGTGAATAGAGTTTTCAGGAGATGAAAATGCAGTTGACTTCTGCTTCGGTACTGACCCTTCTTGATGAGAGTGGGAAGTTCGAGGTTTACAATAATGCATCCTTGCATGGAGTAGGTTGTGTTTTGATGCAGTATTGGAGGGCGATAACGTATGCTTCTAGGCAGCTAAAACCCTATGAGTTGAACTACCCAACCTATAACTTGGAATTGGCAGTAGTGGGGCATGCTTTGAAGATTTGAAGGCATTACCTCTATGGAGATACATGCAGGATCTTCACTGACCAGAAGAGTTTAAAGTATTTCTTTATCTAGAAGGACTTGAATCTGAGACAACGGAGGTGGTTAGAGCTGATCAAGGATTACAAATGCATCACTGAGTACCACACGAGGAAAGCTAACGTGGTAGCCAATACTTCTGAGTAGGAAGTCTGCAAACTCTGTAGCTTATTTAAGTATTTTTCACTTTCCGTTACTGGTGGAACTCCAAAGAGCTGCGGAAGTACTTAGACTGGATGACTGGGTAGATTTTTTAGCCAGTTTTCATGTGAGACATGTCTTAGTTGATCAGATTATTATTGCTTAACTTGAGGACTCTATCTTGTGTATTATCAGGTCAGAGGTTGAGGCTGGGGATACACATGATTTTGTGCTCGGGACGATGGGGCTTTGCTCAAGGTAGGCCAGTTTTGTGTATTGGGGGACTTAGAGTTGAAAAATGAAATATTTGAGGAAGCTCACGGTTCTACATATGTTATGCATCTGGAGATAACTAAGGTGTACCGTACCATAAGGGAGCATTATCGGTGGGATGGCATGAAGAGGGAAATAGTTGAGTTTGTGAGCAGGTGCTTGACTTGTCAGTAGGTTGAGGCTGAGAGGTAGGGACCTTACAGAGCCATGCAACGACTTCCTATTCCAGAGTTTAAGTGGGATCACATCACCATGGATTTTGTGTTTAAACTCCCTAGAACTCAGAAAGGTCAAAATGGGGTTTGGGTGATAATTGATGGACTTAAGAAGTCAACACATTTCCTGCCAGTGCGAGAGGACTTCAAGATGCGTTAGTTTTCCAAGTTGTTCATCGACGAGATCATTCGACTTCATGGAATCCCAGAGTTGATAGTTTCAGATCGTTGTCCGAGGTTTATATTTAAGTACTAGCAGAGTTTACAGCGGTCGTTTGGGACAAGATTACACTTTAATACCACTTTTCACCTTCAGACTGATGGCCAATCTGAGCAAACTATTCAAACCATAGAAAACATGATGATGGCTTATGGCTCCAGTTCAGAGGGAAATGAGACTCTCACTTGACACTGATGGAATTTGCTTATAATAACAGTTATCAGGCGAGTATCATGATGGCCCCATTTGAGGCACTGTATGGGCGACAATGCAGGACACCGATTGTTGAGCCAATGCAAGCAAGAGAAGGTTGATGACGCATGGGTGGGTGGATTGGGTAGAGGAAAAGGTCAGGATCATCAGGGATAATCTAAGAAGCTTAGAGTCGTTAGAAAATTTACACAGACCGCCGGATTAGGGACCTTAATTTCAAGGTTGGAGACTGGGTGTTCTTGATGTTATCGGCTTAGAAGGGCATTGTTCGGTTTGGTAGACGCTGGAAGTTGAGCCCCGCTACATTGGGTTGTATGAGATTACAGAGAGGATAGGCCTGGTGGCCTATAGACTTGCATTGCCCCTAGAACTTTCTCGAGTTCACGATGTCTTTCATGTGTTGATGCTCCAGATTTTTTTATTTTATATGAGTCACATGTCTTGAGGGAGTAGCCTTAAGGATTATTTGAGCTATGAAGAGCAGCTTGTACAGATTTTGGATAAGAAAGATAAGGTGTTATTTCAGAAGGTTATTCCTTTGGTTAAGATTTTTTGGAGGAACTACAACGTGGAATAGGCCACGTGCGAGCCCGAGGCACTGATGCAGGCTCAATATCCACAAATGTTCTAGTGATAGGAACAAATTTCGAGGATAAAATTTCTTAGGGGTGAGGTGTCACTACCTGACCTCCTTTTATTTATTTTTCAGTGAATTATTTTTTTGTGAAATTACCATTTTACCCTTTTAGTGGGGCCCAATAGTCACTTTTAGTCCAGGATCACTGTTGAAGATGTTTCTTGAATTAAAAGGTAGGTTTCGAACTTACGAGTATGTAGATAGGGCGGCACGTGCGAATTGGGTTTCATTTGAGCGTATTACGATTTTCAAAGCATTGGGGCATTTTGGTCATTTGTCTTGTGAGATATTTTAAGGAAAGGATAAGGATTTTCCTTATCCTCTACCCTTCCTATCATAGTAGCCACACTTTCATTTCACCCATACTCTCTCTTATTTCTCTTTTTGCTTGTAGAAACCAAAACCAAAACCTAAACACACCCTTCCATTTTTGGACATTTAATCCTCAAACTAAGTTCATTTCGAGTTCCTTGCACTCTTGTGAACAAAACCACCCAAAAACTGAAGGAGAAACGACGTAGATAAGGCACACATACGAGAATGAAGAAGATCAAAACTTTCAAGCTAGATTTTGAAAAATCCAGGTATTTTCTCTCCATGGTGAGCTTGGATTTGAATTTCTTGGATCGAATAGATAGATTTAGACTATTTGAACGTCTGATTTGGTTGAGTTTTGAGGGAGATACAAAGTTTTGAAGTGTGGGGCTTCAATGGCAGATTCCAGCCGACTAGACGTCTGTGCTAGAAGCAACGCACATCGGCCTAGCCATCTTCCCCGACAATGTGATGACATCAGCAACCACGTCAGCGATGACATCATTGCCATATCAGTAGGGTGACGTCAGTAAGGTGACGTTAGCAGCCACGTGGATGCGTGTTTGATGGCGCGTAGGGAAGGTCAACGACCTTTCCTCGGCCCTTGGGCTAGTTTACCGAGACACGGCAACATGTGTATTATTGACAGGACCCCTCCCAATCCCCCCGGAATTAGTGCGGGATGACCCTGCTCCCGTGTGTCAGAGAAGGGATATTTCCGAACTTTGCCCTCCCGGGCTATTAGAGTACGTTAGGATCCGGAGGAGGTATGTAATATCTCAATCTCTGCTACAGTCAACATCCGATGTCAACCTGAAGGGTATTAAAACAGAAAGACTGTGAGTGGAAAAAAGGAATAAGTTTCGTAAAATACATTTATAAAAGACCTTTATACCCTTCACTAAAAAGCATGCATGCATAGTAAAACCATTTATCCAATCATATATGTTAAAACATCCATAATTAGGGTCTCAGCCCCAAATTCTGTTAATACAAGTCATACGGGCTCCTGCCCAAAACCATTTACAGAAAACCATAACATCATAAAAATATGTGGGATCTCAGTCCAAATCCATTTATCATCATAAAACACAATTTCCCAAACCAATTGAAATCATGTTTATCCATTATATTTCATATCCAAGAACCTGTCACGGTAAATATAGAGCTACACGTGTGCTAACCGGGGTCTCAAACCCAAGTCTCTCTAAGGTCCACCCAGGTCAATGTCCGTAGATCAATGACCCTCCCTGGAGGTAACGAACCATGCCCATCCTGAGAGTAAGGAACCCAACTGGGGGGCGACTCCACTCAGTCAGTGCTCCGTGACTACTCCGGGGTCCACCCAGGCCAACGACCCTCCCCATAGGAGACAATCACATATAAAGGATGGAATATGAAAAACCTTTTGAAATCATTCTTTATACCTTTCCAGGATTCATGCCCGGCCCCCATAAGCCGTCATGAACCATAAAATCCTTTCATGGGTTCATGCCGGTTCCCATAAGCCGTCATGAACCATAAAATCCTTTCATGGGTTCATGCCGGTTCCCATAAACCGTCATGACCCATAAAATCCATTTCTAGGGTTCATGTCGGTTCCCATAAACCGTCATGACCTGTAAAAACCATTTCTAACACATAGCTGGGCCCTAGGCCCGAATCCACATACAAACTGGACCTCTAGTCCGAATCGTAAATCAACTGGGCCTCCGGCCCGATTCCGTAAATCAAATGGGTCTCGAACCCGAGTTTACCTTTTCAAATCCAAAACCATTTCATTAAACTATTTCCAAAACCATAAGAATGGAAAATCAAAGTAAAACCAGAAACCTCGATTTACGTGCAAGCACGTAAATCGCCTCGAAATACGTGAAACCATATAATTCACAAATATCCAAATCAATATCATAAAATCATATTCATAATCCATATAAAACATTTATGCATACATCATAGTTTAGAAATCAAAGTCCACTCAAAGACCGTCCGAGCTGCCGCCTCGATTTTGCGTACCATAGGCTCTCCTGAGCCAATCGCTATCACCGGGACTCCCAAACCTGTTCAAATTTTAATAGAAGGTTACTAACTACTTAATTAACCTCCCTTTAAAACCCCGTAATTTTTCCGAACTTTTAACTATTTTTAAACCGACCCTAAACCTTCGGACCAAGGATGAAAATATCGATATCGACGGATATATCGCTCGCCGAATTTACGGATATCTCGCCCCAAATATCGATATCGATATCGATATCGTTTACGGTCAACAAAAATGACGGAAATTTGGTCCGAATGACAGAAATTTGGAATGAAACTTTGGCAAACACTTAAGTACCCAATAATGGTTATATAGGACTAATAAAAACTATAAAATGACTTTGATATAATAAATATATGACAATTGTTTGATGTAATATAATTATGCCGATGACTAATAATATAAAATTTCAAATATAAATATAAATTGAAGTGAGTTACTATAATTGAATGTTAAAAAGGTTAAAAACAAAACAATAAACATACAAAAATTCAATGTAAAAAAATGATAAAATAAATTTAAATATATTTAATATTGGAAAAACAATGAAAAAATATGGTCAAATTTTGTTTAAAAAATTGGAAGTAATAGATTATATAAAATTGAACAAAAAATGGAAAAAAAAAACAACCTTTGAAAAATTGGAATAAATGAATAAAAAAGGAAAAAACTAAAAAAAACAATTATTGAGAGCCAGGGGGGTCGAACCCAAGACCCCCCAAATGAATCCAAAAACCTAAACCAACTCTGCTGGGTCAATTTTATTAAATTGTATAACATTAATTATATAAGTATACAAAGAACAAAGAAAAGAACAAAAAATATAACCATTAAAGGCAACCAGGGGGGTCGAACCCAAGACCCCCCAAATGAATCCAAAAACACAAACCAACTCTGCTGGGCTGGATTTTGTTAAATTATATAACGTCAATTATATAAGTATACATATTAACCGGCTAGCAACAGTCTCCCCCTACCTCCCGCCGGGTCTGCAACTCGGGTTTTCCGACCCGGCGGCATGACCCGACGATATTTCCTTCGATTTAAGTCCGATTTTTACGAACTAATAGTGCATTTTCATCGTTTTGATCCTAGAAAAGGATCGGTGGACTCAAAACATGTAAATTATTCGATATTGAGGCGAATTTCTTTCCCCCCCTTCTTATATGTCGCCGGCCTAAATTACCGAAATTTCGGCGAAATTTCGGCGACATTCACCGATATTTTCATCAATGCTTTGGACACCCCGAACCCTATCGAAACGATGTCCGATTGACGCGAGACCAGTCCCAACATCTTCTTTACATCGAATAGAAGATTTCCCGTGTTGAACACTTTCCCAAATTATGGCCCACGCACACGTACGCGCTCTTAGAAGGTCAAAAATACTGTTCATCGTCTCCTACCTCCAGCAGTTACTGTGCTGAACCGGTTCACTATTCATGCACTGTTCCGAACCGGCGTGAACGGTTCAGAGGTTTTCTCCCTCTATTTTGGTCCGATTTCAACCCTAATTAATCCTATAATTCATATCTCTTCATTCCCTATCATTTCTACTCCTTAAAACAACATAAAAACACCTAAATTCCATGGTTCGATTTTGAACCAAACGGTTCAAAGTTCCCAAAATGCAGCCATGGCTTCACAGCTGTCCCTAGCTTCCTAAAACCTTCCTAATAACTTCCTAACAACCTATTTGATTCATTAAAACCATTAAAACTGACCCAAAACATCAAAAATGGAAAATGGGTCAAAACGGGCTTACCGTGAACCTCACGGGTTCGTGGCTCCACGCCCACGGCGGCGCCTTCCTAGGCCGGCCACCACATCCTCCTGTCTCCCTGGTCCTCTGCCTGGTCATGGGTGAAGGTCGGATGGGTTTTGGTCTGCACGGATGGGAGGAAAAGGGTGAAATCGGGTTGTGTTGGGTGTGTGTTTGAAATGGAGAAGAAATGCACAGTGCATGAAGGAAATGGGATAGCCTGTGGATGGGTGACACTTGTCACTCATCCATAGGGCAGGAATTAAATATCTGGGCCCCACTAAAGTCCAAAACTTAACTCGTTTCGTAATTCGTGCAATAGTGCACTTGAACTTCCGTGAACTGTAACTTCGTCGTCGAACGTCCGAATTTGACGTGCCGCCTGTCTATGGATTCGTATCATCCTTATCTACGTAACGGTCTTTGGCCCTCGGCCATCGGACATCCCGGTTAAAAAGTCAACTATTTGGCCCTTTTAACCAAAATTACCAAATTGCCCCTAAACTTCTGAACGTCATATCTTCCTCCTCGAATGTCGGAATTGAACGTGCCACCTGTCTATGAACTCGTAACATCACGAACTACGTCACGGTCATCGGTCAAAGTCCATTTGACCGTCCGAATGAAAGGTCTACGTTTTACCCACGCTAGGGGCAAAACGGTCATTTTGCATCGTTCGTCCGATTTCGCTCAACTAATCACCGATTAACCTCACTAATCGTGATTAGTCACTAATCTAATCTAGGAATTTGGGACGGGTCGTTACAATTATACTTTTCGAGTCCAATCCAATGGTGATGGTTTCGGGTTTATCGAAGTTCGTTTAGGGGTGTTTCTGGGCATCCAAAGTGATAGGTTATACGTTAGGACGCGTGTGTTATTTCGGGAGTTAGGGGGTTTGAATACAAGGTTATTTGTAGCGTTAGTGACCCTTAATACTTTTGACAAGAGACACCACTCTTGTGAGTGGGCATTTGGTTTTATAACCATCATGCATGCATATTGAACTGTTTTGAATGATTTATGATATTATCTAGATTGAAATGGCTTACATAATTAATATGTATATGGTTGCATATTATATGTGGATTTATGGTTTAAGAATAATTATTCAATTAGTTGTTTTGGACATATGTTTTTATGGATTTTTTTGAAAATAGTGTTTCCACGGTTGATCATCCTCGGGAGTTGGAATAGCTCTCATACGTCCAAATCACGGCTATGTAGATCTTGAGGCTAAAGATGACATGATTAGCTCTCAGACGTCCAGAACTGGGCTCCGTAAATCCTGATGCTAGAGATTAACTCAGTCTACACGTAGTACTTGGTTCCAATTGATTGTTGTGTCTAAGGGTTTTCCATATTGTTTTAAACATGGGTATTTCAGGGAAAATGTGGGCCTTACGTATTTTAGATGCATTTGATGCTTTCACATTTTACTAGTTCATGGCTTTTAATTTGATTATTTTAATTTGGAAATTCCACGTTTTAGTATTTAACTTTGATTGTTTTTCTTATATGTATGCATATTTTAGAAACTGGAGGGAAATTTTTTTTTCCTAGGTAAATGTGTTGTAAATGTTTATTTTTATCCACTCACATTTTCATATTTTTATTTACCCTCCAGATCGTGACTTAGGAGCAGGCGCTTACCTTGGAGGAAGGCTCACTTCCGATTAATGCGCATTTTTGTTCCTCGAAGTAGGATCCTTGTACTTATTTATTGTACTAATTTCCTAGTAGCTCTATTACCATTTGGACTATTTAAGACTATTGTATTTTGAGTTGATTGGATTTTAAGTGAATCATCCCTTGTCTGATACGTATTAAGGGTGTTTTTGAATTTTTCGACTGATTTATCATACGGGAGTAGAAACCTTCATGACTTTTAAGGTTTTTTCGAGTTGGGTTTTGTCATGATCTTTACTGGTCTGGCACTTTGGCTGGTTAGCATCAACTTGAAATTTGCCTTCACGTGGTTTCTGATACCTATATCGCTATCTTAGAGTGTGCCAAATTTGGATGAATTAGCCATGTGTTTGTTATCTTAGTTCAATTGTGAAATCAGCTTGATGAATTTGTAAAGCTTGCAGCAAATTGTTTTGTGACATTGTATGTAAACTCTTCACCTAATGTCTGAATTTTTTTTTCTTTCTATTTTAATGTTTTTTTATTGGTTTTGATTGCATTGTGCAATTCAATGTATTCATTTATGTGCATGTAAAGATGGGGCTGCGCTACATGAACCTAAATAGTTTAAGATGCGTCTTTCATGTGGATGTAAGGCCCCAGGATGCCATAATAGAGCGTATGTGTTTCTATTTTCCGGTAGAGTTAGTGAGCAAATTTCCGTGTGTTGGAATCTGTGTTTGTTTAAATCTAATTGATTGCCTTGATTTGGTCAGATTCCTGAAATTCGTCCTTTGGTTGAGCAAGATACGAAAACATAGCAACATATGCTTCCTGAGATACCCTTTGGATGAACAACCCAGACTATGATCGTGTAAGTTACTAATGTTTGAAAATAACCCACAATGTTTTAGTACTTACATTATTGTTGGTTTTTTTTTTTTTAATCCTATGTGACTTTATTGGCTAAACAAATTCCTTGAGTATATATGGCCTTAGATTACACACTATCCTATGCGACTTTTTTGACTGTTTCTACCTATATGGCCTTATACTAAAACTGCAGACAGTAAGCAAAGTGTTCTTAAACAAATAGAACATGAAATCTTACATAATTTCTTGTGAATATCATGTAGAATTAATATTTCATACGCATAATCTACTGAAAACAAATATCACAAGTCTATATTGATATACTGAAATTTGTGCACATCTCAACTACTAAGTGCTGCTGAAATATTTACCAAATCAAAACTCTATCATAATGTCACGTTATGTTTTCTTCTATGTTCTCTCTGATACCTCGTACATAAATACGTAAGAATAATCCCCACTGAAAACAGTCAGGGTATCTGGGTGCCACACACCATCACCCTCGCCTTCAAGGAGCTCAGAGACAAGCTGGCACAATTAAAAAGTGCGGTGGTCTAGACACTTAGAAGCTAGTTTGCAGCTGACAGGAGGTACCAAGGATACCAAATTTATCCAAGTGAATGCTAAAAATTTGTAACAACTAAAACTCAACTCAATGGGTCACAAAGACCTGAATAATAACCACTATAATGGAGGGTACATCATTGGTGGTTTCAAATCATAAATCGATTATAACTGATTTTATGTTTAATTTCTATATTTCTAAATTTAAATGTAATATGTAATATATATTACACATGAAATTTTCATATGACTTAATTTTTTTCCGTAAATTAAATAGTAGCATCAGATTAAACAATAATGGATACATATTTGGGTATACTGCAGGCACGAACTCATGAATTAAAATGAAGTGGGCTAAATATTGACGTACATTTTTTTGTTATCAAATTTCGACTATGAAAAGTGAAATTCATTTACTTAGAAAATACACCTAGTAAAAATATATATCTTATGAGTGATCATGTAATAAATATAATATAAAATACTTAAATTATAAAAAGTTATCACTTAGTGATATTCCTCTCCACCGGTTATATACGAGGCCTCGGGTTCAACTCTCCTGAATAGTGAGGTTAATACTCATGTTTATATTATAATTTCTAATTCATTCGAATATCCAATTTCGGGAGAAGAAAAAATGGTTATGTACGAAGTCTCGAGTTCGACTTTCCTAAATAGTGAGGTAAATGATGAGGTTAAACTGATGTTTATATTGTAATTCCCAATTCATTTGACAATTCGATTTCGGCAGAAGAAAACAACTCGTTTTAGATGCTCCACAGATAAACGCATAATAAAAAATCCGAAAAGATAACTAGACATGATTCCAGCAGCTAACCCAAAACGATGAACCACGTTGGGAGAAATATTTTACAGCCCCAAAGCAAAACATAGTAAGCCCACATGATTCTTATTCTTAATCGTTTTTCCTATGATTCAACCCCCTACCAAACATCAATCATTTATCATTCTCATTTACGGCCGACCACATAATTCAAGTAGCATAGCAATTAGCGTAGACTAGGGACATAAGTGAAAGAACCAAATTGTTTGGCATGATTTTAGGTGAAAGCTTCAAGGAAGAGCCTGCAGCCGGTGCCACTCATTTATGTGGTGACAAGCATATTCCTTAAGCAAGGAAATTAAGATAAGAGAAATATCCGAAATATAAATTAATAAAAACATATTGAAAAAGTAACCTAAAACTATATATCAAAGTCCCTAGTACTCAAATAATATTCTTATCCTTTCAATTCTGTAGTGAAAAATTTCAATTTGACTTGCGAAAAAGGCAAATTTAATGTGAGGTTCATCTCAGGCTTTGATTTTGGCTCTGGTTTTAGGCTTTGGTTTTTCCTCGTGGCAGGAGGAGATAAAATTATTGATGATTGTTAGATAGAGACAGAAGAATTTGAGCAATTTTTTGTATGAACGATGGATTATGAATAGTAAGTGAGGAAATAGTATTTTGAGTAAAATGAAATTAAAATTCCAATTTTAAATGCATTTGAACTAAAAAGACTAATTACGTTGGATTTTTAAGGACTCCCACGGATAGGGACAATTCAATGAGTGCTTTTTGTTAGGGATATGGTGAATCCATGATAAGGGTACTGTTGGATCCGAATCCATATATCCATATGGATATCCTATCCCATCGGTATCATGATAAGGGTACTGTTGGATCCGAATCCATATATCCATATATCCATATCCTATCCCATCGGTATCGTGATAAGGGTACTGTTGGATCCGAATCCATATATCCATATATCCATATCCTATCCCATCGGTATCATAATAAGAGTAGTGTTGGATCCGAATACATACATCCATACCCTATCCAATCACTATCCATGAACATTTACTGCTCCTTATTTTAGTTATTTTTTTTAAAAAAAAAATAGAAGCCGAATTTATTATGAATAATGGACATGTTGTATTTTTTTTGCAATGAAGTTGCCCATTGCTACCACACCATAAAACAAAAGAAAAAGAGAGGAACAAAATTTGCAAAAGTGGGAAGCAAACTCTTCATTTTCAAATGCCAAGGGAAACCCTAATATGCCTCAGCTTGAGAGGTATGTACAAAAAGGACGATAAGGTTGGTCCTCATCAGTTTCCATTATATATACAAGAGCAACCATTCCTTAGGTTGCAGTGGAATTTGTGCAATTAACCCATCCACTCAAGAGTCCTAGATTAATTACAATTCTTCTTCCTGTTTTAAATGTAAGGATTGACATGAGATGTGTAGTCCCTAATTCCAGCTCCTTCCCATCCCATCCATTCCTCCCACATGTCCCAATCTGGATCGTTCATTCCTCTCATCGGCTCATCCACTCCTTCATCGTACGTCTCATACATCTCAGTTGCAGCAGATGGTTCCCCTCTCAAGTTGCTCATAACAATCTGCGTAGAGAAGAAGCATATGATAAGACCATTGATCCATTAATCTTATTGGGGGCCCTACCATTTTGATAAAACATCATAATCGGAGTGCTCATCCAGGAACCTAATACCTAATACCACAAAGACTCTCTCTCTTGCAATATCTAAACAGATGCTTACAATACCATCAACATCATTGAAACATCATGTGTCCCCAAGTAATTTCAATCTTGGTTGATTACCTTCACCATCTTCACCATAAGAGGATGGGCCCTACTTATATTCAAAGGTGAAGATGCCGAATGTATTCAATACATATATGTATTTAATCATTTTCGAAAACTATGAATCCTTGAATGATGTTTATCCAAAATAACTCATAGCTTAAACTCATAAGAGTTAAACACCAATCATTGAACTAAGGTAGAAATTTTAAACGTTTCTAAAAAGATGCTTTACAATTCCATCGACATCACTGAAACATCATGTGTCCCCACAATTCACAAAAGATGATAAAAATTGTTCATAAATTTCAAAGTCTGGTTGATCACAAAACATACAAAATTCCAAGACATTAATGTTTTAATTAGACATTAGACGGAAGATGATCCAATATATGGTTATGTACTGAATAACCCCAACATCTTCACCATAAAAGGATGGACCCTAATTATATCCAAGGGTGAAGATGGCGATTGTGTATTGAATCATTTTTTTTAGTGTAAAATCATAGCTCAACACCAATCATTGAACGAAGGTCAGAAATTTTAAATGTTTCCCCAAAAAAAAAAAAAAGCTCAGGCGAGATCTCATAATCCCCGACCCAAATCTCTTCGTATAAAGAAACAACCCTCATCAATTTTGCTTTGCAAACTAGAAAAAGGATGCATCTTTGGTCAGAAGAAAAACCGAACACAATCCTAAACTTAATTCTCGGATGGCCCAGAAACCCCAACAATTAATCCATCGATAGACCAAACAAAAAAATAATTTTAACAATAAACAAGTTATTTCTTCGGGAATAAATATAGATAGGGAATCTAATATAAAACTTTAAAAGAAAACAAAAAAGACAACAGGGGAGACATAACACGTACATCATAAGCTTCGTTGATCTGGTGAAACTGAACTCCACAATTGTTTCCTCTGCATACATCTGGATGATACTGCAATTTTTCAAAAAACACAATCAGACAACAAAGTCCTACAATAATCATTTACAAATTTTACATATAAACTACAAGTTAATTTAAATTCCTTAAAATAATAATTAACGGTTCCTTAAAAACATAATTAGCGGAAGATACAAAAACAGGATCCCAAAAATTTTTAGACAGGGATTATCCTCCGCAGTAACATACATTATCCAAAATCAAATATATAGGATTTAGATTAAATTACTCGATATTGAAAATAAATTAGGGTAAAATTTAAATGAAAAAATTAGAATTTTTTGAAGAAAATGGGAAAATTCAGAATAAAATAAATAAAAGGGGAGATTTGATGATGAGATGGAAGCAAACCTTCAAGGCAAGTTGTCGAAAGGCCTTCCTGACCTCAGATTCAGAGGCCCCGGGTTGGATCCTCAAAGTCTGGTAGGGATCGGCAACATAAGAAGAGACACAAGAAACCATAACCCTGTTGACCGTCTTCTTCTTCCTCGGCTTATCCTTAAAAAGATTCCACGACGATGAGGAGCCAGTTCCCCCAACAACCCCAGCAGCAACAGCAGCCATTGCAGAAACAAATCAAACCTTAAAAACCCCAGAAATCAAATCTAAAAACCAGCAGGAATATAGAGACCAACAACAATAGCAGCAACAACGTTGTTTTCGGGGGATCAAGAGGCGGAGAGTAAGCTGATTCAAATGGGGATAATTATTAATTATAGAGAGGGGATTGATTGATTTTCTTTTTTTGAACGGGAAAGGAGATGTATTTATAGAGGGAAATTGGATTGTGAGGTGGAGAGGTGTGACCTTGTGACTCATGAGGTCCTTATCCACTGGGGGTCCGGTTTTGAAGGGTGACGTGTCCTCAATTGTTTTGTGGATTAGGGCAAAGAGTTAAAAAGAGAAGGGAAACGGAAAGGGAAAGCCCTCCCCAATCCTTATCTGATTGGATATCCTCCAACGACAAGTCGTATATGGAGACTTTATTTTTGGGTTTATTATTTCGAATATTCTGCCTACACACTCTTTTCACTTTCTTCTCCTTTGACTAATTGCTACCCCTATTTTTATATTTTTTTCAATTTTGCCCCACAAGGTTATTAACTATTTCAAATTAAATAATACTTACAGGTTGTACCTCCTCATATTATTATTTTAGTTTATTAAATTATTTTTGTACATATATTATAATCAAAATCTTTCATTTTAAAATCATTTTATGAAGATTATTTCTGTAAAAAATCAATAAGATTGAAAGTTATTTAGTCATTCATATAATCATATATATCCAGGATGATTTGTTATGAGAATCTGAATGCTTACAAAATTTTTCGATTTATTTGATACATATGAATGAATATATAATCTTCAATCTTATTAATTTTTTTACAAATATGATTTTGATAAGATGATTTAGAGAATATACAGTATCCAATTATGATATATATATATATATACAAAAAAGAATTTAATAAATTAAAAGTGCGATATGAGGAGATACCCTCATGGTAGATGCAAATATTTTCCTTCTAAATTCTCTATTTTTTATGGCATCATTATAATGAAATGGTATCTTTTTTTTTTCTTTTTTCTTTTTATATTTGGGAAGTTTTTTGTTCCACTAATTTTGAGGATAATGATGAGCTTGAGTTGGTTTAGGATTGTTTTTTTTATTATCGTACATTTAATAATAGGGTATAAGATAATGGGAATTTGATGTCTAATTTAGACATTGGAATAGTTTTTTTTTTTTAATTTCTCCTGCAATCAAACGTTGAGAAATTAGGAAATGAAAACGATATAATTTCTTCGAATCCTTATATTTAATGCGTAAATAAATGTGTCATTAAAAACTGTAGGGAGTAAAATATATATTTTTAAATTATATTTATACTTCTAATAGCTTTGGACACATTTTGATATTGGACCGACACCTGAATTAAATTAAAAAAAAAAACTATAACCAGTTTGATGTTGCACAAATTTGAAGATTAAAATTTGGATCATATCATACTGATTGAGTTTCATACCAATTCGATTCCCAAATAGAATTTTAAAATTTTATGTTTGAACCAATTTTTGGCTATTTTTTCAATTCAACTTAGACTATGATTCATTGCAAGACATATCAAAGGAGTAGTTCGCCACCCATCTTAAGAATAAATTATGATTAAAATAATTTAATTAACAATCATCCATAACCAATTTGCACAATATAAAGAATGGGACTAAGTCTTTAGAATATATTCTTTAATATAGCATCAACATTACAATAACATTACTAGGCGATAAGGGTGGCAATTTTTGACACGACTTGATACACGACTCGAAACCCGCACAAAATTTATCTGGGTCACCCGTTATGACCCGTTTATTAAGCGGGTGAATTTCGGGTCAATTTGTTAACCCGTATAATGACCTGTTAACCCGTTTAATAAATAGGTAGATTTCAGGTTAACAAGTCAATCCGTATATTGGCTTATATATTGACCCATTTAATAAACGTGTTATTACTAACTCATATATCTACCTATTTACCTACCTAAATATCTATTAAATCTTATAATTTAAATAGGTTAAACATGTTAAACGGGTTAAACGGGTCATAGGTTAATTGAGTTTTGAGTATGACCTGTTTATTAAATGGGTTAAACAGATTATACAGGTCATTAACAGGTCGAGTTCGGGTTGGACATTCTTGACACAATTATTAAACGGGTTGGATATAAATGGATAAAATAGAATTCATGACACGATACGAACCTGACACGACACCACTCATTGACACCCCTTTTAGGCTATACATGCATTTATCTCATCCATAAAAAATTTCCGCTTTCAATTGCTTTTAAAAGCTAGTAGTCTAGCTCATTTCCTTGCCTTTAAATAAGCTTGTCCTTTTGTATTATTTTCAAAAGAAAATTGAAAATATTCCAAAAATTCATCAACTATATAAGTCTAATAAACCATTACAACAAAATGAGCTCAGGTAACACTTTGGTACAACATAAAATATATATTAAAATATATTTAAAAAGTCCAATTTGAAATGATTTGGGATGATACACTATGACAAACTCTTAATCCAAAATCATACTGGATCAAGCCAGTTTAGTTTAGTACTGTTTTGCTTATTTGATACGAATTTTGTTCGATTTGATCTAGAATAGATTGGTTTTAATATTTTGGTTATGTATGATCATGGCTAACTTCTAAGGCTTAAGGTGAGGTCCTTGACCGGCATAGGCGGAGCCACCCCACTGATTTTTATATATTTTAATATAATATATATTATAATATGTTTAAATTAATTTAAAATCTATTAATAAAAAAGAATTATTGTATAATTATACTCAATTATATATTTTGGGATCCCATTTAATTTCAAATTAGAATTTCAGACTTCATATGACAGGATCCGTCCCCGAGGGACATAGATAACCGTGCCCGGTCCTACTCCCGTCTGACAAGTCAACTGAGGTTCCGAAAATACCCTCCAAGACTTGCCAAACAAGGGATAACTGCACCTGTGCCCACTCATACCTCCACCTCTCGAATAGCCTCGATCATCGCGTAACGACCTGAAGAATCAATAAAACAGAAAAGGTGTGAGTGGACAAAAATGACCTCTTATAAATACGTTTACAAAAACACATTCTTACCCTTCAGTTTTCACAAACGTGCATGCATATCATAAAACATGAGTAATAGTATGAAATCATTCAAGTATGAACAGTGGACCGATAAAACCAAAACATGTTTCTAAATCCCAAGTCCACATTTTCTTTGAAACTCATGTTCATCAAAATCAATTCAATTTCCATAAAACCACGGTTTCCTCAAAATCATTTTCCATAAAACCACGGTTTCCTCAAAATCATTTTCCATAAAACCACGGGACTTATTTCCATATCCTGTTGCATATAGTCACGTTTATCCCTGCTACGCGTGCAAATCAAATAGGCTCAAGGACCGCTCAAAATCCGAGCATCTGTCGCTGTAAAAACCTCACCAGCTGACAATCCAGATCATCGTGAACACATCACTTACCAATCTGCATATAATCCAGCACATCTCTGGTCTGAGTCGAGCCTCCCTCGGCTGCACGACAACAGACCGTGCTACGTGACCTCTTCGGGGTAAACACTTTCCTCCCGAAGGCGAGCGTTATCTCCAGGGTGCACTCCGGGGAAACAAGAAAAACATATTTCCACCCGAAAACCCTAAATATCCGCAACACATCACCATTATGAAAACCAGTGAAAAACCGTTGCGTTGAAAACCAAATCATTTATTAACACAGGGTCTCAGCCCCAAAATATAGTTTCCTCAAATCCGGAAAACCCAAGTCCCGATTTACTTTATAAATCCGAAAATCATCAATATCATCATATTCACATGTGACTCCAAATCCGAGTCAAAATCACTATCCAATTGGGTCTCAAGCCCAAATCATCATTTTCACGCAAATCCATGCGATCGCAACCACAGTTGTCATTTTCATATAAATCCATAAAATCAATCCCTGACTCATAATCTGAGTCAAAACAAATCCATTTTCAATCCCTGACTCATAACCTGAGTCCAAACATCTTTTTCAATCCCTGACTCATAACCCGAGTCAAAACATCATTTTCAATCCCGGGCCTACGCCCAAAACATCAAATTCACAATTTCTCGAAAATCGTGCTAAAAATAATATAATAATCCATAAAATCGAGAAATCACCGGATTGAAACATCAATCATGCCAAAGCATATCAGATCATATAATAAAGCATTTAAATCATATATGCATGCATCACGGTTAGAAAACAAAGTCCACTCACACACACCGTCCAAATCGTTCGCTTTCCGAGCTGCACATTTTTCCGTAATTTCTGGAAACCACAATTCCTGTCCAAAATCATTAACGAGGGTCACTAACATCTCAAAATACCTCATATAATTTTCCACAATTTTTCTGGAATTTAAATACGTATTTTAAACGTATAACAAAACTTCGGATACGCGGAATATTACCGAAACGATATCCGATTTCCTCGAAACCAGTGTCAAAATGTTCGTTACACTGAGAGGATTCAAAGTCATGTTGACCTCATCTTGAAACAAGGCCGTACGCGCCCTCACTCGCCGCCGTGAGTGGCTGCGCGTGAAACCCACGCGCCTGCTACAGTGTCGTCGTCCTCACCAGTTTCCTCTGCAAACGGATCCTGCAACCCGCGTGACGACCCGGTCTGTTCTCTGTCAATTCGACACCGTTTTCAACAATTGAACATTCAGTTATATTCGATTTAAGTCCAATTAGAGTTCTGTAACGTTAATTACACAAAACCTTACCTTAAACCTTAAAATCGAAGATGAACTTTCGAAGAACACCAAGCATTGTTCATCCTTCGAAATTCATCAACCTCACTCGATTTCTTTCAATTGACCCACCCAGTAGCATCAGTGGATCATGAGAAACTGTTGCCCCATTTCAATTTCGTCGTTTGATCACGCAAAGATCACGACTCAAGATCGAAATTTGTTTACTGTTACCAGGTCCGTTCAGAGCCAATTGGGCCTCGATTTCCTTCGTTCTTGATGTGGATCGACTCGTACTGACCTCAGGAAGCTAAATGAAGCTTCAATTTCTATCCTTAAGGCTCCAAACTTGAATTTCGGATTTTCCCTCCAAACTTCCAAATTTTCGATTCCGTGTCTCCTTCCCTCTCTCAGTCCCTCGTGTTTCCCTCGTTAAATCAGTCCTCAAATCACTCAATTTTTCCCTCACAATGTCAGCTGTGGAAGGAAATGGAGATGGGAAGAAGACTCACACTCCCTCTGTTTTTCAGTTGTTCACGGTTCCAAGAACAAAGAGGAAAATATTTGAGTGATGGCTAATGATGATGATTAAACATGATGATGAGGATTAACGGGAAACATGGAGCAGATTTTAAGCCTCAAATCAAGGGATGGGTGACACTTGTCACTCATCCAGGTGTGCTCAATCATCGGTCACTATTCACAATTAAATAATATTTTAATCGAAATCCTGGTTCGTTCGGTTAATCGATTTCGTTCCCGTGACCATAACTTCGTCGTCGAATCTCCGATTTCGGCATGCCGCCTGTCATTGGATTCGTATCGACTCGACCTACGTAACGATCCTTGGCCCTCGTCCATTGGACTTCCCGGGTCGAAAGTCAACATTCGGCCCCTTTTTAGTCAAATTACCAAAAACCCCTCAACTTCCGAACGTCGTAACTTTTTCCTTGAATGTCGGAATCGAACGTGCCACCTGTCTATGAACTCGTGACGTCCTGAACTACGTCACAGTCATCGGTCAAAGTCTGTTTGACCGCCCGAACTAAAAGTCAACATTTTGCACATTTCGCCCGATTTCACTCCACTAATCCCATATTAGTCATTCTAAACCATAAATAATTAATATTTGATTCCGATACTCGGAACGGGTCGTTACATCATAATGTACAAATCTTAGAGATATTTCGATATAGAAATGTATAGTTCGTATTATAGTTATTTTTTTTTTCAATTTTCAAAATTTTACATATATCTATTTTGTTTTATCATTTCAATCATAGTCTATGTTGGGCATGCAACGATTTCAAACTAAGAATATATCGAAGACAACTATATATGATTGTAGTGAACTAGTAGCATTATACGATTTTTATTTTATTTTATAATTTGGTTACTTTAACATATATTATGATGAGTTGAATTATATTTAATTCTTTTAAGTATTTAGAGAAAATATCAACACATATGAATTCCTGACTATGCCACTTTTAACCCATGTGGTACTTAACTTGTATTTTCTTTCTTTCATTCTTTTTTTTTTTTGGTTTCATCGAAACATAAAATATATATTCTTATGTTTATACATTTTTATAGTAATTTGATTAAGCTAAGTCTTATTCTTGTATCCAATTTCCTCATTTTCCCCATTATTCTAATGGTTTGCTTCAAAATAAAGGTCATTATCAACTCTACAAAACAAAGAAAAGGTCCGGACAGAAAATAAAAAATCACACAAATAAAAGGTCCATATCACTTCCCTTCATTAGTGATTATACAATATTTATATATTCTAAACTTATTAGTCATGTGAAATATCATATTTGATTAAACTCCATATCACTTCCCTTCACTAATTAATGTTGAAATAATACAGCTTATACAAGTATTAAATGTTTGCATAATGCCCCCCCGGCTTGTGAATTTTTCATTTATACCCTTACAAATGATTGACTAGTCTAATTTTTCAATACAGCTTTTCATTTATATAATTCTAGGGTTAGGGGTGAAGTCATTGACATGAATTTTGTCTCTTAATATTTAATTTTTAATTGGTAATATGTCAAGTCTATTAATCTATCATCATGATTTGCACCCGTGAACATTTTTTTGGGATTATAATATTGGGTATGATCTGCAAAATGTCACAATCAAGTCAATTATCAACTTTGCTCTTGTCTTCAAATTTATTTTATTTTAAGAAATTACATCACAATTAAGCAATATTTTCGCAACGCCTTGTCAAATTAATTATTAAAATAGATTATTTGTTTTGTATATATTAATATAAGAAAAATATGATGACTAGATTTCTGTTATACAAGTGAAGTCTGGTTTATCTCTCTTCAATCATTGTTCTTGATCATGAGTTCATCGATCTTTCACAATATATTATTGATGATATGTGCAATTCTATGAAAATTAGTTATAAATAACCCATATGGTGTGAAGCAATTAAAAAATTATTATTTTGTTAGTGCGAATTTTTTGTTGTTTAATTGGTAGTATATTGAAATTCATTAGGGGCAAAAGTATCATCTCCCGTCACATCGTGGCAGGTAGAATTAAAATTCATTCTTCATGAAACAAATAGAAATTATTTTTAATAACAAAACTAATATTTTTTGCATTGTATATTAATTACCAACTCTGTTAATGACCCAAAAATAATGCAAAAAATAATAAACTAAGGGACGTAATTGAAAACTGACTCCACGCAAGCTCCTTGTTGTTGAAATATTAAACCTTTTCGGGAAGAAAAGAAATTACCAGAGAAGGGACATGAGGGGGACACGTGGTGACATCTATGTGGAGTAATAAAAACCCAGCTGCATTTGCCTCGTGCTTCGTAAATTAAGGATAAAGATTTAGTTCTGACAAAAAAAAGGATAAAAATTTCATTTTTTTTCCCGATTTCCAAATTCTTGTGATATTCTGTAGTTGGATAATGTTAAGTCCGTTAATTTTAACTGCCACTCGATCGCGTTAAAGTGGTCCATTAAACCAGGTGGATAATAGGATAGTAGAAAACACACGTGGTTCTTCCGTTCTTGTTAGGCATAACACTATTTAAATATGGGCTACCCTAGCTCTCATCATTTGGCTCAGAAGCTCACGGGTTTATGGGTACCCGATAGGCCCGATGTCAAAAAGCCCGACCTGACCCGATATGGGTCGTGGGCCGGCCCGGCCCGGATGTTGACGGGCTGGACTTGGGCTTAGGGTATTCAAGCCCGCTAGGCCCGAGCCCGATAAAGCCCGGTAAGCCCAGCCCGGCCCGCCCAGGTAAATCCGACCCATAAGCCCGAAAATATAAAATAATTATAAATTAAGAATTGATACCCAGTTCAATATTGTTACTATTATCATAGCCAAAATCCAAAACTCCAACCAAATCTCAACCTAGTGTCATTTAAAAGCCCAATTCCCAAACCAAACCCTAACCCTAAATTCAAAAAAACTCACTAGGTCTCTGACTCTCTTAGTGACCTCCTTATCCTATCTCGGCTTTATGATCGAAAAATTAAGTTAATTCTCCAAATCCAATAGTACCCCTTCTTAGCTTATTTCAATATTCGATAATAATATTTAAGCTCAACTCAGTTTTTTTTTTTTTTTTTTTACAATTAAGTAGGTACAAATGGGCTTAGTAGGCCCGGCCCAAGTGGGCTTTGTAGGCCCGACCCGTAAAGCCCGATTAAAGCCCGACCCAAACCCGGCCCGACAAAGGGCACGGGCTTTCATATTTATGATCAAGCCCGCCCGACCCGGCCCGGTATTTTTTAAATTATGAAATAGGCCCGGCCCGGCCCAGCCCAAGCCCAAAAATTTTGGGCCGGGCTTGCCCGACCCGGCCCAATGACGAGGCCTAGGCTACCCTTCAATTTGGTGACGGTGGTTGGTAACGCACTAAAGTGCATGTGATTATTAAATAGTATTATTTCCCAACAAAATTTATTAAATAGTATTATTTCCCAACAAAATTTATTAAATAGTATACCATATTTAGTAAGGATGGTCACAAATCCATTAATACTGCTAATCGAACCATTTCAAACCATTATTTATCAAACGATTTAAGTTTAACCGGATAAAAGTCAAACGATTTGAGAATCCAAACTCTTCCGTTAGTAATAATTTGGATTTATATTTTAATTTTAGAAATCCGTTAAATCCAAACCAGACTATTAAAAAATATATTAATTTTTAAATATATTATTAATACAAAGTAAAAATAATAAAAATAAAAGGATAACTAGATATACCCATATAAGTATATGTATACTCATATAAGAGTATAATAAAAGATTATTAAATAGTTGGTTTATTTGATAAATCTCAGTATAGTGATAATGTTTGCAATTCAATACTTAACAAGTTTAATATATAAAATTTTGAGTATTGATTATTCCATTTTTTTTGTATCCTTATTTTTTTATATATATATATCCTTGTTTTTTTTTATTCTTTAACGGTTTTATTTTTAATTTTAGAAAATTCAAACCGTATCGAACCGTAAAGATTTTAACGGTTTAGATTTGAATATTATTAATATCCGTATCGAATTGCATTGTGTCCACCCTTAATGTTTAGAACGTTTGTGGAATCATAAATCACTAAAAAATTATGCAACTGCCACATGACTCATGACGCTCATAATGACGATACTACCCCTGGTAAATACGATGACGGCATCACACGGTCTCCGCATTAATTAAATATATTTACTAGCTAAATATATTAATTAATCAGATCAATGTCGATAATAAATAACTTCCCAACGAATTATTTATTCATTAATAAATAAGTGTTTACACTCGGTACAACTACTTATTTAACACTTTATTCTTTAACCAATCAGACGCTCCGGTGACTCTCAAGGCTTCACTATAAATACAGGGCATCACTCACCTCTAAAGGTAATTCAAAACTCATACCGAAACTCTGCCAGTTTATTTCTCTCGATTAAACTAACTTAGGCATCAGAGTGTTATTGGTTGAACCACACCCCCCCCTCCGGGCTTCAACCTTAACCCCGATTATTTCTTGTTATTGTGTGTAGGGATCAAGATGGAATTCTACAAGTCTGGATGATTTCTGCATCAACAACTGGTGCTTTCATTGAGAGCCGAATTGAGAAATACTCAATGCATGCTCTCCAGTTTTCTCAAAAAACTTCATATCGTTCATCGTTCTTCGTCCATGGCAAGAACAAGAACGAAAAAATGATTTGATTGGCTCAACGCCTTCATCACGATGACTCACGATAATAACGACATGTTCAACAGGATTCTAGAGGTTCGATTGCAACACTCTGAATGGGAACTGTCACTTGTTTTGCAACTAGAATTTTTTATGGTGCAAGAAAGGGCTTCAGCCACAGTTGCGATGTACATGCCTTCTCAAAGCCACTCGGCACCAGCGTACTCCCGACATCAATCAACTTCCCGCATTAGGCGTGATGTCAACCTCCCCACATGCGGATAGACAACTAGCTGGAAAGGCGTCACAACAAACCCCAAGTTGGCTCCACACTAACATCTAAACTTCAGAGGCTTATGAAAAACCTACATCATGCATGAGGACACACTCAATGACAGGACCCACCCCTAATCCCCCGGGATTAAGGGCTAAATCCCGATCCCGTCTAACTTGTGCATGCCACGAAGGCTAAACCGATGTCCAACCGTCATGCGACACGTAAGTCGGACAAGGGATTCTTGATCCAAACATCCGAAAAGTAATTGGTCTTCCCAGAGTATACCGAACTACTGTGGATCGCGGGTGTGATGTCTACGTCTCTCTCGATCAACAGCCCATGTCGCAACAACCTGAAGGGTATCGAAAACACAAAAAGACTGTGAGTGGATAAAAATAAAGAATAAGTTTTAGATTAGTGGTTAATGATGGATTAGTGACGTTAATCGGGGATTAGTTGGATACTTTTGGACAGTTGGTGCAGAATGACGATTTTGTCCCTAGAATGGGAAAAATGTTGACTTTTAGTTTCGGCGGTCAAATGGACTTTGACCGATTACCGTGACGTAGTTCGGGACGTCACGAGTTCATAGACAGGTGGCACATCCAATTCCGACATTCGAGGGGAAAGTTATGATGTTCGGAAGGTTAAGGGCATTATCGTAATTTGGTTAAAAAGAGAGAAATTGTTGACTTTTTGTTTGTCCATTAGTTTTCACGCAAATCGAGGACCATTTGGTAGATCTCGACGTCCTGAGTACAACGACAGGTGGCACACCTTCATCAGACATCGGATGGACGAGTTATGGTTCTAGAAAGGTGAGGGGCAAAATGGTAATTTGGACTTACATGGGCATTTTGGTCTTTTTACACCATTGGACTTTGTGCAACCGGCTAAGGACATGTGGACAGTGATTATTGGATATTTTAGGGCTGGACCACTGGGTGTTTGCCACCTGGTTGCTTCCTAGAGGCTTCTAGCCTTCTCACGGTTACACGGGTGCCAGTTTAAAGGGGTCGTTAGTCGTTCACTGAGGAGGGTCGTTACACTCAAGCCCATGAAGGACACAACATGACACCTTGCCATTAAAGCTCGAGACATACGTCTCAATGCTCCGCATGACATGCATTGCACTCGGACGCACTCGGACCCATGAAGAACGCGACGTGACACTACCGCTAGAGCTCGAGGACAAAACATTCAATGCTTCATACGCCATGAGCGAGGATGCGCTCAAGTCCATTAAATACAAGGCGTGACACCTTTTCGCCAGAGCTCAAGACATGGGTCCTAACACTCTGCACACCATGCGCGAGGATGCACTATAGCCCACATAGATCGAGATGTGACAACTGACCATCAGAGCTCCCACAATGACTTTAACGAGGCCTTGGAATGTCTGAAGCTGCTAAGAGACGCAACACACCTCGCGAAGGGCAATGAAAACTCCTACAACACAGCAATGAGCACGTCAATCGCTGGACAATGTCCCGAGACGTGTTGCTAAGAAATTTTGGAGAAGCAAGACACACCCACCTAGAAAGGAGTCAACGACATGACATGACCTCTCAGATTGTAAATGCCTGCTCTAGTGGACAAGTCAATGAAGGTTCAAGACGTTCTGGTTGACACGACCCACCCCCAATCCCTCGGATTAAGGGCTAAGTCATGCTCCCATATAACTTACGCATGACACGAAGGATAAATCGAAGTCCAACCTCCATGTAACACGTAAGCTGGACGAGGGATTTCCAAAACAACCCGTCCATAAGTACCGGACTTCCCAGAGCTCGCAGAATCTACTGTGGATCTCGTGTGTGATGTCTCCGTCTCTCTCTCTAACAACAGCCCGCACGGCAACAACCTGGAGGGTATCGAAAACATAAAAGACTGTGAGTGGACAAAAATAAAGAATAAGTTTAGAATATAGTTATTAAAAAGACATTTATACCATCCGTTTCAAAACCAATGCATGCATAATCAACTCATGTCAGAAAACCATTTCATATTCAATTACGAAAACCGAGCTTATTTCTTTTTCTCAAATCCTAGGCCTCATCGAAATGCAAAACACATGTGAAAACCATTTGAAATCCTTTGCCATCCATCGAACCTGCTGGATCTATCCGAGTCTTTAAACTCCCGAGTTTTAAACTCAATTCAGGCCTTAATATAATCCGAGTCTTTAAACTCCCGAGTCTTTAAACTCAATAAGCCTACGAGGGAAATCACAATATCCGAGTCTTTAAACTCCCGAGTCTTTAAACTCAATCCGGGTCTTGAAACCCAATCCGGACCCGCCCCCGTCATATATCATATCCAGGTCTTTAAACCCAATAACTAGATCCAGCAAATGCAATCCAAAAATCATTTTAAAACCATTTCCAAATCCATGTCCAAATTCGAATTCGAAATCACCATTCCGAAGCCATGCTGGCGTCCAGAATCATCATTCTGAATCCATGTCCGGAATCATATCCATAACCCATTTCCAAATCTGAATCTGAAACCATCATACCGTAAGCTAGCATCCGGAATAACCATTCCGAACCCAAATCCGGAAATCCACTTTCAAGTTCCAAAATCGAATCCCGAATCGTCATCCTGAAATTCGATTCCAAAACCCGAAATCGTGTTTATCGAAACCACTTTTATGAATTGGGCTTCAAGCCCATAATCACTTTTCCAAAATCCATTACAAATCATTGAAATCAAATCTTAATTCAAATCCCAAAATCAAATCATCAAAACCATAGCAGAAAATCGTATATCGTAAAACGTGCACTTTCATAAATATCTCGAAATATATGCAAAACCGTAAATCATCACGTTCATAATCATAAACATACAAATCACGTATAGAAAGCATAGAAAACATTTATGCATGCATCATAAGTTTGAAGCAAAGTCTACTCACAGACCATTAACGCCGCTGCCTCGATACGCGCGTAATTACGCTTTCCCGGCCAATCCACTATCACCGGCATTCCCGAACCTGTCCAAATCCCATAATAAGGTCACTAACTACTTAATAAAGCTTATACTAAAGCCGCGTAATTTTTCCGAATTTTTAACTTTTTTTAACCAAGCCCTAAAACCTTCAGACATCCCGAAAACTATCGAGACGATGTTCGATTGACTCAAAACCGGTGGTAAAATGTTCGTTACATCGAATACTTTAAAAGTCGTGTTTGAACCATCCTCAAAAACCACCACCCAAAGGGGCTGCGCGTGGGCCTCACGCGCTGCTACAGTGTCGTCTTCAACCTCGCGCTGGACTGGTTCGAACCGGCCTGGTCCAACCGAACCGACGAGGGCGGTTTTGTGTCCAAATTCAGTCCAATTCCAACCCTTTTAATCCTAGGAGCTTCATCCATTAATTTCTAATCAATCTGGCTACTTTAATCATGTAATTAAGGCTTGTTTATTACCTTCCAAAGCACGACTCCCATCTTGTTTTTTCCTCTCATCTGTCTGGCCGTCACAGACCACCATAGGCCATGGTTTTGGTCCCAATCATCCTCTGGTCATCTCCAAAACATTATCCAGTAATTAATATCGAGTAACAACCACTAAAACTCATTTTACCATTGTTGAATTCAAAATCGAGTTTCAAAGGACGTCCACTTACTGTCCATCTTAAGCCTCAAAACCAGGCTCGTTAGACTCCTTTGACCTCCAGCAACAGCTTCCCATCCACTAAATCACTCAGAATTCATGGGAACATGGGTTGTCATTTTTCTTTGAAAAACAGGACTTATGGTTTTCTCAGGGCCCTTGTCTCGACCCGCCCCCATGGACCGCCGTGACACCACCAGCCACTTTGTCATACCTTTCTCTTCCCCTTCATTTCAGACAGTAAGGACAATAGGTAGTGTTTTTGGTTCTCACAATCACACTCACACACTCTGTTCTCTTCCCTTAAATCGTACAAAACCATCAAACATTTCCTCCTCACTGTCTCCTCTCTATTTCCTTTTCTCAACTCTCTCTGTTTCCCATGTCCCTCACACTACGATCAAACCACAGTTCACTCACCCTCTCAGTTTAAACCAGAGCATGACTTCTTCCATGTTTAATTAGTTAATCAATAAAAAATGTGGGAAATGGCTGGAACCAACCAGAAGTAGCCCACGTGTCCTCATCTCCCAAATGCCTGGTAAAATATCCACTACAATAGGGACAGATATCCTCATCCAATTGCTCACACAATTCAAGGTTACCAAAAGACCGTTTTACCCCTAACATCCAATTTACCATTTTGCCCTTGGCATTTTTAGACCAAAATCCAAGCCGTCCGACATCTAATGAAAATGTACCGTCTGTCGTTATACTCAGGGGATTGAGTTCTACTTAACGGTCCTCGAAATGCGTGAAAAATACTTGTCGTATAAAAAGTCAACAATTTGCACATTTTCAACCAAATTACTAAAATACCCTCGAACTTCCGTACATCATAACTTCTTCCTCGAATGTCGGAATCGGACGTGCCACATGTCTATGAACTCGTGACGTCCCGAACTACGTCACAGTCATCAGTCAAAGTCCGTTTGACTGCCCAAAATAAAAGTCAACCTTTTTTCCCATTTCAGGGGCAAAATCATCATTTTGCACCGTCCGTATGAAATCGTCCAACTAATCACCAATTATCTTCACTAATCCATTATTAACCACTAATCTAATCTTGGTTTCAGGGACTGGTCGTTACAATCTACTCCCTTAAAGAATTTCGGCCCCAAAATTCTTAATCTCGTACATCCGCAACTAACTCGGGAAATCCAACTAATCTCACACCTGGGTCTCCTACCCGGTGCCCAACACCTGTCAATCCAACTTATCCTGACAATTTCCAAACTGTCGCCCCAACTCGGCCAAGCGAACCAACTCAACCTCCTTCAAGTCCATCTAGTAATCCATTGATTTTCACTGAGGTCAACAATTTACTAACTCGTACCCGTGGTACCTTGAACAGTGCACCAGCCGACACTCACGGCTCAACCAATACTCAATCGTGACGCATTACTAGTCACATCAACCTCGACTCAGGCTCGAGTCGTGCATACCTAATACCAACACCTCAGTACATCGTGCGAGTCTGCCGTCAACAGAGTAATCAATTTGCAAAATGACATCTACCGACCTTAGTACCTCTATTCTTCAATATCCGTACCATGATCCATACTACTTCCATCAGCAATCCGCGTCGACCCCACTGGGGTCACAACATACTCACTCATACCACTAACTCAACCAACCATCTTACCAGTGGTTCCACTAACCACCAACACTATAAACCTGTTGAAACTTTATCCACGTCCTACCCCACCTGTCTACAACTGGACCTTATCATATACCTGTCAAACCGTGATCCCATATCTTAACATCAGGCTCCGACCAACCACTCATGGCTCTGAGCATCTAGCTCACATCAGTACTGATTCCTGCCATAACCAGTCAATCATTCGGGATCACTCGGGTCCAGTCCCTATCTTAGCAGGTCAATCACATCGAAACAGTTTTGATTCACCAAGAAAATCAACAACCTAACTTGTCACCAAGCTGATCACCCACACCTCTACCAGAACATCACGATGCACATCTAATTGCATCGGAATGGTTTCAATCCTTGAATAACTAGTATGCACACATTCCAAGTACAAGCACTAACACACGCAATGATAACCCTATGAACTTTGAATAAGACAAAGATATTATAGAATACCTCAAACACAGTTCATAGAGTACATCCTCAAGTACTTCTAACGACATCCAACGGTAAGTCCACCATTCAACCACATCCGCATCAGCCGAGCTCCACTATGCCCAAAGTACATCCAACAATGCCATAGTGTACCCGTCACTTTCACAATGTGTCTCTAGGGCACACAAAACATCCTCATATCTACATTGAATACCCCCTGACTGTAAGCCAATCACACTTCACTTTTTGCAGTCTGTCGGTCCAATATTACTTTTAAGCTGAACCACAAGTCTTATGGGGAAATCCGACTCAAGTCTTTTCTGAGTCTCCCAGTCTCCTGGGTCTCCCGACCAATATGAATTCCAAGCACATCTAAATTTCATACACAGGGTAGACCCAGTACTAACCCCAAAACCAAAACCCAAACGTATGCGAGACGGACCACACACGTCCTGCACAACTCCAAGATGGTCAAGATATCCAACCAATGTCTCATATACGATCCTCCTGATCCACAACAGCTCGAACCTGAGCCAGAAACAATCTAATCCTGATCCACTCAGTCCTAAGTGGATCCCACCTACTGGCTCACTACTTCGCTTTCACTTCCCACAAATGATCAGACCACCACGTCGGATCAATTCGATAAAGTACTCAACACGTCTAAAGGCATGTCTAGATTACGGTTTCTCTTCAATAACCTCATATCGATCAGTTATAGTCACTCTTTTTCCATTTCCTTCCGTCATCCTTCAACGGAACACACAATGGTCCTTAACCATATCATCACAAGTCATGTTACCTTAATCCATCTTAACACCATTCCTTGACACTCGCCACACAGGCCATTCCCGAACGTCACCAATTACTCTTCTTCTTCCTGAACACATCTACACGTGTCCAAGATTAAGGGGGGTCACAATTCCTGAAGTGCCATCACTGCGTCACCAAGTCGATTCCAGAGTATCCACCACAAAACATAATCACCAACTCGAAACCAAGCACAGCAGCTCATCGTCTCAATCACAACATCTCCTGTTTCCGAGATTCCAACCATGGGACTTCATCCTCAAGCATACCACCTCCGGACTAACTGTCCAGACGTCAACTCCTCTACGGGACTTAGAAAAGTCCACACCTCCTACGGATAACAACCACGTGTCCTTAACCAAAACAAATCACCGACCAACTTGCCTATCAGTTAACACCATGTATGCACATCTAAAAGGATGTCAGTCATCACGTCTTAAAATTTCCAAGGTTCCCTTCCGGGTCACCAACTTCCGGGATCTCAATCAATAATCGCTCTCTTCGGACTCCTCAGTCACTATTCTCAAGTCATCAATCACCAATCTCAGGAAAATCACCAAGCACGGGCCTCGACATCACCCAAATGCCACCCTCGGCATCTTTAACACATCAGGATAAGCCCACGAAATCAACCTCACGGATGGTCAAACCCGACCATACCAACCTAGCTCGATCCAACACGAGGCCTAGGTCCACTGCGCTTCCGCTGCGCTACTCTGATCAAACCAACGACATCCTGGCCGTTCATACCGAACATGACCTGCCAATGGTCATTACATCTCCCAGCTTCGTTCATAGTTTCTTCCAGACACCGCACTTCACGCCTGGTCACAACCTCAACTCACAATGTGCCTATCATACCATTTCAAGCATCCAGGCCCGTGGCACATCATCTCCTATCTTGGCTCACAGCATACCAGTCCCGAATCTCTGCACAAATCTAGCCAAAACCCTTACTCTACGCTCGGGTCGGGGAAACTAACCTCCCTCGTAGTCTAATCCTTTGAGCAACTCAATGCTCAACCAAACGCCGCAATCACACTGGACTCGCCCAGAGTCATCCACCAACCATCCACTACCTTGGTTGCACCTAGCAGCACTTCTCCAATCTGGCCGTAAATCGGCCCAAGCCACAACGACCACTTAACCACAAACCCCAACTCACTGTTTCCAGACTAAGCACTTACTCAGGGGTTTCTTACTCAGATACTCACAATCCTAACTAGTCATCCCCCAAAGTTCCTCAAATCATCCTCGTTATACGGGTAAAGTCGACATACCAATGTCAGCCAGTAACCAACGCAAGGGGGATTTCCTTCAGATCCGAAACGTAGGCTCCTATACCCCTGCCACTCGAGGCATCCGGCTACTTGTAGCTACACAAGTCCAATCTCGAACAATCTAACCAAGTGGTCACCAGTCCCAAACTACCGTCATCCAGTCGCCATCCGGCCCAACAGGCCGCCGTCAACCGGCCCCAACCAGCCCACGAGTACCACCCAGCTCGACAAGCTGTCATTGGGCTCCACATACCGACGAGTCGACCCTCAGTCGACCATCAAGCTTAGTTCACTGGTTACCATCCAGGTTAGTCACGCTGGCATACATACGACTCCGGCCCTAAGCCGACCTACATCTCAACCTACACAGCGTAACAGGCAACACATCACCCAGTCACTCGTACTATTACCACTAGCGAAGCCACTAGCTGTCATACTATCACTCACGTGTCCAAGTTGTTGACAGGATGTTCCATGTTGAGACATCACATCCATAGTAGCATTACGACACGCTAGTCGAAAAACCACCTGCTCTAGAAGCCAAACTTCACGTAGAGCGCAAAAAACCTGTTCTGATACCAATTTGACACGACATACTCCCAATCCCCTGGGATTAAGGGCTAAGTCATTCTCTCATCTAACTTACGCGTGGCACGAAGGATAAATCGACGTCCAACCTCTATGTAACACGTAAGATGGATGAGGGATTTCCAAAACAACCCGTCCACAAGTACCCGACTTCCCAGAGCGCGCAGAATCTAATGTGGATCGCGTGTGTGATGTCTCCGTCTCTCTCTCTACCAACATCCCGCACAACAACAACCTGTAGGGTATCGAAAACATAACAGACTGTGAGTGGAAAAAAAAAAGAATAAGTTTAGAAAACAGTTATCAAAAAGACATTTATACCCTCTGTTTCAAAACCAATACATGCATAATGAACTCATGTTAGAAAACCATTTCATATTCAATTACAAAAACTGAACTTATTTTTTTCTCAAATCCCGGGCCTCAACCCAATACCATCAAAATCCATAACCTAGGTCATTACCCAAAACATCGAAAAACCATCATTATCATCGAAATGCAAAACACATGTGAAAACCATTTGAAAACCATTTGAAATCCTTTGTCATCCATCGAACCTGCTGGATCTATCCGAGTCTTTAAACTCCCAAGTCTTTAAACTCAATCCAGGCCTTAATATAATCTGAGTCTTTAAACTCCCGAGTCTTTAAACTCAATAGGCCTACGGGGGAAATAACAATATCCGAGTCTTTAAACTCCCGAGTCTTTAAACTCAATCCGGGTCTTTAAACCCAATCCGGGCCCGCCCCCGTCATATATCATATCCGGGTCTTTAAACCCAATAACCAGATCCAGAAAATCCAATCCAAAAACCATTTTAAAACCATTTCCAAATCCATATCCAAATCCGAATTCGAAATCACCATTCCGAAGCCATGCTGGCGTCCAGAATCATCATTCCGAATCCAAGTCCGGAATCATATCCATAACCTATTTCCAAATCCGAATTTGAAACCATCATTCCGTAAATATCTCGAAATACGTGCAAAATCGTAAATCATCAAGTTCATAATCATAAACATAGAAATCATGTATAGAAAGCATAGAAAACATTTATGCATGCATCATAAGTTTGAAAGAAAAGTCCACTCATAGACCATTAACGTCGCTGCCTCGATACCCGCGTAATTACGCTTTCCCGGCCAATCCATTATCACCGGCTTTCCCGAACCTGTCCAAATCCAATAATAAGGTCACTAACTACTTAATAAAGCTTATATTAAAGCCCCGTAATTTTCCCGAATTTTTAACTATTTTTAATCGAGCCCTAAAACTTTCGAACATCCCGAAAACTATCGAGACGATGTCCGATTGACTCGAAACTGGTGCCAAAATGTTCGTTACATCGAATAATTTAAAAGTCATGTTGGAACCATCCTTAAAAATCGTGCCACGCGCCCACATGTGCAGCCCAAAGGGGCTGCGCGTGGGCCTCACGCACTGCTACGGTGTCGTCTTCAACCTCTCGCTGGACTAGTTCAGACCGGTTCGAACCGGCCCGGTCCAACCGAACCGACGAGGGTGGTTTTGTATCCAAATTCAGTCCAATTCCAACCCTTTTAATCCCAGGAGCTTCGTCCGTTAATTTCTAATCAATCTGGCTACTTTAATCATGTAATTAAGGCTTGTTTATTACCTTCCCAAGCACGACTCCCATCTTGTTTTTCCCTCTCCTCTGTATGGCCGTCACAGACTGCCATAGGCCATGGTTTTGGTCCCAATCATCCTCTGGTCATCTCTAAAACATTATCCAGTAATTAATATCGAGTAACAACCACTAAAACTCATTTTACCATTGTTGAATTCAAAATCGAGTTTCAAAGGACGTCCACTTACCGTCCATCTTAAGCCTCAAAACCAGGCTCGTTGCACTCCCGTGACCTCCAGCAACAACTTCAAATCCACTAAATCACTCAGATTTCATGGGAACATGGGTTGTCATTTTTCTTCGAAAAACAGGACTTACGGTTTTCTTAGGGCCCCTGTCTCGACCCGCCGCCGTGGATCGCCGTGACACCACCAACCACTTCGTCTGACCTTTCTCTTCCCCTTGAATTTAGACAGTAAAGACAATAGGAAGAGTTTTGGGTTCTCACAATCACACTCACACACTCTGTTCTCTTCCCTTAAATCTTACAAAACCATAAAACATTTCCTCCTCGCTGCCTCCTCTCTATTTCCTTCTCTCAACTCTCTCTGTTTCCCATGTCCCTCACACTACGATCAAACCATAGTTCACTCACCCTCTCAATTTAAACTAGAGCACGACTTCTGCCCTGTTTAATTAGTTAATCGATCAAAACTAGAGCACGACCTCTGCCCCAAATGCCTGGTGAAATATCCACTACAGTAGGGACAGATGTCCTCATCCAATTTCTCACACAATTCAAGGTTACCAAAAGACCATTTTACCCCTAAAGTCTAATTTACCATTTTTCCCTTGGCCTTTTTACACCAAAATCCAAGTCGTTCGACATCCAATGAAAATGTGCCGCCTGTCGTTGAACTCAGGGTAGCCCTCGGCATTGGGTCGGGCCGGGCAAGCCCGGCCTAAATTTTTTGGGCTTGGGCCGGGTAGGGCTGGGTTTATTAAATAATTTTTAAATTTGCTGGCCGGGTAGGCTTAATGACATAAAAAAGTGCCCACGGGCTTTTATCGGGCTGGGTTTATATCAGGCTTTTCGGGTCGGGCCTATTAAGCCCATTTTGATCGGGTTTACGTGGATTTTTGCAATAAATTATGTCTCAAATTTTAAAGTTACAAAAAAATATATGCATGAAATAAATATTAATAATGAAAAAAAATACTCAAGGGTGCAAAAACGTTGATCCTATTAAGTAGGCGGAAGAGTGGTTAGAGTTTGTATTGGGTATTGGCTTTTTAAAATAAATTAGGTGGGCTTGGGGCTGAGATTTGGGTTTGGGTTGAAATATTAGTATTAAGAATGGACTGAGTATTAATTTTTAAATAATAAGTATTTTATATTTTTGGGCTTATGGGCCGGGTTTATTACGGGCGGGTCAGGCTGGGCTTACTGGGCTCTATCAGGCTCGGGCCTATTGGGTTTGAACACCATAAACCCAAGCCCAACCCGCTAACTCTCAGGCCGGGCCGACCCACGACCCATAGCGGGTCGGGTAAGGCTTTTGTCCATCAGGCTCCCATAAGCCCATGGGCTTTTGGGCCAAATGGTGAGGGCTAGCTCAGGGGATCGAGTTCTACCTAACGGTCCTCGAAATGCGTAAAAAATACTTGTCGTATAAAAAGTCAACAATTTGCCCCTTTTAAACCAAATTACCAAAATACCCCCAAACTTCCGAACATCATAACTTCTTCCTCGAATGTCAGAATCGGACGTCCCACCTGTCTATGAACTCGTGACATCCCGAACTACGTCACAATCATCGGTCAAAGTCCGTTTGACTGCCCAAAATGAAAGTCAACCTTTTTGCCCATTCTAGGGGTAAAATCGTCATTTTACACCGTCCGTCCAAAATCATCCAACTAATCACCGATTATCTTCACTAATTCATTATTAACCACTAATATAATCCCAGTTTCAGAGACGAGTCGTTACACTGGCCACCACAGAGAAGAGGATGGGACATACTCACTAGCATGCTTACACAATTCGATAAGGGAGATCCCGGGAAAGTCTACACTACCCCACTCGACGCTACTCTCACCCTCATCGAGGCATACTACATGTTGGAGACGTCAAAAAGATGCTGGATCAATGCCTCCAAGGAATCCAATGCGACGACGGTCTAGGAGATGACTTTCGGCACCAGATTCAACCATACATCATCAATTTCAAGTGTTGGACCATGTCCCATGACACACCTCCAAGCGACTCCGAAAAAGAAAGCTTTACACTTGGAGTACAAGTGCAGGTTAGACACGAAGCGCCTTCACCACGCGAAGCACTCAAAACCTTAGCAACGCGAAACACTCGAGGCCTTTGCCACGCGAAGCACTTTATGCCTTTGCCACGCGAAGCACTCTATGCCTTCGCCAAGCGAAGCACTCTATGTCTTCGCCACACGAAGCATTCGATGTCTTTGCCACACGAAGCATTCGATGTCTTTGCCACGCGAAGCACTCGATGTCTTTGCCACGCGAAGCATTCGATGACTTCGCCACGCGAAGCATTCGATGTCTTCGCCACGTGAAGCACTCGATGCCTTCGCCACTCGAAGCACTCGATGCCTTCGCCACGCGAAGCACTCGAGATGCGAAGCGCTCCAAGCCTTCGCCCTACAAAGTACACAAAGCTTTTACCACCCAAAGCACTCGATGCCTTCACCACGTGAAGCACTCGATGTCTTCGCCATGCGAAGCACTTGATACCTTCGCCACGCGAAGCACTCGAATCCTTCACCACGCGAAGCACTCTAAGCTTTAGCCATACGAAGCACTCTAAGCCTTTGCCACGCAAAACACCCGAGTCTTCGCCATGCGAAACACTCCAAGCCTTTGCCACGCGAAGCACTCGAAGCCTTTGTCATGCGAAGCACTCTAAGCCTTCATCATGTGAAGCACTCTAAGCCTTAGCCATGCAAAGCACCCGAGTCTTCGCCACACAAAGCACTACAAGCCTTCGCCATGCGAAGCACTCTAAGCCTTCGTCATGCGAAGCACTCTAAGCCTTTACCATGCGAAGCATTCTAAGCCTTTGCAACGTAAAGCACCCGAGTCTTCGCCACGCGAAGCATACCAAGCCTTCGCCATGTGAAGTACTCGAAGCCTTCGCCATGCGAAACACTCTAGGACTTCACCTCGCGAAGCACTCCAAGTCTTCACCACGTGAAGCACTTTCAGGTTTCGCCACTTGAACTATTCCAAGTCTTCACCATGCGAAGTACACACAGACTTTTCCATGTGAAGCACTCGAAGCCTTCACCAAACAAAGCACTCGAAGCCTTCGCCACGCGGAGCACTTGAAGCCTTCGCCACGCGAAACACTTGAAGCCTTAGCCACGAGAAGCACTCGAAGCCTTCTCCACGCGAGGCACTCGAAGCCTTCGCTCGTGAAGCATCGAAGTCTTCGACCAAAAGTGTCAACGCCTCTACCCATGAAGCAATCCATGCACTCGCTCTGCGAAGCGTCGTCGTATTCCTTTAATGAGCGTCAATACCTTCGCTCGAAGCATCAAGTCATTTGCTCATAAAGCATCAATGCCTTAGGCTCGTGAAGTATCCAAACCTTCAAACATGAAGCAAAGCATCGCTCGTGAAGCATCAAGGCAATCGCCCGAGTCATATCAAGGCAATCACCCCGCGACGCATCAAGGAAATCACCCCATGAAGTATCAAGGTAATCATCCCACGACGTATCAAGGCAATCGATATGTGATGCATCAACATCCTTGTTCGTCAAAGCCATAATGCCTTTAGCTCGTAACCTATCAGCCCTTGCGCCTTGTGAAGCACCAAAGACGTCCACTGGAAGAACACTCAAAGACTTCACCTCTTAAGGACTCGAAACTCCTCTCCAAGGGAAAAGCACAGCCTTCACCTCAAAGAGCTAAGTCACCACCTCATGCAATTGGACGACTAAGTTCAATGCGATTGACCAACAATGAGGTACATGCTACTCAAGCACATTCCGAAGGATCTGTCACTCATACCCAACAAACGGGCTTTTCGGAATTGGAAAAGCTACTAAATATCGCTTCCCAACCCCACTAAGGGGAGCAACAGCCTGGTCATGTCATGACAATTCTTGGGCAAATGTCTCAGTGCGTGCGACTACAAATTCCAGCACACAACTTCAATATTGATTCGAACATACCAAGCTCAAATTTTACTTCCTTGAAGAGAGGTTGATGGCACCAAAAAGGTACGGGAGTCAGCTTTCCAATGCCACCAATGACACTCAATTCGAAGCTAAAACGAAGTCAAAAGATCACATTTACTACACAAAGGTCAAATTTGCCGAAAATCACAAAACACTCAAAAAAGAATGGAAGGCTTCTATTAATGAAAATTAAAGAAGTTGGCAATTCACAAGTTGAATGCTCAAACATGTATTCAATGGTAAGATCAAGCTACGAGCCAAGAAGAATCATGAAGCTCATCATCAGGAGCGACACGACGTCAGAGTCTCTCCGTCAACCTATGAGCAAGCCTTGGAGGCCTTCGATCATCCCATCGTGGACTTCTAGTGACACATCATCCATGACCTTCTTTAAACAATGGAGACAACCTCCTCAACATCGCCTATGGTTGGCTTCACAAAATCAACTTCACCACTGTTTGACTCGATGACGGCTACAAAGCAGCTTTTCTTTCAACTCCAAGACGAAACAATGGTTTGGTTTCATGTGTCTTCACGCCACTTGGATTTAGCGTCTAAATGATGGCATCTCCAAGCTCTCATCCTTCAATTAGGCGATGATGTACGACGTCTCAAGTTTTGCAGGGGGCATGATCGATCCTCTATTCTATGTTTCGCCTTACTATACCCCATTTTGAGTTCAGCAAGGCCTTGAAGATCAAGTCTCTGGAAGGTCATCCATCATCCAAAGAAACTCCTTGGAAAGCTCCAGTTACTTCATGGCACCACATGCACTTCGACTCGAGTCATGGGAATCCTTGCTTTGAAGATGAAGCACATCTCGCCTCATAGCTGCAACACACATTGCCTTGCATTCTACTGCACCCTTCCTTGCTCTCCATGTGTTAAGCTATTCATTCCACCAAGCACTATTTGCGCGCTCATGGAAAAAAAACCTCAGTCATTTGATGCATCACTTCGAGCCTCAACCATGCACGCTGCTGGGTTGTGACATGGCAAACTCCAAGTGATGGGACTCCTCGCCTCGCACTTGTAGCATGTCTCGCCTTGTTGTTGCACCACGCATCGCCTCGCACTTGCAGCATTCCTCGCCTTGCACTCTGCTGCACCTTGCCTGGCACTCTGCTCACCTCGCTTTGCGCTCTACTGCACCTCGCCTAGCACTCTGCTACACCTCGCTTGGTACTCTTCTGTACATCGGCTTGCACCCTGCTCCACATTGTCTTGCACTCTGCTACATCTCGTTTCGCACTTGCAGCACGCCTCTCCTTGTAGTTGCATCATGTCTCGCATTGCACTTTACTGCACCTCGTCTTGCACTTTGTTGCGCCATGCCTTGTTTTGTACTCCGCTGCGCCTCGCCTACACTCTATTGCACCTCGCTTGGCATTCTGATGCACCTCGCTTTGCGCTCTGTTACACCTCGCCTGGCACTCTGCTGCACCTCGCCTGGCACTCTGCTGCACCTCGTCTTGCACTCTACTGGACATCGTCTTACACTCTACTGCACATCGTCTTGCACTCTGCTGCACCTCGCCTCACACTTGCAGCACGCCTCACCTTGTAGTTGCATCATGGCTCGCATTGCACTCTACTGCACCTCGACTCGTATTGACGTTGGTTCCGCCCGCACTTGAAGATGACAAATCCGTCAACGCACCAAGCTCTTCTATTCACAAAGCATCACACGCATGTCAAATAGAGGAGCGTCTTGATGTCAAGTCCATCATCTCTTGAAGTCGGAAGCTCTAATAAGTCTTAGGCATGCCACTAGATGGTCTTACGACGAATGTTCCATAAAAATGAGTTATTCGAGACCCCGCTAAAAGTATGCCTTCATCCATCTTGAAATGATGGTCTCGAAGGGTAGAGCGCATCACCGCTTGAATCGTTACAATCAGACATTCACAACTCTCAGAATCTGCAAAAGATCGAAGTTAAACAAAAAATAATAATATATAAAAAATATATATTAAAATAATATATATATATATATATATATATTACATACAAAAGCTTTTGCTTTTGTGGAAAGCTACGGTAAAAGAAAAAAAAAAGCAAAGAATGAAGCAAAGAATGAACTTTGCATAGAAAAGCAGAGGAGACAACAACTGTTAAATGAAAAAAAAAAAAGTGAAGTTTGATTTGCTACATACGAAAGTAGGAGTGGGCACGGTTTGGTATGGTACAAAATTGATCGATACCAGAATCATACCATTTAATTTTAATCGGTATGGTACGGTTCGATATTCAATATTTTGAAAGTGAAACCAGATCGTACCGTATCAATTAAGTTCGGTACGGTTTCGGTATGGTTTCGGTTTTGAGCCAAAATTTTGTTTGTGATTATAAAGCAAGAGTTAGGTTTAGGCATGGTTAAGTGTGAGCTTAGATTCTCAATAATTTTGTTTTTGGTTCCCTAACCAAAAATCAAAATCAAAAGCAAACCATATATAAATAAATATTACAGACTTCATGTCCAATCCAAAAGATCAATTAGCTGGCTTTGCTAATTAAAAACTTTCAGTAGCTGACATTCAAGTAGAAGCTTCTGAGTCCTCCATGTAATTTTGTTTTTAATTAGCATAGACAGCCAAAAGATCAATGACAAACCGTGTTTAATAATACAATGGACGCAAGTCAACATTGCATAGAGAAAAGAAAACAATAAATTAACAATTTTAACACTAATTTAGCACAAGACAGACTCCAGAAGCTTATATTCATTAGTGAATCTTAGTCATCTAGCATAGTAAAAGACTAAAGAAAAAGGAAAACTACATTTATGAAGGACTTAAGTTTTCAAATATGTATTGAAGAAGTTGCACTAAGTTGAAGATATCAACTCTTAGAAGCTAAATTAAGACATGTATGGTCATATCAACTCTTGAAAAAGGCCTAATAAACCAATAAGAAATAAATTTAATTATTAAAAAAAAAATTCTGATTCGGTACGGTATCGGTACGGGACGGTTTTTTAAAATATCGATACCGAAACCGTACTGAATTATATCGGTACGGTTTCGGTACCGTACCAATCATACAACAGTTTTACTATTCGGTTTTTTTTCGGTATGGTTTGATCTGAAACGGTACGGTTTCGGTATTTTGGTTCCATGTGCCCAGCCCTATACGAAAGAAGAAAAGGAAAAAAAAAATAAAAAGAAGCCACAAAGCAGTCGCAGACTAAACTCTGCAGACCGTAGGCAACTCTGATGCACGAGACCTGCGCGACCTCCTCGACAGACAGAAGGCTCCAGCGCGCATGCAACACTCGTACACCCACGACAAGCAGCAGCCACCGCGCCGACAAGTTGACGACCTTCGACGTCAGCACCAGCCTTTACCGCTCTATGGGCAACAACCCTTGTAATAGCTCTGTCGTCGTCTGAGACCATAAAAAAGGCTTTACCTTGCAACCTATAAACCAAATTCCTCCTCAACAATAATTTGGTGATGTCAGCTTATCTTCACCGGCAATAAATCTCGGTTAGGTTTTATTTTTCTTGGTAAAAAACAAGAGCCTCGAGCCCTGGTTTAAATAAAGAAAAATAAACAAACTCTAACTACTAACTAGGCTCTGAAGGTCTCAAAGTAAGGCCTCAAGCCCAAAACTTCCTATTGGAAAAACAGAGCTACATTTAAAGTCGAGTAAATTTCATCGGTTCAAAGAAAGTGGAGTCCTACTCTCATAAAAAATATGGTTTATTGAGGCCACAATAAAAATTACATCCTTTATGATTCCCTGCATTCCTAAGAGATGTTGGGCATTTGTGGAATCATAAATCACTAAAAAATTATGCAACTGCCACATGGCTCATGACGCTCATAATGGCGATACTATGCCTGGTAAATACGATGACAGTATCACACGGTCTCCGCATTAATTCAATATATTTACTAGATAAATATATTAATTAATCAGATCAATATCGATAATAAATAATTTCCCAACGAATTATTTATTCATTAATAAATAAGTGATTACACTCGGTACAATTACTTATTTAACACTTTCTCCTTTAACCAATCAGACGCTCATGTGACTCTCAGAGCTTCACTATAAATACAGGGCCTCACTCACTTCTAATGGTAATTCAAAACTCATACCTAAAATCTGCCAATTTATTTCTCTCGATTAAACTAACTTAGGCATCAGAGTGTTCTTGGTTGAACCACCCCCCCAAGCTTCAACCTTAACCCCGATTATTTTTTATTATTGTGTGTAGAGATCAAGATGGAATTCTACAAGTCCGGATAATTTCTGCATCAACAACGTCTAACTCTCATGTTACTTTTGATATTTCATATAAAGGATTAGGACTTAAATATAATAATATAGTACGAAATTATTATTTGGTATTACTCATATTAATTAGTTATATAAATTAGTACAATTGAGTATTTTTATACGATCTAGATATGCTAAAATAATACTCTCAAAATTTTCCATATTAAATAGTCAAATGACTAACAATCTTGAAAAGTGTAATCATAATATTAGTAATGATAATAAAAATAAATTAATAATTAATAATAAATTAATTAAAATCAATAATTAGCATATATCAATTATTAATTAAAATAAATTATTATTATTAATAATATACATAATTAATATTTATGATATAAATATTTCTTATCAACTACTATAATAGACCAGTATAATATAGCCAATATTTTAATCTAGTAGAGCATCAAACACCCGACTAAATAGTCACTCTGTTCGATGAATAAATTAGTCTAACTAACTGAAATAATTAGTATAATACGACATAGCAAACGAGACATCGATATTTGAAGTATATATTACTTAAGTTATTTGTGATATTTTTCCCATTACAATATATTGTAGGCGTCTAACTCTCGATAGATATAATAATAATGCTAATATTCAATATGTATAATCTTCATTTTTCATAAAAAAAGTCTCTCATTTGATATTTGCAAATAATAATATCAAAAGTCGATGTGTACAATCTCTCTCTAATAAAAAGTTGAAATGTAGAAGGTCTTGCTTTCAACGTTGTAAATAATGATGTCAATAAAAGATGTGTTAACTGTCTAATAAAAATTTGAACGGTAGAAGGTCTCACGCGTTCAACCTTTTTAAATAACGATAGATGTCAATCTGTTATGTATAATCTCCATTTTTACTACTCGTCTAATAATAATGAGAAACTCTAATCTCAATTGTTATAATTCCCATCAAAAATAAGGAGAGTGAAGGTGAAACCGAAGAAGTCAGCAGAAAATGAGAGTAAGCAAGTCACCCGCATAAGCAGCACTCCCATAATCCATTCGACGAGTACAAAATGTACATTGAAGACAATCCAATGTCATAACAGCCACTAGATTGAGAGATGGACTTTGGTTGTCACAACCCGATTCCCATAATAGGATATTGTTCGTTTTAGCCCCACACCCTCACGACTTTGTTTTTGGGAACTCTGGCGCAACTTCCCAGTGGTCACGCATCCTAAGATTGCTCCAACCCAACAACGCTTAACTTTGAAGTTCCAAAGAAATTCAAAGTCAGTGAGCTCTAAAAAAGCCTGGTATTAGGAAGAGAAGTGCCCACAATTTTTAGGCACTTCAACTTTTGTAACGACCCGTCCCGAATTCCAAGATTAGATTAGTGACTAATGGAGGATCAGTGAGATTAATCGGTGATTAGTTGAGCGAAATCGGACGGACGATGTAAAATGACCGTTTTGCCCCTGGTCTTGGGCAAAATATTTACTTTTGACTCGGGGAGCCAAATGTATGAGGACCGATGACCGCGACGTAGATCGGGATGTCACGAGTCCGTAGACAAGTGGCACATTGAAATCGAACGTCGAACAGAAAAGTTATGGTCACGGGATCGAAATTGGGAATTTACGTCTCGGGATTCGAATTAAATATTAAATAAATCTGATTGGGGGCTTTCCCTAAAAGGGGATCTTGGTCTAATTGGTCCATTTTAATTCATTAATTATTGCACTCATCTCTCATCTCGCAATCCCCACCATCCATCATCTTCATCTCATCAGATTTCCTCTCATCCTCACCGTTCATTATCATCATCAGCAATCAGCACCATTTTCATTTCCCTCTAAACAAACACACACACACACACACACACACACACACACACACACACACACACACACACACACACACACACACACACACACACACACACACACACACACACACACACACACACACACACACACACACACACACACACACACACACACACACACACACACACACACACACACACCACCTCACCACCATATTCATATCTGTGTTCGTGAGAGAGATCGTGAGTGAGGACTGAGATAGTGAGAGAGTGACCAGAGGGACTGATGGACGACGGGACACGGTTGCGACACGACGGAGGTGAGAAAACTCAAACCCGATAAACCGTTTGAACCCATTTTTGGAATTTCGTTATTTAACGTTCAAGGGTCGATTTGGTTGATTGTGTATGATCCTACGGATCAGGACGAGTTCTTTGGACGTGGTTTCGAGGCACGAGATGGCCTGAGTCGACCGGAAGGGCGACCAGAATTCTGGGCTTCGGGTTTGGTATCACAGGTAAAGATTTTAAATCTTTTTCTAGTTTTTGAATCCATAGAACCCTAGGTTATAGTTAGATGAACTTATAGGAAGAAACAAGAGTTAAAATGGACTTGAAACAAGGGAGAACCAGCCGAACCGGGGTTGCAGAGAACCGGTCTGGACCTAGTTTACGAAAGGTAGATGATGACACTGTAACAGGCACATGGAGGGTATTTTGGGGATGTTGTCAACATGAATTTTAATCTATTCGATATAACGAACATTTTAGGACTATTTTCGTGTCGATCGGACATCGTTTCGATATATTTCGGGATGTCCGAAGGTTTAGGATCGAGTTTAAAAATAGTTAAAAATTTTGGAAAATTACGGGGCTTCAATAAGAGGTTAATAAGGTAGTCAGTAACCCTCTATTATGATTTGGATAGGTTTGGGAGTCCCGGTGACGGTAATTAGCCTGGGGAGGCTTATGACACACATATTGAGGTGGTAGTTAGGACGGTCTGTGAGTGGACCTTGATTTCTAAACTGTGATGCATGCATAAATGTTTTATATGTTTTACATATGTGATTTCTATGATGATGATTGGGACATTGGTGATTTACATAATTACACGTATATCGAGGTAATTTATGTATTTGCACGTATATCAAGGTTTGTGGTTTTGCACTAATTATACGTGCTTATGGTTTTGGTAATGGTTTAATGAAATGGTTTCGGATTTGAAAAGGTAAACTCATGCATGAGACCCATTTGTTTTGGAAACCCTCAGATTTGAAGTCCATATAGTTACCTTATCGGGCAGGGGCCCAATTGGGTCGTGGATTGATTTCTGATATGGAAATATGGAATCGGGCATGAGACCCATTCGATTTATGAACCCTCGAACTTGGAGTCCATTTGATTTAATAAAGCATCGTGCTGGAGGCCTAGTTGGTTTACGAAGTCGGGCTCGAGGCCCAGTTGGTTTACATGATCGGGCTTGAGGCCCAGTTGATTTTGATATCGGGCATGAGGCCTAGTTATGGTTTATGTTTGGGATTTCAGGTCAGGGATCCATAAATGGATTTCTGGATTAATGACTGTTTTATGGGAAACCGGGCATGAATCCTTTGAACGGTTTGAAAGCTTTTAAGAATGATTACAAAATGATTTTTCATATACCATCCTTTATTTATGGATTTTCTCCTCCGGGGAGGGTCGTTGGCCTAGATGGACCCTAGAAGAGTCACGGAGCACTAACTGAGTGGAGTCACCCCCGTGGGGTACCTTACTCTCAGGAAGGCATATATGGATTATAACCCCCGGGGAGGGTCAATAATTTACGGACATTGACCTGGGTGGACCCTAAGGAGACTTGGGATTTGAGACCCCGGATCCTGACGTGCTCTGGAAGCCAGTTGGGCTGAAGGTTTGAATTATTCCTTGTTTGACACTTCGTGTTAGACGGGAGCATAGCACATCCCGAGTTAATCCCAAGGGGATTGGGATGGGTCGTGACAAGTGGTATCAGAGTAGGTTTGCTCTTGAGCTACGCGCAGGTCGGGGATGTGATGTCTCTATGGGCTGCAGTTTGTTATCAACCTGATAGTTAGGATACCGGTACGAGAGTTAGTGGAATTGATTTGTGGATAGTTGGTTCGGTATTTGATGCCTGAGTATGCCATAGTTCTGTCGTGGTTTGGCAGTGTGGGACCCTACTGAGGGATGAACGTAACAGTACTTTAGAGTTTTGACCGTGAGATGGTTATGTCGGGATCGTCTATAATGATGTTGTATGGTCAGATATGACGATGGTATGGAGTTGTGACCATTAGATGGTCATGTCATATTGAGTTGTGATTTGTATTACGGGGAGCAGCTGGGTTCGGGGAATCCCAGTTGAGTTGACGATAGGATTGGATTAACGTCCATGTGATGTTGGGACCGCTGGTCGGTCATGTCATGTCAGCTTGAGTGATGGGACTGCACTCTGCAGGTGAAGTTGTGTTAATCAGTTAGACCTAGTTGGTTGTCTACTACTTTAGTTATTATGGATGGTCTGAAAAGGTGAACCCTAGTGATGATTGATGGGTTAGAGAATATGAGTGCAACGGAGTTAGTTTATGACCTTAGTGGGAAACCCTAGTGTATGATGTTGGTTCAGAAAAGTGAGTCGTGTTGAGACTAGTTAGAGATTGGTTGGACAGGTTACCAGGGTTGGTACTTGTTGAGGGAAACCCAGAGTGGCGATACAGAGTAGCTAGTACGGGCGGTTGATTTTGTTGGATGTAGAGTGCTGATAGCGATGTCTGGTGGTTGGGTCTACACGAGTTTTGACAGGCACTACTATCGAGAATGGATGTAGTTGTGGTTTTTGAGAATCGGGGGACGTTCAGGGAACGTTCATTTTCCTGTATGAGTTGTCAGGGTGACTGTACCTAGAGTTGTTGGATACGAGGGAGGCAGAGTTTCTCCAATTGGAGTAGGGGTACGGGGTAGTTGCTCGGTATGAGCAAAGATCCAGGGTTGTCTGATTTGCACAATGTGTGCTGATACTAGTGCTGGTGCTAGTGATTGCGATGATGATGAACCACGAGTTGGGATGACTCCATCATGATGGGCATACGTTCGGTACCTGGGATCCAACAGTGGATCTCAGATAGTGATGAACTGGATGGGATTGTCAGGGCCCACCCCTAATCCCTCAGGATTAGGGACTAAACCCTGCTTCCGTCTGACAACCCAAAAACGAAAGACCAAAACAACCTCACAGAAACCACAAATGCCATTGTCAGACTCAGGAGAATTTACAGCATCCCAGGGTCAGCAGTTATACAAAGCATAGTACCACACTAAGAAAGCAAAAATCGATACACAAAACATACGCACAACGGAAAATTTAAATCACTCCGGAGTCACTCTCGAGTATTCTATGCCTCCGACGCTGCCTCAACGTCAACCCCCGCGCTAGCTCCACGACCTGGAGGGCAAATAAAAATAAAAAGTGTGAGTGGACCAAAAGAATAAAAGTTTCAAAAACCGTTTTATAATCAAACCAGGGTTTTAGCCCTCAGTTTTGAAAACATACATGCATAACCCACGAGCTGAAACCAGTTATAAATCACATAAGGATCGTCATAAAACCAGTTGCAGAATCAGCATAAAAACAGTTATAGAAACCACGTCATAAGCATCATAAAACCATATCATAAAGCATAAATACCAAACAATCATTATCCGATCAAACCTGCTGGACCTATCCGAGTCTTTAAACTCAATCCAGGCCTCAATCATCCGAGTCTTTAAACTCTCGAGTCTTTAAACTCAACAGGCCTACGGGGGAAATATCAATATATCCGAGTCTTTAAACTCAATCTGGGTCTTTAAACCCAATCCGGGCCCGTCCCCCGTCAATCATAATATCCGGGTCTTTAAACCCAATAACCAGATCCAACAAATCCAATCAAAACCATTTGAAAACCATTTCTAAATCCATATCCAAACCCGAATCCGAAATCACTTGTCTGACGCCACTCCGGCATCCAGAACCGTCATTCTGAACCCAAATCCGGAAATCCACGTTTCAACTTTAAAACCAAATTCCGCTTCCCGAAATCCGATTCTAAAACCGAAAACCCTTAATCATCAAAATCATGTTCCAAAATCCCTTTATAATCATTGAAAACCATTTATCGTTTGAAATCCCAAAATCATAGCATCACAGCCAGACATCGACCCTTTCTCGTAAAACGTGCTGAAAACCGTACTGTCTCGAAAAATGTGCAATTAAGTAAAACAGTTATAGCATAGTCAACAATCATGAAATCTCATGTAAAACCATAAAACAAGTAATTAAAAGCAGTTATGCATGCTCAGTTATAAAGAAGGGGTCCACTCACAGTTACCAGGTACGTCACTTGCGTCCCGAACGTCCTGCACGTTCCTCGTCCACCTCGGGGACTCCCGATCCTATTACAAGTCACCAAAGCACGTCACTAACACGTTCACTAAGGTCCTCCTAATTTTCCCCAAAAATCCCCAGGTCCTAAACGTAACGAACCGAGACCCTACGCCTTCAACCTCGCGAAACTAACTCGATTCGACGTCCGATTAACCCGAAACCTATTCCAATAGACTCGTTACAACATCTAGACCAAAAACTTAGTTAAAAGTTTCCCCAAAAACCGCCGCACGCGCCCCCATGCGCCGCTCAAAGTGGCTGCGCGTGGGCCTCACGTGCCTGCACAGTCATTGTTCATCTTAAACCTTCGAACCCGTGCACTGTTCCGGACCGACATGACCCGTTCTCGGTCGTCCGTCCACCATTTTTGCTCTTCTTTCCACCAATCTCATCGTCTTCTACCCAATAATCGATTCCCCTACTGCAAACACTCCAACACAGCCTACATCTCAACGTCCCAAGCTCGAAACAAAAACCTCCCGTACCCCTGTTCTTTAATCCGGCCACCCGTCCATTCCCCCAACCTCAAATTGTTTCCCTATGCTCAAAGACGACTCACTGGACTCCTTAAAACCCCTAGAATAGTTCGACTCAACCTCAAAACCCACGACATTAAGTTTGAACCCAAATTGAAAAACAGAGAACACAGTTAACTCACCGTCGTTCACGGGGGGGGGGGGGGGGGGGGGGGGAAGAAATTACCTGCCTTCGATCGCCGCCATGAGCTCAGCCGTGATTATGTAACTCCTCTCATCCTCCTCCGTCCTCTGGACACCACCACCAGCCTCGATTGATAAAATACGGCAGCACCACCACCCAACACCCTCTCTGTTTTCTGGTTTTCCCGTGAACTCACACACTCCTCACACACTCAAAAGTCACACGAGTTGCCCTCACAACTCCCTCTCGATCTCTACTCACTCACTCAATCACCAAGACACATCAACACACATGGCAAACTCACGATTTTCTCTCAATCTCACCCTCTGTTTCTCTCTTCTTCGAACAAACACGATCACACACTGCACAAATTTAAAACACACACCGTGCACTCTTGTGTAGAAACCTCTAGCCCCTTGCCACATGTCACAATCCTACAAGCCCTCTCACAAAATATCCAATCTCCCCTATACACTTGGCCTTATCAGATTGGCCCAATTCCCAATGCACCAAAAGACCAAAATGCCCCTTTGAGTTAAAATTATCGTTTTTCCCTTCACCGTTCTAGACCCGTATCTTGCCCGTCCAATGTCCGATGAAGGCATGCCGTCTGTCGTTGAACTCAGGACGACGAGATCTACCTAACGGTCCTCAGTCTACGTATAAAAATCCTATCGTGCTAAAAGGCAACTTTTCCCCCTTCGTTTACCCAAATTACGGTAATGCCCTCAACCTTCCGAACATCATAACTTCCTCCTCGGATGTCGGCATCGGGCGTGCCACCTGTCTACGGACTCGTGACGCCCCAAACTACATCTCGGTCATTGGTCAGTGCCCAATTGACCTCCCGAACTAAAAGTCAACTTTTTACCCAAACTAGGGGTAAAATCGTCATTCTACCCCCAAGGTCCAACAGTACTCGACTAACCACCGATTAACTCAGCTAATCCGTCTCCAATCACTTCACTAATCCTGTTTCTCGGAACGAGTCGTTACATCCAGTAGTAGTGGAGACGTGTGAATCAAGTAGTAATGGACCACATTATTTTGGATGTGCATAAACGGTATAAGCCGATAGGCGAACTTGGTAGAGAGTTAGACTGGTTACGGACACATGGTTGATGCACGAGTGTGCTAGTTTCGTCATGGTTGGAACTTCAGATTCGAGAGAAGTTGTGATTGAGGCGACGAGGGGAATGCTTGACTCCGCATTGGTAATGGCTATTTCAAAGTCATTTAGGGTGACTTCTCATGTTCTGCCATGGCAGATGATGGTTGTTGTCACCAGTACGTTGATCGTGTATTGGTTGGTGCACCCTTGATTTTTTGTGGGTCATCAGGAGGAGTTGGGTATTTCGAAATTAGGTGAATGAGATTTCTCATTTTCTACTTGGTGGCAAATAATGTTGGGTTACATGGCGTGGTGAGTGCAATGAGTTTTGGTTTCATTCACGTAGGATGAATTTTGATGTCATTGTCTTGGATCATCCTTGATTTTTCCTAGGTGGAATGATGAGGATCGATATGAGAAGACCCATAGTCTAGACGTGTTTCGCCTTTGACTAAGTGATCAGATGTGATGAGCGATTTTGTAGTATGTGGATTCAATGAGAGTGTAAGACCCTATGCCCTAAAATCTGGTAGTTAGTTGAGGGAGAACATATGTGGATCCTAGGTGGATCGGGATTGTGATGTTGTGGACATTAGGCATTGTGACGATCTAAGATCGTGATGTTAATTGTCGGGTGATGTGGTGATGGATCTGGATCGTGATCTTGATGATCAGGTTAGGTGGAGAGTTTATTGCCTTGTCTTCGATATTTGGATATGGGGATGATGGGACTGACTTCCTTTCGAGGTAAATCCCATATGGTGTATTAATTGAACGAGTAGGTGTTTGACGGGGTTGGATTTGGTCAGCCTTAGATGTGTGAATGATGGGATTGGCTTCCTTTCAAAATCAATCGAATATGATATGGTAATCGAGTGAGCAGGAAACTAATAGGTTCAGAGTTGGTTCGTCTCGGTGGACATGGGTGAGATTGGATGCTCTTTTGGGCATGATTGGGTATGCCTTGGTGAGCGTGAGTCGAATTGATAAGTGTTGGATTACGTGATTAGGAGTAGACGTTGTGATGCTAGTCGGGTGACCATGAGACTCGAAATGGATGATGGGTTGGAGTTTTCGATCTGTCTAGTACTGGATTGGACAGATAGACTCCAGAATTGAAGCGTGTTTAGCTACGAACCATGTAGTAGGCTAGCTGGTGGATGGATGTATGTATTAAGGTACATTGTGCGAGGACTGATACTGGACAGACTTATGGTGCCTGGTGACAGTATATGGGATATACCAGGGGTACGTTGGTCAGCGTGTTGGTAATCGGCTTAGTTCCAATATCATTGGATTAGTTGAGGACGTGAACTGGACGTTGAATATTGTGCGCTGGGCCAGAGTGATTTTGATGGGTTCAGTGATCGTATGAGCAGGTGCTCAGAGCCGTGGATGGCTAATGGAATCCTAGTGTGGAGAGGTGTATCACTATTGGGCAGGTATTCGATGGGGTCCAGTTACACTCAGATTGAGTAAATTGGTGGTTAGTGTAACCACAAGTGAGTACGATTTCAGTTTTGACTGGAGACTGTCAAGCGGTGACAGTTTGGCAGGATGTGTCAGCGTGAATCGATGAGTGAGGTTTAGTGACTCCCAAAGGGAGCAGATGTCAGGATAAATTGGTGATTGAGAAAGGAATCGTCAAGTTGAATGTATCAGCATAATGGAAGAACTGTCAAGTGATCACTCGATGTGGTCGGGTGTAGTCGTTGAGACGTGAGTATTGGTGGAACGTCTGGGTGTGTACAAGTATCGTACTGGTTAGTGGGTGTGCAAGTGTACACATGATGTGAGGTCGAATTTGCTTTCCACGAAGTGGTTGTAGAATCAGGATAGTTGGAATTTCGAGGACGAAATTATTTAAGGAGGGAAGGTTGTAACGACCTGTCCCGAATTCTGAAATTAGATTAGTGACTAATGGACGATTAGTGAGATAAATCGGTGATTAGTTGAGCGAAATCGGACGGACGGTGTAAAATGATCGTTTTGCCCTAGTATTGGGAAAAATATTGACTTTTGACTCGGGGAGTCAAACGTACAAGGATAGATGACCGTGACGTAGATTGGGACGTCACGAGTCCGTAGACAGTCGACACATCGAAATCGGACGTTGAACGGAAAAGTTATGGTCACGGGATCAAAATTGGGAATTTAGGTCTCGGGATTCGAATTAAATATTAAATAGATCTGATTGAAAAATTAGTTAATTATGAGGCCCTTGGATGAGTGACAAGTGTCACTCATCCTATTGGAGGCTTTCCCTAAAAAGGGGATCTTGGTCTAATTGGTCCATTTTAATTAATTAATTATTGCACTCATCTCTCATCTCACAATCCTCACCATCCATCATCTTCATCTCATCTGATTTCCTCTCATCCTCACTGTTCATTATCATCATCAAGTATCATCTTCATAAATTATATTTTCTTCCCACCCGAGCACCATTTTCATTTCCCTCTAAACAAACAAACACACACACACACACACACATACCACCTCACCACCATATTCATCTCTGTGTTCATGTGAGAGGCCGTGAGTGAGGACTGAGATAGTGAGAGAGTGACCAGAGGGACTGATGGACGACGGGACACTGCTGCGACACGGTGGAGGTGAGAAAACTCAAACCTGATAAACCGTTTGAACCCATTTTGGAACTTCATTATTTAACGTTCAAGGATCAATTTGGTTGATTTTGTGTGATCTTACAAATCAGGACGAGTTTTTTGGACGTGGTTTCGAGGCATGGGATGGCCTGAGTCGACAGGGAGGGCCTCCAGAATTCTGGGCTTCGGGTTTGGCATCACAGGTAAGGATCTTGAATATTTTTCTAGTTTTTGAATCCATAGAACCCTAGGTTATAGTTAGACGAACTTATAGGAAGAAACAGGAGTTAAAATGGACTTGAAACAAGGGAGAACCGGTCTCACCGGTCCAGTCAAACCGGTCTCGCCGGTCCGATCAAACCGGGGTTGTAAAGAACAGGTCTAGACCAGGTCTGCGAAAGGTAGACGATGACACTGTAGCAGGCCCGTGGGGGAGAGTGGAGGGTATTTTGGGGATGTTGTCAATACGACTTTTAATCTATTTGATGTAACAAACATTTTGCGACTATTTTCGTGTCGATCGGACATCATTTCGATATAGTTCGGGATGTCTGAAGGTTTAAGATCGAGTTTAAAAATAGTTGAAAATTCGGAAAAAGTACGGGGCTTCAATGAGAGGTTAATAAGGTAGTTAGTAACCATCTAGTATGATTTGGACAGGTTTGGGAGTCCCGGTGACGGTTATTAGCTCGAGGAGGCTTATGGCACGCATATCGAGGCGGTAGCTAGGACGGTCTGTGAGTGGACCTTGATTTCTAAACTGTGATGCATGCATAAATGTTTTATATGTTTTACATATGTGATTTCTATGATGATGATTGGGATGTTGGTGATTTACATAATTACACATATGTCGAGGCGATTTACGTATTTCCACGTATATCGAGGTTTGTGGTTTTGCACAGATTATACGTGCTTATGGTTTCAGTAATGGTTTAATGAAATGGTTTTGGATTTGAAAATGTAAACTCGGGCACGAGACCCATTTTTTTTGGAAACCCTCGGACTTGAAGTCCATGTAGTTACCTTATCGGGCTAGGGGCCTAATTGGTTCGTGGATTGATTTCAAATTTGGGAATATGGAATCGGCCATGAGACCCATTCGATTTACGAACTCTCAGACTTGGAGTCCATTTGATTTAATAAGGCATCGGGCTGGAGGCCCAGTTGGTTTACAAAATCGGGCTCGAGGCCCAGTTGGTTTACATGATCGGACTTGAGGTCTAGTTGATTTACATGATCGGGCTTGAGGCTTAGTTGGTTACATGATCGAGCTTGAGGTTCAGTTGATTTTGATATCGAGCATGAGGCCCAGTTATGTTTTATGTTTGTGATTTTGGGCCGGGGACCCATATATGGATTTTTGGATTCATGACAGTTTTATGGGAAACATGAATCCTTTGTAAGGTTTGAAAGGTTTTAAGAATGATTACGAAATGGTTTTTCATATACCATTCTTTATTTATGGATTGTCTCCTCCGGGGAGGGTCGTTGGCCTAGGTGGACCCTGGAGTAGTCATGGAGCACTAACTGAGTGGAGTCGCCCCCGTGGGGTACCTTACTCTCAAGAAGGTATATATGGATTATAACCCCGAGGGAGGGTCAACGATCTGTGGACATTGACCTAGGTGGACCCTGGGGAGACTTGGGATTTGAGACCCCGGGTAGTACGCGCGTAGCTTTGGAAACCGTGACAGGATTGGTTATATGATATTTGGTAAACACGATTTCTTGGATTTGTTGAAATGGTGTTTTGTGATTAGTAAATGGATTTGGACAATGACCCACATACTCGGATTTATGGTTTTGGGCTGAGTTCCCATATATTGTTGAAATGAATTATGGATTTGTGTAAATGGTTTTAGGCAGGGGCCTATATGCTTTGGATCTACGGAATTTGGGGCTGAGACCCTAATAATGGTTATTTGAATATATGGTTCGATAAATGGTTTTCGTATGCATGCATGCTTTTTAGTGAAGGGCATAAAGATATTTTATGAAATGAGTTTTTATTAATCTATTTATTTTCGTCCTCTCACAGTTTTCGATGGTTTTAATGCCCTTCAGGTTGATCACGGATGCAGGTTTTAGCAGAGACCGAGACATCACACTCCTCCACCGGATCGTGGCGCGCTCTAGAAGTCGGTCGGGTTGAAGGTTTGAATTATCCCTTATCTGACACTTCGTGTCAGACGGGAGCATGGCACATCCCGTGTTAATCCTGGGGGGATGGGGATGGGTCGTGACATCTTTCCCTCCCCGAGTGATGTGGGATTGTCTATCGTTCTTCCTAAGACACGAGTCCTACAATCCACCCACTTTGGGGCCCAGCGTTTTCGCTGGCACACTTTTGGTCGGGGTCCAACTCTAATACCATTATGTCACGACCTGACTCTCTTAGCACGATATTGTCCGCTTTCGACCCACACCCTCACAGCTTTGTTTCTAGAACTCGTTCAACTTTCCAGTGGGGCACCCATCTTGGGATTACTTCAACTCAACCATTGACCACCGTCCCACCAAGAAACCAACATCCACACAAAAAAGAGATTGAAACAGGAAACCTAAAACCTAATAGGCGGCACATCAAAATCGTCCAAGAAGAAAGATCGAAACTCGTTTAGAGCCACAGTAGGAGGCTAAGAATCATTCAGAGCCCCCGCATGATGTCAAAACATGTTTCAGCGCCACAACAACAACTGTAGGAAAGAGGGCCAAAAAATGTTCAAAGCTATCATAGTAGTTACAGGAAAGAAGGCCGAAACTTTGTTTAGAGCCACTGCATGAGGAAGCCTCTGCAGGAGGTACCACCAAAGAGCGAGAGGGAACAAAAAAGAGAGGCGACCAACCTCATTTGCCAGGATAAGAAGAAAAGGAAGAATAACAAGCATCTGAGGGTGAAAGCATGATCGCGGGGCACAGCAGAACTGTCCAAGTCGAGGGGCTCAACAAAATTGTTGTTTTTTCTGGTAAAAATCTGCCAAGTAGAAACCAAAGTACTAGCTTGAAGTTTGTGGTAAAAGTATATAAGGTGTAATAGATGTAGTTAAAATAGGGATAAACTATATAAAAGTACCCAAACTATAGACCCGATTTTCAAAAATACCCAAACTATAAAAAGTTTCATTTCCGTTCCCAAACTATACTATCGATTTCAAAAGAATACCTCCGTTAAAAATTCCATCCAATTTTCTGTTAAGTGCCTACGTGGGAAAAAAAAGCCACTTAACATGTGGTGTGGCAAAAATTGAAGGGGCAATTTGGAAATAATCCAAATCTAGTTCAGATTAAAAAAAAGCTCAATTTTGCCAAAAACCCAAATCCATAAACCAAATCTAAACCCAAATGACAGGACCCATCCTAATCCCCTTGGATTATCGTCGGATGTGCTTGCTTCCATCTAACACCACGTGCCAGACAAAGGATTAAACTGTAACCCGCTTGGGGTTATCCAGAGTACATAAGAATCTGTGGCAGTATGTGATGTCTCGATCTCTGCTACATCCACATCCGCGATCAACCTAAAGGGTATAAAAAACATAAAAGCTGTGAGTGGAAAAAAACAAACAGTTAATAAAAACAATTTATCGATAAGACATTTATACCCTGCATGTAAAAGTATGCATGCATCAGAAAACAAGTATTTCAAATACTTTCTCAAAAGTAAGTCATATTTCTTTTCAAAACAAAACACAGTGAAAAATGCTTCTCAATTGAAGCCATTTCCTCAGTAGGGTCTCAGCCCAAATCAAATCACATAGGGTCTCATCCCAGATATAAAACACGTGAGACCTCAGCCCAAATATAAAACCATGTAGAATCTCAGCCCGTCATCATCAATATCATCATTCACGATTCCAATCCCAGCAACACGTACTCATAAACTCAAGGACTACTCTGATCTTGAGCATGTCACAATGAACGCATTACCAGCCGACAATCACTAGATCGTCATGAACATATCATCGATCGACCTCTTATACCAAACTCCTGAGTCGAGCCTCCCTCAACTGCCGTCTCTCTCAGCTGCTCGACAATAGGCGCATCGTGACCTCTCCATACCTCGGCGGTAAGCATTATCTTCAGAGTGCTCTCCAGGGAAACAAATTTACAATTGGAGGTCCTCTAATAAAATCCGAGTCTTTAAATTCAAAATCATAGGGACACAAGCCCGAATATCATCAATAGGGTCACAAGCCCGAAATATCATCAGATGGGTCACAAGCCCGAAAACAGTGTCTCTCAACATTTCATAAACTCAGGATTCCTCGAATCCTATCAAATCCACAACTGGGTCTCATGCCCGAAATATCTTTCACAAATCTCATAATTGGGTCACAACCTAATATATCTCACGTTTAGAAAACAATAAATCAACTGGATCATATGCTCGAAAGATATTTCCAAATTAGAAAACAATTTCACGATTCAAAACACTTTCCAAAATCTTCCTTGAATTCAATCCAAGTCAAGTCTTATCAACTGGGACTCAAACCCGAATATCGATTTCATGCATCTCCGTGAAATCATTCAAAATTTCAATAATCAATCCTTGGTTTCACGCCTCTCCGTGAAGCCATAAAAATCTCATAAAATACGTGCAATATAACGGCATTTTCTACGAAAATGCCCAATCATATCCAAAACATCATGAAATCAATGCATCTCAAATTATGATCATAAAACATATAAAACATTTATGCATACGTCATATTTCATAAAACAAAGTCCACTCACAGACTGTTCGTGCTACGCGCTCCGAAACTTGCGCCGTAAGCCACTCCGGGGCTAATCCAAACTCTTCAGGACGTCCGGACTTGTCCAAATCATACACAAAGGTTAATAACCATCTATACACGTCTATATCAAAGACCTTCACACATCCCGAAACGGTCAACATGTCCCGAACACGCTTCATGAGACTAAAAACCTCTAAATGACCTATCAAACGAACTCTGATCGACCTAAAAATACCACCATTGGATTCAGATCGTCGAACCCTTTTGAAGAAAAAGACCAGTTTCACCTCAAAAACTCGTGCCCACGTGCCCTCATGCGTTGGTCAAAGTACGGTCAACGCTAGTCGTCGCTAGTCAACGACGGTCCACGTCGGCGGTCAACGGAAGTTGACAGCTAACGTCATGCTGATGTTAGCCTGGCATCTGACACCTGTCAGTTATGACAATGTCAGGTCTAATAGCCTTCCATGTGGCACCACCCGAAAGGATCCACGTGGTCTAACATGCTGACTAGGCCTGACAGCTGACTAGACCTGATAGCCAGCCACGTGCCACCCTCTCGTTGGCCACGTGGCCTGACAGGTCTGATAGATAATGATATGGACTGCCACATCATCATCGTCAACCTCTGTCCAGGTCAACCCGTGACCCTGTAACAGGTCGTTTGACTTGCGACCATGACCTGGCTAGAACTTAGCCGTCTGGCCATCATTTTACCCTATTTTTCTTCCTATCGACTCGCCTTGATCCCATAAAGGGTTCCATGACTTCAGAATCAGAAGAAAGGGCTTGAAAATACTTGCTCGAATCCTAACCTTCACAACCAGTTTTCCAGCCTCCTTCCAGAGCTATCTAGGGGACCTGTGTCGTCCAAATTCATCCCAACATGCTCGTAAGAGCGCAATATACACAACCATAGCATCAGACATACCCTCAAACCTCTAAAACCAAAAATCCAAATGCAACAAAATCATGGGTTACAGTTTTACCTATTTTTCTAGTTTCCCCGTCGTCCAGGCGGCTCAACCGTCCTTCACGGTCGTCCCAAGCTCTCCAGTCCTCACTCTCTCACTCTATCTCTCTCTTAGGCAGCAGGTGAAGATGGTGGAGCTTTGTGGTGGGTTACGAGTTTGTGCAAAATGAGAAGGGAAAGGGAGTAGATGCATGAATGTGTGGGTTTGGGCCAAAGGATGAATGACAAGTGTCACTCATCTATTGGTCCAAGCTAGATCTTTTGGGCCCACTAAGGATAAACCCAAAAGTTATCCGGGTCCTATCATCTTAAACTATGTAATGATTCTCGGTCCACGTGCATTTAACTTTTCTTGTCAAAAGTAAACTTTTTGCCCTTTCTAGGGGCAAAATCTTAATTTTACCCCGATCGTCCGCTAATCTTTGATTAGTCCTTAATTAATCCTTGATAATTCGTCATTAACCTTAATTAATCCCGTAAATTCAGGACGCGTCCTTACACCAAATCCACACCAAATTTCCAAAATCAAATTTCCATAACCAAATCCAAATCAAATTGACAGAACCAAATCCAAACCCCAGAATCATTTAATCCAAGACACTAGCACCAAAATAGATAATTCCTATCCAGACCACAGTTCTTCAAATTCCAATTCCATGAGTTCTTCAAATCCCAATTCCAAACTAGAAAATTTTTATCCCACTCGATACCCTAAAAAATCTATCGCAAAATTCACAATGAGTAAAGTTTCCACACATTGTTTAAGGAAACCCAATCTTTTGAAATAATCAAAGAAAGGGCAAAAATATTGAGCAGATGAGATATGCGGACTAAGGTAGATGAGATCTGAAGAAATTCCAAAGTTCATGAAATTTGAGGGAAGAAATTCAAAAATGGAAATTGAAATAGAAATTTGAGGGAAGAAAATGGTAAATTTGAGGAAATTGAAATGAAATTTAAGGGTAGATCGAAATGGAAGTTTGAAAGAAGAAAATTGAAATGAACCCTCAATTTTTTACTCTTTGTACTTGATTGAACCCCCAACTTTCTCCACCAGCCAGTCCAACATCACCACATCTACCATCTTCTACACCCTCCCCCAAAATTTCTCATTTTCAAATCAATCATAGTATCTGGAGAAGCGTTGCTGATAAAGAGAAGACCGATCTCGAGCATTTTCAGAATATCATAGAGATTAAACAGTAAAGGTAATATAGTATAACCTTCAACCCATCCCTGGACACGCTTCAAAATGTCAAATATAAAGTAGATCATATTTCCCTTAGCATTTCCTTACCTTTTAGAGCTCAATTTCCCCGAATTTATTTGATGATTGCCAAGAATGCTAACCAAGGCTTTGCGAAGAAAATTAACAAAATCTGATGGGCTTTCACAACTCTTTTGCTGCATTCTTTTGGTGTAGAAACCAACGCGGCCTCTGGTTCGAGTCCGACTAGGACCTAGATCGAAGGCGGCAGAGGTAGAGAAGTCCAACAGGACGAAGGTGGAGTCCTCGATGGCAGTGAGGGTGTCGAAGTGGCAATCCTCTTCGGCCACGCCGTTGTCGTTCTCCAACGATGAATACCGTCATTGATGTCGTATGGGTTCCATAGATCTAACCATTCTGAGTTGAGTGGTGCTGGTGGAATTAGGAAGTTGTGGCTAGTCGCCGTCAATTTGGTGTCGAAGTAAATTGACAGGGTGATTTGCAATCATCACACAGATCATCTTCGTCCCATAGTTTTTGTCTTTGTGTATGTGAGAGAGAGTGAAAGAGAGAGTCTGGGTTTTTGGGTTTCTTTGAGTATGAGAAGATGAGATTGAGATTATAAGAGATTTTGAATTTTTGGAAGATGATTTTGGATTTGGATTAAATGATTATGGGGTTTGGATTTGATTCTGTAAATTTGATTTGGATTTTGTTATGATAATATTTGATTATGAAATTTGGTATGGATTTAGGTTTTTGGCAAAATTGAGTTTTTTTTTTTAATCTGAATTGGATTTGGATTATTCCCAAATTGCGCCTTTAAATTTTGCCACATCACATATTAAGTGGTTTTTTTTTTTTTGCTACGTAAGCACTTAACAGAAAATTAGATAAATTTTTTAACAGAGCTACTCTTTTTAAATTAATAGTATAGTTTGGGAACGGAAATATAACTTTTTATAGTTTGGATACTTTTTAAAATTGGGTCTATAATTTGGACATTTTTATGTAATTTATCCTTAAAATAGCTAATTTTTTTTTGGACAATAAAATAGCTAATTGCTTGGGCAATAATAAAGTGTACGAGAAAGAATAAAAGAAGCTTAAAATAATCTGATGTTGAAGAACGAAGCCAAAAACATCAAAATTAAAATATATTATTATCATCGTAGGCTGAAATTGAGCACGTTACCTTAATATACCATCCGACAATTTCTTGCGAAAATTCTTGTGAAAATCGCAGCACCCACATTGCCAACTGTCACAAAGTAGTGTGCAGATTTGGTTCACATTAAAAATTATTATTTTTATTCGTACGCAGTCTCCACAAGCAACATGTGTTCAGTATATGAATAAAAAATAAAAATGGAAACATGTTCACAGATTAACATAATTTTAATTAATATTATAATAATAGAGATAATTTGTTTCAACGTGGTTTGAAATCATAAACCATCGCCTAAACTAATTCAAACCGCGCGGTTTGGTTTATTTGTAGGCTGCAAAATAAGGTGTGTTATTACACTGAATGCAATCATATTGCAATTCGTTATGATTTATTGTAAACAACCTACTCATTCATATTAATTATATGGAAAAGGAAAAAATTTCTATAACGATCCAAAATTGTAATCAAAATTGTTTCTAAAAAAATATTGTCATAAATATTTTGCACTTCGAATTTTTCAATCTAAAAGTAAGAAAATTTCTCAATTTACAATGACTATTGTATAAAATAACTAACAATATCTACATAGTTTCTTATTAAAGGAAATATGTGAAAAAAAATCAAATTAAGTATATATCATGACATGATGCTTTCTAAAAATGTTTTGATAACTGTACTAGGTCATACTCTCGTCTGACAAATAAATCGAAGTTTCAAAAATACCCTTAACACATGTCAGACAATGGATAACGATACTGATGTCCTACTCTGCATCCGTTTCAATATCAGTCTTGGTCTCTATGCAACAGCCTTGAGAGAAAACAAAACCAGTAAAAGTGTAAGTGGACAAAAACAAACATTTGAAAATATATTTTCGAGGAATAAACCTTCTACTCTCCAGTTTTAAAACAACGCATGCATACATAAAATTCATATCAATTAAAATCATAAACACTGGATTCCAAAAGAAAATAAGTCATAATTCATAGGACCCACAGATAATAAAATGTATCAAAATCATCGTAGCCCACGTTATCCTTGAAATCCTTGATTATAACACTATGTGAGAAAAAAAAACTGGACACAAATATCAATATCCAATCAAACCAATCCTCGACACCCCCGAGCAGTAGTCTTTTGGAAAAAATTCCGAGTTTTTAGTGCCTAAGAAAAACAATAACCCCAAGCTTCGATCATTTAGGAAAAACCCTGAGTTTCCACCATCTAGGAAACCACCCCAAGCATCAGTTGTCTGGGAGGAATCCCTAGTTTTGGCTTCTTGAGAAACAATAACATCGAGCATCAGTCGTCTGGAAAAAACCCCTGGCTTCGGCTGCCTAGGAAACAATAACTCTGAGTTTCGGTCGTCTGGGAAAACCTCGAGTTTGGCTGTCTGGAAAACTCATCACAATAACAGTGGAAAACAGTCCATGGATTAAATTCAAAATTGTACTTAAAAAAAAAATCCTTGACTCAAATTTCAAGACAAAATGTTTCCAAACTAGGCCTAAGTTCAAACCATTGTTTCCACAATATCGTAAAATCGGTGACTAGAAATTAGTAAAATCTTGAATAAATATTCTAAATCCAGAAAATTATCAAAATAAATTAGAATTATTTATTCAGACCATTGCAATTCAGATCAAGCAGTAAAACATCTAAAACATTTAATGCATGCATCATAGTTTATAAAATAAATGTCCACTCATAGTATGTCCAAACAGCTCAAACTCGAGTTGTACACTCCTTTAAGTCCCTAGAGCTATGTGGCCTGTCAAATATAACAATCAAGGGTTACTAACATTAAACATAACTTGTATTCAAATCCTTTTTACTCTGGGATAATAGACGTGAACACTGTCATTTTGGACGCTCAAAACAACCCCAAGATAATGTACGATCGCCTCGAAACCTACACCATTAGATTTAGAATGTCGAAAACATAAGAACATATGCTGCAGTGGGCTGTGGAACGGCCCTATGCGCCGCCACATGCTGATAGAAGTTCAGTAGCCTTCCTACGCACCCAAATGTGCTTCCCATGTGCACGTGTAAATACCCTTGCCACATCAGCTACCATGTGGTGACACGTGGCATGCCACATAAATGGTCACGCCATCACCGGCCTGGACCAGGTCAATGGAGATGGTGACCAGCGATGCCATACGACGCCGTTGCCAGAAAACTCCATTATTGGCCGAACTTTAAACCTTCCTAACTTCCTCATTTCTTAACCAAATTAAACATTCTAATAATCGAAATTTATCTACTCAATCCAGAAATCCAAATCCAAGGTCCAAATGTAAAAATAGTACATGTACAAGCTGGAAAATTGGTCGAAAGCTTCGGCCCAACTTCCTCCTTGGTTTTCGTGTTACTCCATGGATATTTTCCTTTGTGGCTTGTGACGTTTTTCTCGTGAGGATGTGGAGAAGCTGTTGGTTAAGTTGTTCGTGAGTTTTAGGTCCAATTCGCAAGGCTTGAGTTTTTAAGGTTAGATTTTGTTGGTTTTTTTTTTAAGGAAGAAAGAAGGTGATGAAGGTAATAATTATGGTGTAGTGGCGGTGGGTGGTGCAGAGTCCTCAGATGGTGACACGTGTTACAAACTCCAATGGTGACTGAGTAGATTTGGCTAAAAAACCAAAATTGTAACGACCCGTCTCGAATTCCAGGATTAGATTAGTGACTAATCAATGATTAGTGAGGTTAATCGGTAATTAGTTGGGCGAAATCGGACGAAAGATGCAAAATGACCGTTTTACCCCTGATCATGGATAAAATGTTGACTTTTGAACCGAGAGGTCCGATGGCCGAGGGCCACGGACCTTTATGTAGATCGAGTCGATATGAATCCGTAGACAGGTGACACGTTGAAATTGGACTTTGGACGAGAAAGTTATGGTTCACGGAACTTCGATTTCACTATGCATGCATTACGAGGAAATGATTAGGTGGCATTATCTGATTGGTTGACTTTTTAAGTGGGGCCCATGGATGAGTGACAAGTGTCACTCATCCCATTGGCCCTTAATCCCAAAAAGTGGATCTAAAATGTGATTGGTGAGATTTGGATTAAAATAATATTATTTTAATTATTTTATAATTCCCACTCCTCTCATCTCTTAATCCCAGCCATCCATCCTATTCTTCCCCTCTCATCTCTGCCGTCCATCTCCCATCTCTGTGCCATCATCATCCTCTCTGTTTCTCTCACAAACCCAACCCTCTCCATTCTCCATTTTCTTTGAGCAAACAAACACACCCAAACACACACCCCACCACCATAACCACTTATGTGTGCTAGTGGAGGGCTGAGAGAGACTAAGATGGCGTGGGAATGGACAACGGGCCACGGCGGTGGCCACGGCGGAGGGAAACCCAAAACCACGGGTAAGCAAGTTTTGAAATTTCGAGTTTGAGTTTGAGGGGTTTTTAGTCGATTCTATTAATGGGGTTGGCTTTCTCGTGACCTAAGGGAAAGGTTTGAATGGGAAGTGGAGGTCGAGGACGGTGCAGAAGCCCTGGACGACGACTGGTTTTTGGGCCGTGAAGTTCAAATCGTGGAGGTATGATTTCAACCCGTTTTTCCTGTTTTTAATGGCTGGATTAATTAGGTTTGTTGTTAGGAAAATTTAGGAATAAAAATGGGAAGAAATGGATTGAAAACAGGTGAGAAATAAGGTTGGACCGTGACCGCTGGTTCGATTGGACCGAACCGGTCTGAACCCGGCCAGCTAGAGGTTAGGGACGATGAATAGTGCAGGCACGTGGCTCTCACGCGCAGCTCCTTTGGACGGTCCGTGAGGGCACGTGGTAAGTCTTTTGGGGTAGTGTTCAACATGTGAAATACTCTATTCGATGTAATGAACATTTTGAGACTGGTTTCGTGTCAATTGGACATCGTCTCGATATTTTTCGGGACATCCGAAGGTTTAGGATCGGGTTTAAAAATAGTTAAAAATTCAGAAAAATTACAGGGCTTTAGTGATGGATTAATAAGGTAGTTAGTAACCTTCTAAAGTTATTTGAATAGGGTTAGGATTCCCGGTGATGGTGATTGGCCCGAGAGAGCCGAAGGGCACGCTTATCGAGGCGGCAGCTAGGACCGTCTGTGAGTGGACCTTGTTTTCTAAATTGATGCATGCATAAATGTTTATTATGTGTTTTAATACTTTTTTGTGATGCCATGAGTGCATTTGTGTGTGGTTGTGTATTTGCACGTATTTCGAGGTTTAGACCTTATACGGTGCTTATGGGTGTTTGTGCTTTCTACGATGGTTTAAACGAAATGGTTTTGGATTTAAAAAAGGATAAACTCGGGCATGAGACCCATCTGTTTTTATCTTGGGCATGTGGCCCTATTGATGACCTACGGGTCTGGGTCGTGGTCGCGGCAAGTGTTATGTGCACGACGACGGACGATACGACGCTCGCCTCCGGACTGGGATGTGTTCCTTCCGGAGAGGTCACGATGCACGACCCGTTGTTGAGCAGCCACTGGAGGCTCGACTTCGGATTGTTGACGGTTCAAGATATCGATTGGTGATGAGTGCACCATGATCTAGTGGTGGTCGCATCGGTTGATCCGTTCACGGCGACATACCAGGATTGAGGGCGGTCTTGGACGGATGGTTGCACACATCACTACGATTAGAATCGTGACTGTCCCTGAGATATCGAGCACGATGCCCCTTTGAGTCATGAGTTCAGGCTTGAGGTCCAGTTGGTTTACGTTTATGATTTCGGGTCGAGGACCCTAAATGGATATCCGGGTTCATGACGGTTTATGCGAACTGGGCATGAATCTTTTGAAGTTTTAAGAATTTTTTCGTTATATAGATATATATATATATATATTCATATACCTTCCTTATTTGAATTGTCTCCTCCGGGGAGGATGGTTGGCTTGGGTGGACCCCGGAGTAGTCATGGAGCACTAACCGAGTGGAGTCGCCCCCGTTAGGTACCTTACTCTCAAGAAGGCTTATGGATTATAACCCCCAGGGAGGATTATTGATCTGCGGACATTGACCTGGGTGGACCCCAGGGAGACTTGGGCTTGAGACCCCGGGTAGCACGCACGTTGCTTTAGAAACCGTGACAGGATTGGTTATGTGATTTATATGTATATGTTATATGATATATGATGTACTGGTTTTGGGCTGAGTCCCACATGGATTTGGGCTAAGTCCCACATGGATTTGGGCTGTTGCTCGTATGATTGATTTCATTTAGGATTTTGGGCTAAGGACCTATTGGTTTTCGAATGCACGCATGTTTTTAGTGAAGGGTACAAAGGTCTTTTGTGAAAATGTTTTTATAAATTCTTTGTTTTGTCCATTCATAGCTTTTAATGTTTTGACTGCCCTTCAGGTTGATCGCGGATGCGGGCTGTAGCAGAGACTGAGACATCACATACCTCATCCGGATCCTTGCATACTCTGAAGCCCCGAGCGGGCTAAAGTCAGAATTTCTCTTGTCTGACACTCTGTGTCAGACGGGATCAGGCGCGTCCTGCGTTAATCCCGGGGGATTGGGACGGGTCCAGACAAGTGATATCAGAGCAGGTCTGCTCATGTTACTCTGAGTGCCAGAGCAGGTTGGCTCATATGATACTCACAACACTCTGATATTGACAAGTGCTATCAGAGCGGGTTTTGCTCGCAGAGTGAAGCGCATGTCAAGGATGTGATGTCTCTATGGGCTGCAGTTCGTTATCAACCTAATAGTTAGGATGCCGGTACGATAGTTAGTAGGATTAAATCGTGGATCGTTTGGGTTGCCATAGTTCTATCGTGGTTGGTAGTGTGAGGCCCTACGAAGAGTTGAACATAATAGTACTTTAGAATTTTAATCGTGGGACGTTTAGGTTGGGATCGTCTTTCACGATACTGTAGTATAGGTTTTGACGATAGTTTGGTTTTGTGATTGTTAGATGGTTATGCTGCTGGGAGCAGCCGGATTCGAGGAACCCTAGCTGAACTAACGGTAGGATTGGATTGACATCCATACGATGTCGGGACTGAGGGGTCAGTCAGATCGTGGATTATACTACCTTCTGCAGTTAGGTTCAGAGGAACCCTAGGTAGTGATCGTGGAACCCTAAAGTAAGATGTATGGTTCAAAAAGGTGAGTTGGCGAGTAGTTTGACTTTGACGACTTTTCGGAGTCGAGACCGTCGGTTGGTCATGTCATGCCAGTTTTAGTGATGGGATTACACTCCGCAATCCAGGTTGCATTATTCAGTTAGACCTTCCTAGTTAGTTGTCGTACTACTTTAGTTGTGATGGATAGTTGGTACAGCTAAGGTCATGGGCAACCTGGTAGACGACATTGGTTGAGTCGAGTGACGTTTGGCTAGAGATTTGTTGGACAGGTTACCAGGGTTGGTACTTGTCGATGGAATTCTAGAGCGGGAATACGACATAGTTAGTACGAGCGATTGATTCCGTTGGATGCGGAGTCTCGATAGCGATGTCTGGTGGTTAGGTCTACACGAGTCTGTGGCAGGCACTACTACCGAGAGTGGGTGTAGTTACGGTTTTTGGGAATCTGGGATGTTCAGGGGACGTTTCCTTTTTCTCATATGAGTTGTCAGGGTGACTTTACCCAGAGTTGTTGGGTACGAGGGAGGCATAGTTATTCCAACCTGAGCAGAGGCACGGGGTTGTCGCTCGGTATGAGCGGAGATCCAAGGTTGTCTTGTTCGCATAATGTGTGATGGTACTAGTGCTGGTGTTGGTGCTAGCGATTGTGATGACGATGAGTCCCTAGTCGGAATGTGACTCCGTCAAGATGGACATATGTTCGGTATCTGTGGTTCGGGAGTGGATCACGGATAGTGATGGGCTGGATTGGATCCAGCAGTAGTTGAGACATGAGGATCGAGTACTGTCATGGGGGTTAGCGATCGGTTGGTCAGATATGGTGGTATGTAGAGATTTGACTGCAGATCATAGCAGGAGTTTGTTGTGACTCTTCGGTCAAGCGGTACATCAGGTTAGGATGAATTGACATCCTTTTTGGATGTACATAAACGGTAGTCACGGACACGTGGATGGTGTCCAGATGAGCTGAGGACTTGAGAGTCCATTTCGGATTGGTTGTGGTTGACTGCGGTTGACCAGACCTCCTGAATTCATGTAATCTTGTTTGAGGAGAAATTTGATGGTGGAAATAGAATGGGTCATTACAGTAGTTATCGAAAGTTGTCGTGGGTCAGAAAATTTGGAGGAAGCTGAAGAGAATCTGTGGAAATGTTTAGTCCTGAAGGAAGGATTAAGAACTACAGTAATTATCATAGAATACTCTTAGTCGAGGAAGAAGGACTTCTAGCTTAGGAATAGAAACAGTTAAGCATGCTTCCAACATGGTTGCAACTGCTCTCGACTTAAAGGCCGGTGAAGGAGACTTCTAGTTTTCTGCTCATTAGCAGATAGTAAAGGGGTCGGAGGATGACATTGGATGAACTTTGATATCATCATCTTGAATCATCCTTGATTTTTCTAGGTGGAATGACAAGGATCGATATGAGGTAATTGGAGAGGACCCATAGTCTCGACATGTCTCGTCGTTGACTGATCTGTTTAGATGTGGGAATTGGTTGACGAGTGATGTGACAGACGAAGGATTCAAGAGGGTGTAAAACCCTATGGTCAGATTTCAGAAGGATAGTTAACTGAAGTAGAACTTGTACGGATCCTAGGTGGATCGGGATTGTGATGTTATGGACATTGGGCATTGTGATGATAGAGAATCATGGTCAGGTTAGGTGGAGAGTTTATTGCCCTGTCTTGGATATTTGGACATGGGAATGTTAGGACGACTTCCTTTCGAAGTCAATCTGGTATGAAAATGTAGTTGTGCGAATCGAGGTGTCTATGATGTGTCTTGGCTTGTTGGCTATGTAGATGATAGGACTGAACTTATTTTCGAGCTTGATCCTGTATGGTGTACAAGTGTACATTTGAAGTGAGATCGAATTGTTTTCCACGGGGTTGATGTGCAATCAATATAGTTGGAATTTCGAGGATGAAATTAATTAAGTAGGGAAGGTTGTAACGACCCGTCCTAAATTCCAGGATTAGATTAGTGAGGTTAATCGGTGATTAGTTGGGCGAAATAGGACGAACGATGCAAAATGACAGTTTTACCCCCAATCGTGGGAAAAATGTTGACTTTTGACCCAGGTGGTCCGATGGCCGAGGGCGTAGCACCATTAGTAGATCGAGTCGATACGAATTCGTATACAGGTGGCACGCCGAAATCGGATTTCGGACGGGAAAGTTATGGTTCACGGAAGTTCAATTTCACTATGCACACATTATAAGGCAATGATTAGGTGCATTATCTAATTGGTTGACTTTTTAAGTGGGACCCATGGATGAGTGACAAGTGTCACTCATCCCATTGGCCTTTAATCCCAAAAAGTGGATCTAAAAAGTGATTGGTGAGATTTGGATTAAAATAATATTATTTTTATTATTTTATAATTCTCACTCCTCTCATCTCTTAATCCCAGCCATCCATCCATCCTATTCTTCCCCTCTCATCTCTGTCATCCATCTCCCATCTCTCTACCATCATCATCCTCTCTGTTTCTCTCACAAACCCGAACCCTTTCCATTCTCCATTTTCTTTGATAAAAAAAAACACACCCAAACACACACCTCACCATCATAACCACTTATGTGTGCTAGTGGAGGGCTGAGAGAGACTAGGACGGCGTGGGAATGGACAACGGGCCACGGCGGTGGTCACGACGGAGGGAAACCCGAAACCACGGGTAATCAAGTTTTGAAATTTCGAGTTTGATTTTGAGGGGTTTTAAGTCGATTCTATTAATGGGGTTGGCTTTATGGTGACCTAAGGGAAAGGTTTGAATGGGAACTGGAGGTCGAGGACGGTGCAGAAGCCCTGGACGGCGACTGCTTTTTGGGCCATGAAGTTCAAATCGTGGAGGTACAATTTCGGCCCGTTTTTCCTATTTTAAATGGATGGATTAATTAGGTTTGTTGTTAGGAACATTTAGGAATAAAAATGGGAAGAAATGGATTGAAAACAAGTGAGAAATAAGGTTGGACCGTGACTACCGGTTCGGTTAGACTGAACTGGTTTGAACCCGGCCAGCTAGAGGTTAGGGACGATGAACAGTGCATGCGCGTGGCTCTCAAGCGTAGCCCCTTTGGGCGGCGCGTGAGGGCGCGTGGTGGGTCTTTTGGGGTAGTGTTCAACATGTGAGATACTCTATTCGATGTAACAAACATTTTGGGATTGATTTCGTGTCGATCGGACACCGTCTCGATATTGTTCAAGACATCCGAAGGTTTAGGATCGGGTTTAAAAATAGTTAAAATTTTGGAAAAATTACGGGGCTTTAGTAGGGGTTAATAAGGTATTTAGTAACCCTCTAAAGTGATTTGGACAGGTTTGGGAGTCCCGGTGATGGTGATTGGCCAGGGAGAGCCGAATTACACACGTATCGAGGCGGCAACTCGGACAGTCTGTGAGTGAACCTTGTTTTCTAAATTGATGCATGCATAAATGTTTATTATGTGTTTTAATACTTGTTTTGTGATTCCATGAGTGCATTTGTGTGTGGTTTCATATTTGCACGTATTTCGAGGTTTCGACCTTATACGGTGGTTATGCGTGTTTGTGTTTTCTACGATGGTTTAAACGAAATGGTTTTGGATTTAAAAAGGATAAAATCGAGCATAAGATGTAACGACCCGTCCCGAATTCCGGGATTAGTTTAGTGACTAATCTTGATTAGTGAGGTTGAACGGTGGTTAGTAGGGCGGAATCGGACAAATTGTGCAAAATGACCGTTTTGCCCCTGGTCGTGGGCAAAATGTCGACTTTTTGTTCAGGCGGTCAAATGGACTTTGACCGATGACCGTGACGTAGTTCGGGACGTCACGAGTTCATAGACAGGTGTCACGTTCGATTCCGACATTCGTAGAGAAAGTTATGGTGTTCGGAAGTTGAGGGGTATTTTGGTAATTTGGCTTATTAGGGGCCAAATGTTGACTTTTTGATCGGGAGGTCCGATGGGCGAGGGCCAAGGACCGTTACGTAGGTATCGTCGATACGAATCCAACGACAGGCGGCATGCCGAAATCGGAGATCCGACGACGACGTTATGGTCAAGGAAACGAACTAACGAACCGAGGCTGGGATTAAAATAATAATATAATAGTGAATAGTGACCGTTGACCCTACACACCTGGATGAGTGACAAGTGTCACCCATCCCTTGTTTCCAGCTCCTTGTTTCCCTCCAAACATCATCATTACTACATCATCATCATCTAATCCACCATTTCCCCTAATTTTCTCCTCTTTGTTCCTAAACCGTGCACAAAATGTGGGATTCGGATTAGGGAGAATTGGCTCCCTTCTTCTGCTGTTCTTGTGAGAAAATGGGAGACTAAGTTGATGGAATTAACGGGGAAACACGAGGGATTGTGAGAGTGTTGAATTTTGGATTTTTGATTTTGGGAAAATGAGAGGGAAAATTCGAATTGAAGGAATTGGGCTGTGATGATCGAATTGGAGGTTACAAACATCTTCCTGAGGTTGTGACGAGTCGATCCACATCAAAAACGAGAAGGATTGGTGCCGTTTTGGCTCTGATCGAGCTTGGTGACAGAGGAAGAAATCGAGGCTGAGTCGTGGAGTTTGGGGCTGTGATTGACTCAATTGTTGTGGGGAAATGACTCCTCATGATCCCACGATGCTTCTGGGATCATCAATTGAAGGAAACCGGCTGAGATCGATGAAACTCCATGGTTGCACAGTGGATGGTGTTCGTACTTGAGTCGTGATCATTTACTGATCAAACGACGAAATTGATGTGGGGGAATTGTTCCTCGTGGTCCACTGATGCTTCTGGTTGAACCAATTTAGGGAAATCGATCGAGATTGAAGGAATCCCATGATTGAACAGTGACCGGAGTGTTCTTCGTGTTCATCGTGGAATCGATGGAATCTGGGTAAGTGTTCGCGTAATTGATGTTACAGACTTATAATTGGACTTAAAACGAAGCTAATGGATTGATCAATTGAAGGAATTAGGATCGAATTGACAGGATTGGAACCGGGTTGTGTCGCGGGTGAATAGGACCCGTTTACCAGACAAACGGGTTGGGCTGGTGACACTATAGCAGGCGCGTGGGTTTCACGCGCAGCCACTCACGGCGGCGCGTGGCGGCGCGTGGGCACGAATCTCGAGGTGAGGTCAACATGACTTCTGCCCTATTTAATGTAACGGACATTTTGGAATTGGTTTCGTGTCGATCGGACACCGTCTCGATATTGTTCGGGATGTCCGAAGGTTTTAAATTAAGTTTAAAAATAAGTAAAAATTCGGGAAAATTACGGGACTTTGATAGGATGTTAATGATGAGGTTAGTGACCCTCTAATGTGATTTGGACAGGATTGGGAGTCCCGGTGATAGTGGTGTGGCCCGGGAGGGCCGGTGGCACGCGGATCGAGGCACGCGGTTAAAACGGTCTGTGAGTGGACTTTGGTTTTATAAATTCTATGCATGCTTAAATGTTTTACATGGATTATGATTGTGATTGTATGATGTTGGTTTGGTTGTTGGTAAATTGTACGGTTTCACGTATTTCGAGGCGATTTACGTGCTTGCACGTAAATCGAGGTTTCCGGTTTTACATGGATTTTCCATATTTATGACTTGGATATAATGTAATGAAATGGTTTTGAAATTGGAAATATAAACTCGGGCTTGAGGCCCACTTGTTTTGGAAATTTCGGACTTGGAGTCCATTTGAGAATCGGGCCGGGGGCCCAGTTGGTTAATGAAATCGGGCCAGGGGCCCGGTTGGTATGAAATCGGGCTGAGACCCATTTGAGTTATGTTCTCGGGCCAGGGGCCCAGTTGATTTGTGAATTCGGGCCGTGGGCCCAGTGGGTTTATAAAGTCGGGCTGCGGGCCCAGTTGGTTTACAAATCGGGCCGTGGGCCCAGTGGTTTATAAAATCGGGCATGAGGCCCAGTTGGATAATAAATGTGATTTCGGGTCAGGGACCCTATATTTAATAATTGTGATTTTGGGTCAAGGACCCTAAATGGAATTATGTGGTTTTATGGAAATTTCGGGCAGGGCCCAATGGTAATAATATGATAAAAGGATTAAATAAAACTGTTTTCCATATACCATCTGGACACAAGGATATATGATGGTCTCCTCCAGATGTCTGGGACACTGGGGAAGTCACAGTGCATTGCCTGCGAGGGGTCATTATACGGAGCAGCCGGACCGTATGATGACTCAGAAGCAGGATTGCTATGATTGACGTCAGGGACGTCAGACATCAGGGATGTCAGATATATGGACCCGGAGAGACCCCGGGAAGCACGCGTAGCTTATGAAACCGTGAGATATGACGTCAGGGACGTCTAGCGTCTGGGACGCTAAGCATCTGGGATGCTGGTGATGGTAATGGTAAAATATGGATTAATGAATAAAATGGCTTATTGGTTGGATATGTGTTATGTGGTAAAAATGGATTATTGGTTATGAAATGGTATGTCGGGTCAGGGACCCTAAATGGTTTTGGATTTATGGATTGATGTTCATTTATGGTCGTGGGTGGTGACCCACATGGTTTTAATATGTATGGTGGTGGTATTCCACGGTTTTGGGCTGAGTTCCCACACTTGGTTTTTGGTTAACGGTTTTTGGGCTAAGGCCCTAATGGCTCGGTTGAGCAAACGTTTTGGTTACTGGTTTTTCGTGGCATGCATACGTTTTTATTGGAGGGCATAAATGTCTTATAAATGTATTTGGTAAACTTAATGGTTTTTGTCCACTCACAGCTTTTGGTTTTAATGCCCTTCTGGTTGATTACGGATACGATTGCAGCAGAGACTGGGACATTGCACACCTCCTCCATCGATCCTTGCGCACTCTGGATGCCCCGTTTGGGCAGTGGCTCTTGGTTATCCCTTGTCCGACACCCCTTGTTGGATGGGAGCAGGGCACATTCCACGGTAATCCCGGGGGGATTGGGATGGGTCCTGTCAAGGCACATTCCACGGTAATCCCGGGGGGATTGGGATGGGTCCTGTCAACTTGGTATCAGAGCACGGTTGCTCTTTTGTATGCGCAGGTCGAGGGTGTGATGTCTCTTTGGGCTGCAATTCGTTATCAACCTGATAGATAGTTTTTGGGTTTGGATAGTGGATGGAGTGTGATTGGCCCGATACGCCGTGCATCAATGTGATTCGACCCAAGTGGGGTTGATTGTGGTGAACTGGTATTGTGGGACCGTCGGTTCGGTCATGTGATATTGGATTGTTGTGCTGCTAGGTGCAGCCAGGTTCGGGGAACCTCATGTGAGTAATGGTCTAAAATGTGAACCCTTGTGGTGGTTTCTAGTGAGAGGGATGTTGGTTCATCGGAGTTGGCCGATGACCTAGTGGTGGAACCCACGTTGATGGGATGGTAGGATTGGATTTGACGTCTATTCGATGTCTAGACCGCGGGGTCGGTCAGGTTGTGGATTTTATATTACGGAGAGCAGTTTGGTTCGGTTGAACCATAGGGTGTGATTGTGGAACCCTAGTGTTAAAAGGTAAACCTTAATTGTGGTTAGTGGATGAGAACTTGTGCTGCGACGAGCGGCTGAGGTCATGGATGACCATGTGGATGGCTCTGGTGAGTCTAGGCAGAACTATGGGATCCGATTTACGGATACGGTTCTGAGATAAATTGTGGAATCCCGTGTTGGATCGGGTATTGGTGTGATGTGTGGATGCGGATCTCGATAGTAATGACAGTTGGTCGGTAGTCATATGGAGATGACTGGCTATCGAGGGTAATTAGTGTGGTTCTGATACTTGGGGATCAGGGGACGTTCGGGGAACGTTCATTTTCCTGATGAGGATTGTCAGAATAGTGGTACCCATAGTCGTGAGGTACGGGATCGTCGTTCCGTATGAACGGAGATCCAGGGTTGTCGTATTTGCACACGGTGTGCAGTATGGATGTTTGCGGGGTTGGTACTTTTGTGCTGATGCTAGTATGGATGCCTGTGTGCTGATACTAGTGTTGTTGATAGAGTGTTGGTGCTGGTACTAGCGCTGGTGCTAGTGTCGGTAATGGTGTTGACGATGAGCCACAAATTGGGGTGTGACTCCGTCATGATGAACATATGTTCGGTCCTTGAGATTCGGTATTGGTTGAGTGATGGACTGGATGGGTTCCAGTTAAGATCGTAATGTGTTGGGATAAGTTCCAATAGTGGTGAGATAACCAGTAAGGAGTGGATTAAGAAGGGTATAATTGAGACTTGAGTAATCTTGGGATGACGTCCCCTACGTCATGATAATTGGTGGATTTGGGGGAGTTGTTGGCAACTCCAAAATTTGTGCGATTTTATGTTTTTAAATATCCCTAAAATGTACATGGAAATGATTAAAACTGGAAAAGACGAGGAAAAACCATTAGTGGTATAAAGGTAGGAATTTGTAATTGAGAACTTGGGAAACCGAGTGTTGAACCTGTAAAGGTCGGGATGTGCGAACGGAACAATAACGGATTGATTGTGGACACGGGGTTGTCTAAGTGAATTGAGGAGGTAGGAAGTCTAGTGGTTAGACTTGACGTCTTGTTGGGAGCATGTCTGTTTCCAACATGGTTGGAACCTTAGTGTCGAGGAGAGTTGTGATTGGGGAACGAGAGTGGTGCTCGTTTTTGGTGATTGGTATTCCGAAGTCATTGGGGTTGACTTCTTGCTTTCTACCCTAGCAGACATTGACTGTAGTTACCAGTACGTTGAGCGTGTATTGGTTGGTGAGCTCTTGTGTGTTGCGAGGTCATTAGGAGGAGCTACGTGTTCGAAATTAGGTAAACGAGATTTTTCATTTTCTGCTTGGTGGCAGACGATGTTGGGGTACATGGCGTGGTGAGTGCAGTGAGTTTTGTTGCATCCACGTAGGATGAGTATTGGTGTCATTATTTTGGATCATCCTTAGTTTTCCTAGGTGGAATGACAAGGATCGATACGAACTTGGGTATGTGAGTCGTAAATGACGAGATTGAACTTCTTTTCGAAGTGGGGCCCGTATGGTATTCTACTCGGGTGAGTAGGTTTTCAAGGTAGTTGAATTTTGTCAACCTTAGACGTGTGGAGGTTGGATTGGCTTCCCTATGAAGTCAATCAAGTGTATTGAACGGGTAACCGATAGGTTAGGTTTTGGTGTGTCGTGGTAAATGTGAATGAGATTTCGGGATTTGGAATCGAATTTCTGGGTGACGATTCAGGATTCGATTTTGGAACTTGAAAGTATATTTCCGGATTTGGGTACGGAATGGTTATTCCAAATGCTAGCTTACGGAATAATGATTTCGGATTCGGATTTGGATATGAATTAAAATGTGATGTCTGGGTTTGGATCCGGGATTTCTTACGAAGTTGCGGATTCAGATTCGGAATTGGAACTAGATGTTGGGTGGAGTTTCGATTTGCCTCATGCTGGATTGGGCAAACGTACTCCATTATTGGAACGCGTTCGGCTATGACCTAGGTGGTTGTAGTCTGGTCATTAGGTAGATGTGTGTACTTCGTACATGGTTCGAGGTACAATACCTTGTAGACTCGTGATGTCTAGTTATGGTATACGGGATATACCCGAGGTGTGTCAGTGAGCGTGTTGGTAGTCGGATTGGTTCCGATACCATGGGATTGGTTGTGGACCGGACATTACTATGCAATGGGTCATGGTAATTCCGATGTGTTTAATTACACACAGGTCGTGTGAAATTTCGGTAAGGGTATTGGTGAGTCGAGTACGTTGGTGGCATGTGTAGCCACGAGTGAGTCTAGTGTCAGTTTTCGACTGACAACAACTGTGTGGTGACAGTTTGTTAGGATGTGTCAACATAGATCGTTGAGTGGGGTCAGCTGACTCCTAGTGGGAGTGGGAAAGGAACCGTCGAGTTGTTGCGTCAACGAGAGGGTTGATTTGACAAGTGGTGTCAAAAAATTCGAAACAAGTAGTTTCATTCATTCGACGGGGTCGAATGTAATCGTTGCGTTTTGAGTGTTAGTGGTACGTTTGGGTGTAGACAAGTTTTGTCTAAGTAGTTGGTGTACGGGTGTACACGTGTTGCGTGGTCGATTCCACTTTCCACGGGGTGTTTGTGGAATCAGGATAGTCGAGTTTCGAGAGCGAAACTTATTAAGGAGGGAAGTACGTTGAGATTAGAGCGGTTGGAATTTCGAGGACGAAATTTATTAAGGAGGGAAGATTGTAACGACCTGTCCCGAATTCCGGGATTAGTTTAGTGACTAATATTGATTAGTGAGGTTGAACGGTGGTTAGTAGGGCGGAATCGGACAAATTGTGCAAAATGACCGTTTTGCCCCTGGTCGTGGGCAAAATGTTGACTTTTTGTTCGGGCGGTCAAATGGACTTTGACCGATGACCGTGACGTAGTTCGGGACGTCACGAGTTCATAGACAGGTGGCACGTTCGATTCCGACATTCGTAGAGAAAGTTATGGTGTTCGGAAGTTGATGGGGTATTTTGGTAATTTGGCTTATTAGGGGCCAAATGTTGACTTTTTGATCGGGAGGTCCGATGGGCGAGGGCCAAGGACCGTTACGTAGGTATCGTCGATACGAATCCAACGACAGGCGGCATGCCGAAATCGGAGATCCGACGACGACGTTATGGTCAAGGAAACGAACTAACGAACCGAGGCCGGGATTAAAATAATAATATAATAGTGAATAGTGACCGTTGACCCTACACACCTGGATGAGTGACAAGTGTCACCCATCCCTTGTTTCCAGCTCCTTGTTTCCCTCCAAACATCATCATTACTACATCATCATCATCTAATCCACCATTTCCCCTAATTTTCTCCTCTTTGTTCCTAAACCGTGCACAAAATGTGGGATTCGGATTAGGGAGAATTGGCTCCCTTCTTCTGCTGTTCTTGTGAGAAAATGGGAGACTAAGTTGAGGGAATTAACGGGGAAACACGAGGGATTGTGAGAGTGTTGAATTTTCGATTTTTGATTTCGGGAAAATGAGAGGGAAAATTCGAATTGAAGGAATTGGGCTGTGATGATCGAATTGGAGGTTACAAACATCTTCCTGAGGTTGTGACGAGTCGATCCATATCAAAAACGAGAAGGATTGGTGCCGTTTTGGCTCTGATCGAGCTTGGTGACAGAGGAAGAAATCGAGGCTGATTCGTGGAGTTTGGGGCTGTGATTGACTCAATTTTTGTGGGGAAATGACTCCTCATGATCCCACGATGCTTCTGGGATCATCAATTGAAGGAAACCGGCTGAGATCGATGAAACTCCATGGTTGCACAGTGGACGGTGTTCGTACTTGAGTCGTGATCATTTACTGATCAAACGACGAAATTGATGTGGGGGAATTGTTCCTCGTGGTCCACTGATGCTTCTGGTTGAACCAATTTAGGGAAATCGATCGAGATTGAAGGAATCCCATGATTGAACAGTGACCGGAGTGTTCTTCGTGTTCATCGTGGAATCGATGGAATTTGGGTAAGTGTTCGCGTAATTGATGTTACAGACTTATAATTGGACTTAAAACGAAGCTAATGGATTGATCAATTGAAGGAATTAGGATCGAATTGACAGGATTGGAACCGGGTTGTGTCGCGGGTTAATTGGACCCATTTACCAGACAAACGGGTTGGGATGGTGACACTGTAGCAGGCGCGTGGGTTTCACACGCAGCCACTCACGGCGGCGCGTGGGCACGAATCTCGAGGTGAGGTCAACATGACTTCTGCCCTATTTAATGTAACAGACATTTTGGAATTGGTTTCGTGTCGATCGGACACCGTCTCGATATTGTTCGGGATGTCCGAAGGTTTTAAATTAAGTTTAAAAATAAGTAAAAATTCTGGAAAATTACGGGACTTTGATAGGATGTTAATGATGAGGTTAGTGACCCTCTAATGTGATTTGGACAGGATTGGGAGTCCCGGTGATAGTGGTGTGGCCCGGAAGGGCCGGTGGCACGCGTATCGAGGCACACGGTTAAAACGGTCTGTGAGTGGACTTTGGTTTTATAAATTCTATGCATGCTTAAATGTTTTACATGGATTATGATTGTGATTGTATGATGTTGGTTTGGTTGTTGGTAAATTGTACGGTTTCACGTATTTCGAGGCGATTTACGTGCTTGCACGTAAATCGAGGTTCCGGTTTTACATGGATTTTCCATATTTATGACTTGGATATAATGTAATGAAATGGTTTTGAAATTGGAAATATAAACTCGGGCTTGAGGCCCACTTGTTTTGGAAATTTCGGACTTGGAGTTCATTTGAGAATCGGGCCGGGGGCCCAGTTGGTTAATGAAATCGGGCCAGGGGCCCGGTTGGTATGAAATCGGGCTGAGACCCATTTGAGTTATGTTCTCGGGCCAGGGCCCCAGTTGATTTGTGAATTCGGGCCGTGGGCCCAGTGGGTTTATAAAGTCGGGCTGCGGGCCCAGTTGGTTTACAAATCGGGCCGTGGGCCCAGTGGTTTATAAAATCGGGCATGAGGCCCAGTTGGATAATAAATGTGATTTCGGGTCAGGGACCCTATAATTAATAATTGTGATTTTGGGTCAAGGACCCTAAATGGAATTATGTGGTTTTATGGAAATTTCGGGCAGGGCCCAATGGTAATAATATGATAAAAGGATTAAATAAAACTGTTTTCCATATACCATCTGGACACAAGGATATATGATGGTCTCCTCCAGATGTCTGGGACACTGGGGAAGTCACAGTGCATTGCCTGCGAGGGGTCATTATACGGAGCAGCCGGACCGTATGATGACTCAGAAGCAGGATTGCTATGATTGACGTCAGGGACGTCAGACATCAGGGATGTCAGATATATGGACCCGGAGAGACCCCGGGAAGCACGCGTAGCTTATGAAACCGTGAGATATGACGTCAGGGACGTCTAGCGTCTGGGACGCTAAGCGTCTGGGACGCTAAGCATCTGGGATGCTGGTGATGGTAATGGTAAAATATGGATTAATGAATAAAATGGCTTATTGGTTGGATATGTGTTATGTGGTAAAAATGGATTATTGGTTATGAAATGGTATGTCGGGTCAGGGACCCTAAATGGTTTTGGATTTATGGATTGATGTTCATTTATGGTCGTGGGTGGTGACCCACATGGTTTTAATATGTATGGTGGTGGTATTCCACGGTTTTGGGCTGAGTTCCCACACTTGGTTTTTGGTTAACGGTTTTTGGGCTAAGGCCCTAATGGCTCGGTTGAGCAAACGTTTTGGTTACTGGTTTTTCGTGGCATGCATACGTTTTTATTGGAGGGCATAAATGTCTTATAAATGTATTTGGTAAACTTAATGGTTTTTGTCCATTCACAGCTTTTGGTTTTAATGCCCTTCAGGTTGATTACGGATGCGATTGCAGCAGAGACTGGGACATTGCACACCTCCTCCATCGATCCTTGCGCACTCTGGATGCCCCGTTTGGGCAGTGGCTCTTGGTTATCCCTTGTCCGACACCCCTTGTTGGACGGGAGCAGGGCACATTCCACGGTAATCCCGGGGGGATTGGGATGGGTCCTGTCATAAGACCCATATGGTTTTGTCTCGGGCATGTGGCCCTATTGATGACCTACGGGTCTGGGTCGTGGTCGTGGCGAGTGCTATGTACACGGCGACGGACGATACGATACTCGCCTCCGGACTGGGATGTGTTCCTTCCGGAGAGGTCATGATGCACGACCCGTTGTCGAGCAGCCATTGGAGGATCAACTTCGGAGTACTGGCGGTTCAGGATATCGATCGGTGATGAGTGCACCATGATCTAGTGGTGGTTGCATCGGTTGATCCGTTCACGGCGACCTACCAGGATTGAGGGCGGTCCTGGACGGATGGTTGCACGCATCACTACGATCGAACTCGTGAATGACCCTGAGATATCGGGCACGATGCCTCTTTGAGTCATAAGTTCGGGCTTGAGGCCCAGTTGGTTTACATTTATGATTTTGGGTCGAGGGCCTTAAATGGATTTCCGGGTTCATGACGGTTTATGGAAATTGGGCATGAATCCTTTGAAAGGTTTTAAGAATGTTTCTGTTATATATATATATATATATATTCATATACCTTCTTTATTTGGATTTTCTCCTTCGGGGAGGGTCGTTGGCCTGGGTGGACCCCGGTGTAGTCACGGAGCACTAACTGAGTGGAGTCGCCCCCGTTGGGTACCTTACTCTCAGGAAGGCTTATGGATTATAACCCCTAGGGAGGGTCATTGATTTGCGGACATTAACCTGGGTGGACCTTAGGGAGACTTGGGCTTGAGACTGCGGGTAGCACGCGCGTAACTTTAGAAACCGTGACATGATTGGTTATGTGATTTCTATGTATATGTTATATGATATATGATGTATTGATTTTGGGCTGAGTCCCACATGGATTTGGGTTGTGGCCCGTATGATTGGTTTCATTTAGGATTTTGGGCAAAGGCCCTATTGGTTTGATAAATTGGTTTTCGAATGCATGCATGTTTTTAGTCAAGGGACAAAGGTCTTTTGTGAAAATGTTTTAAAAATTCTTTATTTTGTCCACTCACAGCTTTTAATGTTTTGACTGCCCTTCAGGTTGATCGCGGATGCGGGCTGTAGTAGAAACCGATACATCAGATACCTCATCCGGATCCTAGCGTACTATGAAGCCCCGAGCGGGCTAAAGTCGGAATTTTCCTTATCTGACACTCTATGTCAGACGGGATCAGGCGCGTCCTGCTTTAATCTCGGGGGATTGGGACGGGTCCTGACAAAAATTCCCATGCTCTTTAAACTACTAAAATGCTTGGGTGTTTTAGACTTATAACTATCTCATCCAAACGTAGATATGTAACTATCCCATGACCTCCGATTTCGAAGTATCACATGCCTATAGACTCAGAATTTTAAGATCTACTTAATGATCCTTGAAAACCGTGCTGAAAGTTCTTTGAATCAAAAGTCAACTTGACCTTTACTTAAAGACAAAGGTAAAATCGTCAATTTACATTGAAAATTTCTAAAACTACCTTTCTCGATTTTTCGAGTCATTATAATCTACCCGTCTTAAAAAAAATATTATCCTCAAAATTCAAACATGTCTGTCAAACAACTGTGGATATTGGGTCCGCGTCAGTGCCTCAGGATCACTCAATATCCAGACCTACATAAGTCCTCCAACACTTGAGCGCAGTATCCAATGTCTGATTAAGGTGAACCAGGGTCTGTCTCATCTCTAGTTCCATCCTAAGATCATGTGTACTCCTCATAATATCCATCTTGCCCTCATTACCAAGCCATGCACGGGGCTCACGTATTGGAGGCATTTCATTCAAACAATAGCACAAGTCAGTACCAACAAACCCTGCACACCAAGTGCGTAGTCTATGAGCAATTAAATAGTGCTCCGACACCAAATTGACAAGACCCTTCTCAAAAGTTTTTAATAATTGTGTTAGGTCTGCTCTCTTCTGAAAAATAAATCAAAATTCTAAAAATGTCCTTAACATATATCAGACAAGGGATAATAATACTAATGTCCTGCTCATGTGCCATTTTCAATGTTGACCCCGGTGTTTATGCAACAACAAAACAAAACCACTAGAAGTGTGAGTGGACAAATAACAACTTTTGAAAATACATTCTGAGAAAATAAACCTTTTACCCTCGAGTTATAAAATAATGCATGCATACATAAAATCCGTATCAACTCAAATCACGAGCATCATCCATCTAAGAAAAACCCCGAGTTTCGACTTCTTGGAAAAACTCGAGCTTCGATCGTCTAGGGAACTCATCACAATAATAGTGGAAAACAGTTCATGGATTAAATCCAAAACTTAACTTTTTAAAATAAATCCCTCAAATTCCAAGTCAAAGCATTTCCAAGCCGGGCTTAAGCCCAAATCATTGTTTCTACGATACCGTATAATCCGTGTCTAGAAACTAGTCAAATCCTGAATAAATATTCAAAAATCCGGAAAATAATCAAAACACATTTAGAATCATTTATTCAAACCATTGCAATTCAAATCATGCAATAAAACATCTCAAAAAAATTTAATTAATCATGCATCATAGTTTATAAAATAAATGTCCACTCACAGTCTGTCCAAGTAGCTCAAACTCGAGCTGTGCGCTCCTCCGAGGTCCCTAGAGTTGTGTGGCCTGTCAAATGTAATAATCGAGGGTCACTAACATTAAACATAACTTGTATTCAAATCCCCTAACTCCAGGTTAACACACGTGTCCTAAACATGAACACTTGCACTTTGGACGCTCAAAACTACCCCAAGACGATGTCCTATTGCTTCAAAATCTACACCATTGGATTTAGAACGTCAAAAATATGGGAACACGCATAACCATGGGCCGTGAAGTGCCCCTACGTGCCCAAATGCGCTTCCCCACGTGCGTGTGTAAACACCCTTTCCACGTTAGCTGCACATGACAACACGTGGTATTCCACATCAGCGGCCACATCATCACCGACTTGGACCAGGACGCTAGAGATGGTGACCAGCGGAAAACTCCATTGTTGGCTGAATTTTAAACCTTCCTAACTTACTCATTTCTTAACCAAATTGAACATTATAATGGTCAAAATTCATCTACTCAAATCCAGAAATCCAAATCCGAGGTCCAAATTAAAAAATAGTACATGTGCAAGTTGAAAAATCACTCGAAAGCTTCGGCCCAACTTCCTCCTTGGTTTTCAAGCTACTCCGTGGATATTTTCCTTCGTGACTTGTGAGGTTTTGCTTGTGAGCATGTGGAGAAACTGCTGGTGAAGTTTTTTTGTGAGTGTTAGGCCCAATTCACAAGGTTTGAGTTTTTGAGGTTACTTTGTGTTGGTTTTTTTTTTTGAAGGAAGAAAGAAGGTGATGAAGGTAATAAGGCTATGGCGCAGTGGCGGTGGATGGTGTAGAGTTCTCAGATTGTAACACATGTCACCATCTCTCATGGTGGAGTAGCAAATTTGGCCAAAAGACCAAAAGACCAAAATGCCTTTGCTCTCCAAATTGCCAAAATGCCCTTGAGTGTTTTAGACCCTTAACTATCCCATCCAAACTCCAATTACCTATCTATGGACTCGGAATTTTGAGACCTACTTAACGGTCCTTGAAAACTGTGCAAAAAGTTTTTCGAATCAAAAGCAAACTTGACCTTTATTTAAAGACATGGTAAAATTGTCAATTTACATTAAAAAAATTCAGAACCACCTTTCACAAATTCCCGGGTCGTTACATATCGACTCTTATCTTTTTTGTGAGAATCAAGACTTGAACACTAAATAAAGAATATGAAAGAAATAATATACTAGATCGTAGAACTAGTTCAATCACATATGAATTCAAGGCATTTAGTGGTTGTTCACTATACCTTATTGCTAATTTGGTGATAGATCGTTGAAAATCTAATTTAGCATTTTGATGAAAGTAGGCCTAATATTTGGTCAAATACTAGTTTCCATTCGGTACCATTGGACCACTAAGGCTAACATTCGTCCCTGCTCGACGGGTGAGTCCTACAGTTAAGCTCTCTTCTACCTTAACTTGAACTTGACGCACAATTTCCTTCTAGCCCGAGGAAACATTTGCACACCTCTGTTACCTTTCAGAAGACATACGCCATATACAAACTATCTACCTAAGACTATACTTTGACCCTTAGGTCTTGATACAAGGTTAGAATCCTAACTCTTTAAGAGTTGTATCTCGCTGATGGCTCCGGCTTCTATGAAAAGGGCCTTCTTTACCTTCCACCTAAGCTACGTCCAAAGACAATTCCAGGGAATAATGAAGCTTCATAGGGTCTTTCTATCCAGGTTCAGGTAGTCTACATCTTGACGGATTGATCTATTTCACTAAGCCTCCCTCCGAGACGATTTTCGTCTTTCATGCAGGTTGGAACTTATCTCTATTTTAATTTGGAATATGGAAATAGCCAGAGTGTTAGAGTCTTTTTCGGAATCAAATTATAAGAGAACGTAATTAAGAGCTTCTCCTTAGACCAAACCTCGCACACATATCCTTGAATTTGTTTTCCTTTCCCTTACTCATAGTTAGGTTTCACAATGTAGCCATGTAAGAATGCTTTTATCTCTAAGCAAAGTGCTTTTATTTTTCCTTTTCAAGTACTCTGAAAGCTGATTTTTCACATTCCATTTTTACTTCTTGCACTCTATTTGTATTTTTATCTTCTATCTTTTGAAAGGAATGGAGTCGAACAAGTGAAAATGAAGTGTGAAAATCAATTCCCTCTGCACGATTTCTCTAAATGAATGACTTGTTTTTTAACATTTGCCAGTGCCATGTTAATCGTGTTAGCTCTTAAGTTTTCTTGCATTTACTGGATTCTTAACCAGAATTAAGATTGAACACCACAATTAAGTTATAGTTAGGAGCACTGGTTCATACCATACATCATTGGAGGCTCAACACTTGGTGAAAACATTGCATTGGCGAAGCCAAGTCCCTAGGATTTCTTAACCCCGTGCTCTGTCTCTAGTCTCTACACCATCTTAGATTATGTTTCATTTTACTTGCACCGTAAGTTAGTTTTCATAATCAAAACCAAGGCTCAATTTTGTTTATTTTACTTTTCGTAGTTAGGGTTTTGCATAACTAAGTGATTGTTTACCTTATGTTCAGTTAGTTTTCATAATCAAAACCAAAGTTCAATTTTGTAGTTAGGGTTTTGCGTAGTTAAGTGGTTGTTTATCTTTGCGTAGAGAGATTGTACAGTTGTGGGATTGTGTGATAAGTCAACTTAGAAAAATTAATCGAGTTCTGTTTTCTATAGTAACGATACCAACTCTCACAATGCGAGATAAGGTTTTCAAATTTAGTTTTATTTTTTCAAAATTTCAAGGTTTGGCTTTGGAATTACAAGGTTAACATGCAATATAGTGTTTGATATCGTGTGTTGTAGAAAATTTTAGAATTTTTCCTGTTTTGGAGGTTGGTTTTTCTATAATAAGGTTAATATAAATTCTCATAATGTGAGATTGAATTTCGAAATTCAATTTTTTTTTCAAACTTTCGAGTTTGATCCTTAAATTATAAGCATGATATGAATTTTAGCATTTGATATTACAAATTGGATAAAGAACTTTGAATTTATTCATTTTTGAGTAGTTTTCTATGATAAAATTGATGTGAACTCTAACTATGATATTAGGATTTCAAAGTTCGTATTTTTTTTTCTTTTCAAAATTTTGGGATTTAATTTTGGAATTATGAACTTTAATATTTGATATTATGGGTTAGAGAAAGAATTTTAAATTTTCTTTGTTTTGAGTTTGATTTTTTTTATGACAATATAAGATTTTTTTTTCTTTCAAAATTTCAAGTTTGGATTTATAAGATTCATATGAACTATAACATTAGATATTAAGGCTTCGAGAAAGAATTTTGAATATTCTATTTTTAAACTTAGTTTTTAAATTTAGAAATTTCAAATTTCAAACTTAGAAATTTTAGCATTTACATTACTGGTTTGGTTTTCTATCTATATTATCAAACACTAGAGTTCCTATGGTCCTTATAATTCCAAAATCAAACCTTACAATCTTGAAAAGAAAAATTGAACTTCGAAACTCCAATCTTATATTAGGAGAGTTCACATAAACCTTTCTACAGACAAATCAAATTCAGAATAAAGAATATTCAAAAAAAAATTCTCTAACCCGTGATATCAAACGATACATATAACCTTATGACTCCAAAATCAAGACACAAAATTTTGACAAAAAAAAAAATTTAAAACCCTAATCTCATATTATGAATTTAAAACCCTAATTTCATATTATGAGTGTTCTCATGAACTTTAATATAAAAAAAATCAAACTATAGGGAAAGTGAATATTTTTCAAGCTACAATATCAAATGCTAAAATTCATATAAAGCCCATAATTCTAAAATCCAAACTTGATGAGAAATATGTCCATTACCTGCCTCAAATCAATACCTGCCTCGGTACCTCTTATCTCCAAAACAATCAAAACTTTTTCTTTCGTTCATTACAGATGCACCCAACTGAAAATTTTCATTATGAATATGTTCAGGCTTCACAAACCAAAATTAGTTAAGTGTTCTGACCTAGAAAAAAGAAAACTGTAAACAAGCTCTACAAAATCTGGAGAGAACCCGAAAGACTAACTACCAGAAACATGCATGTACATAATTCATAAGCTGTACTTCTTGACAAAGTACCAGGAACATGTACTGTCATGGGAACCAAACCTAGATCTCTAAGTCCGAACGAATTTATGATTCCTGAGGCGAACGAAGCCATAACTAGCAGAAACTGCAGTCATTCGGTAGTTGTTAAGAAGACTACCTGAATATCTATTTAGCTTTCTCTGAACCTTTACCTTTCTCAGATGACGGATTCGACTCAGATGATGGATTTGATGAGAGAGGCTTAGCTGAACTTTTATCTTTCTCAGATGATGGATTCGACAAGAGAGGCTTAGCTGAACTTTTATCTTTCTCACATGACGGATTAGACCAGAGAAACTTAGCTGAACTGTTATCTTTCTCAGATGATGGATTAGACGAAAGAGGCTTAGCTGAACTTTTATCTTTCTCAGATGACGGATTGGATGAGAGGGGCTTCGCTGAACTTCTATCTTTCTCAGATGATGTATCAGTCGATAGAGGCTTGCCCGCAGCAGAATCAGCTGACTTAACAGGTTTCTTAAACTGAACCAAGATCATTGTCATGTTGTCACATCCCTCTCCACCAGATGATGGTGCCAAGCACCTTTCAAATACTCTCTCACAAACAACTGACAGCTTACTTTCCTGCGTGATCGATCAGCATTAGGACTTAATGAGGATATTTATGTTACTCATAAGTTATATATTTGGAATTAAGTCTCATCAACTTACATGTTTTAATTGTTCACGGACATAGTCCACGAGTTGTTGGCTTGACATGCAGTCCCTAGAGAGAGCGAGTATTTCAGCAAAATGAAAGTACGTAAGATCCTAAGTGTGCAAGTGCAAACATCTTAGTTAAAATTACTTCCATCGAGAAGAGAAACTAACTTACCATATCCCATCACAAGCTATGACGAGAAACTCATCATCATCGCAAAGCTCAACCTACAAAAATTCTTAAATTTAGGGCATAACACACTCCGTTGATAACAAATCTGATGACATTTCTCATTCCAATTCATATCATTTAATGCCAAATGAAATGTGGCATACACTAGTTACGTCTGGATTGGCAGTTACAATCTGCCTTTCAACAGGCAAATGTTTGTTCTGCTTGAATTCCGCATCCCCTGCAAGAAACAGAATTTTAAAATTGAGGAAATTCAAATGAAAGAAAGGGAAGTTCCTTCCCAGTTTTTCCCTTTCACAGGTAAGGAATATTTCGTACCAATAGCTCTTGCCAAGTTCAAGCTTCCATTGACCCTTCCAACTTGAATAAATCCACCAGCCTTCAGAATTCTCTCTCTCTCATTCTCAATGTCAGGTTTGTGATCTTTAGACAAATTATATGCCTGTGGTTAAAACTTTAATAAGGCCCACACAGCCAAAAATCATGATAAAGATTCGTGACTCTGCAGCAAAACAACACAACAGCAGAAGGGCCATTTAAAGGAAAAAGACTATAATGAACACGACATTAAGGGATTTGATTGAGTACAAAACGAGGAAGAGGTACTGTATAATAAATATGAAGTTAAGGGATTTGATTCAGCAGAAAAGTGAGACACTGAGAATATTACCTTAGTAAAGAAAATTTGCAGAAAGAGTTGGAATAAAATGAGATAATAGGTTAAAGTGAAGGAAGCTGTCTCAACATACAATCCTCTTGCAGAATAAATTGCTCACATTGCATTAAAACAGAATAATACCTGACCCTTCCTGGATATTACACAACGAGAATCACCAGCATTGGCAACAACAAGTTGAGGGTTTCGGATCATAGCAACGCAAGCTGTGCTTCCAGAATTTGGCCCATCAAAATCAGAATGAGGTCCCTGGTTTAAAATGAAAAATATTTTCTTCATGAATTTCCGATAATATGATATATCAAATGTAAAGTACACCAATAAAATTCCCATAATGTTTCTTATCAAAGATGATTGATTATCACAAAATATCATTAACAGGTTATCAAAGATGATTTTCCAAGGCAACATAGGTAGTTTTTCAGGTCATCTCAAGCTCAATAAGAGTAATTCATACCAAAACCTTTTCATGATGACTTCCAGGCTATATAAACCTTTTCATGATGACTTCCAGGCTATATAAACCTTTTCATGATGACTTACAGGCTATATGGTTTTACCCTAGCCATGGTACACATAACCTGTAGTAAATAAATTCCTATAATCATTTTTCTCTATCTCTGGGCATGTGAAATTATGCACGCATCGTATCCTTGGATATTTTAGGAACAAAAAATAAAGAAGTGGAATCTATGAAGAGAAGCAGAGTTGTTCTGGTAGAGTACAGACAAACACATGAAGTTCAGATGACTTGGTAGTTCTTAGTATATCAGATACCCTCAGAGAGTTAGGCATGTAATCCAGCAGAAATCTATAACTAAATTGCTTCCAGACTAATCAAATTGGAACTCTCAGCCACTGGATTTTCCTACAACAAATTAATAAACCCCCACAACAAAACCAAGCAATCCACAAGGATGAATGGCCAACAACATTTCTTTTCTCCTAAAAAGATACAAAATTACTTATTACTAGAAATGGTGCTTGCTGATACATACAATATGTACCAGCAGTGTACTGGACTAAAAATACATTCAAACAAGGCAGACTATAAGATCGACCAACAAAAGCAAACCTAAAAAACAAGCATCAGATCACTGACAATACAGAGAGCCTACCAGAGAAGTTTCCTGATCCACATTCAAAATGAAAGAATATCTTTAATTCATAAGAAATTTGTGGCTAAAATAAATCTTAAAATCTGGGGTTGTCAGATGGGCAGTCCCTGTCCCATTTCCATACCCTCAAACATACACTGTTACTATCTTAAGAACCACTCAAAAAATTGCAAACAGATTGCACCTACAATGTCTTGTAGGACCTCACATGTCTTGATCCTCCCATAAGCAAACCAAGCAAGAATTTTTTATTGCGGAGTACTTCAGCCTTCCATATCATTAAGGATGGATTGAAAGGAGGGACAATATGATCACCAACTAAGATGCTAGATGGATTGTACCTTGTTTACTCTCGAAGAAGCAAGGGAAGTACTTTCAGTGAAATAAAAGAGAAAAAGAAACATTCTCAACCTCAAGCTCTCTCTCATATATGTACAAAAAATTAAAATTTCACACCAAAGACAAAGGAAGGTGGAAAATATGTGCTAAGTTGCTAACTGTGATGATCTAAACCAAGAAAAATCCTAAAAAACAGAGTGGGACCTCCCCTCATCAAATGTCCTCCCATATACGAACACTTGTCATTTTCTTAATCACTTTAGGGTCCCACTAGTTGACATGGAATCCATATTACACTGGATGACCAATGGCAAAGAGATTTTACTTGGAAAGAAATCTTTACAATCACAGAGCTAAATTTCTGTTGCCCATTTCCAACGTCAGACAACAAGGCCTCTACCAGCAAATTAACAAGCAAACACCGACTTCTTTGGTATTAATCTTAAAGCATTAGGTGCGACTATTGAGTACATGCGAACTAGATACCAAGAACTGAACAAAAATTCAACTCCCGTTCTTGAATCCAATACAATTTGAAAGCAACACATCTTAATATCCTAAAATTTCAAAAGGACTTGGACAGGAAAAATCAAACTGTTATACAAGATAAAAGATTCTTGGGTAACAAGCCAGATCTGGGTCCATCAAAACATTTGCGAGAGGCATCTGGTGATATAGTTAGCAAAAAGAATGGAAAATATAGTGCCATAGGCAAATGGAGCCTGTAAAAACTAAAAAGTACCTCCTCAGAAGACCACTGATCAATTTGGTCATTGAATGCACTGCTCTTAGGTTCAACACTCTTGGGAGAAAAAATGAACCCTTCTATAAGACCAGAAACTTTGTCAATCTTGTCTCCCAGTACAGCTAGTTCTCTCCAGCCTCTTTGTCCACGCATCATCTCATCCATCCTGAATCAGTTAGGACCAAGGTACGATTGGCGAGTAAGCATCTGAGGGATAATCACATTTATGATCTATCTAAATTCATCCCTCTCAACCCCTAACCACAATGTTTTTCCACTTGTTTTATTCTATGATATGTACTCTACAACTTTGAAAGCCAATTGAAAATGAAAGTGTACCCGGATGTTAATTAAATTTAACATTAAAATTTCTGTAAAGTTTCATAAGGAAATGACATGCCTCAGCGTAATTTTTGTCATCTCTTTGTTTTTGGCTATTAGTATCATACATAACAAAAGAAAAGCACAAGCATGGTACTTCAGGTGGACTATAGGAAAAAGAATAAATTAAATGGAGCATTGATGCAAAATGACTTATCCTAGGGCATTAACACAATGCAGCAAAGATAATGGCTGGCAGTGGTAACACAAATGACTTATCTTGGGAAAAAGTGATAACACAAATGCATCCGCTGAAAATTGCTAAATTGAAGACTACTAATACAAGGGATTAAATAACCTGAGAAAAGCTTTCTGTAGAGAAGTACTTAAATCGCCAGCTAGATATGCTTCATCCTTGAGCACCTGTACGTGGAGATACTTAGCACAGAAATTTGCCACTGCTTTACCTGAAAATCAATGGACCAGCAATGAAAAAACCTCACCATATAGTGTCAACCTATAACAAGCTTTCATTGAGAAACCCCATCTCAACATCTCTAACATAAACCCCTTTCCTTATTCTAAGGAAATAAGAATTGGGAAGGAGAAGATAAACCGAGAGAGTTGATAATTGCACGATCCAAGACATGCAAATAAAATTTCACGACTTAAAAAGACTAGGCCCAATATGTTAACCCCATGCAAAGTATGAATACTCGCACATGCGTGGTTCTCCCGTGTGGCATTATTTTCGTTTTTGGCATCTAGATGAGTTGGACACCAAGGGATAAAATCCATAAAATCTTCAACTGAAATAATGCCACTCCTTCCCCTCACTGATGGAAAATACAACCCATCATACCTATAACCTAGCAATATACTCTGTTAGGCACGTTGAAGCAGTCTTCATATTTTATTCCTAGCAATGTACTCTGGCTTTTTCCTAGTATAAAACGGTCTCTGAAATTTTCTTTAATAAATTAATATTTAGCTTCCAATAAGATAAGGCAAACAAACAACCGACTTAAAAAAATAACATAAGAAAACCATCTAATTGGTAAAACATTCATTACATTAATTAAAATATATTCCAATCACCATCAGTTCTATAATAATTACCAGAACAACCAGACCTTATGCACCTATAAGCACAAGAAGTTTTGGAATGAAATGACCTTCTAGTTGATAAAAAAAAAACTGGTCTAGCATGAGGGACAGGATAAACACAAAATAAAACAGCTTTTTCTAATAAAAGACGAAAAAAAGAAATTCAACAGATAAGCTCTATGAACCAACGCATGCACATATTTCATTTTAAAAATATCCACATCCAGCTCCACAGAACTCAAGAACCAGTGGGGGTTGGCCACATCATATCTGAGTTCTTTCCAGATTATATTGGCAATCCACCATGAATATAAAAACAAACTATTAATTAACAAAGTTTCACATATGATACGGAAGATAACAAACAATAAATAAAATGTTGAATTTATAGAAATTAAAAAAGCTAACCTCCATGACCATCATAAACACCAAAGAAAGATGTTGCACCATCAAGATTCGGTAAAGCAGCATGCTGCAACAAAAGTAAAGTGCTTTTAGTGTATAATAGGCAAGATAAGATAGTGTGACATCTACGGGAAGTCTGGGAGCAATTAATTCACCACACTCCATTTGAAGAAAAAGAAAAAAAAAAAAAAAAACTATGCAGTCTCTTCCCTACTTAGCACATATTTGAAAAGAAATGTCGCCTTTGTGTGATAGTGTACTAAAGATACAACTCCTTGAATGCACTTGGACAAATCTAAATTTAATCTCATTCATTAAATGACTAGAAATTTTAGCAGTCATAAAGTTTCTGAGTTCCAGCCAATCATGCAGCTTGATTCAGAAAGTTCCACTTAGCAATAAGTTTTAGACTGCCCTGGTAGAGATTGGTACGGGCACTACATTATTCAACCCACAAATACGTAAATATTTCCTTAAGTGTGTATGTAAATAAATCTGTAAGCTATTCTAATTAAAGTTGGAATTTATAGTAATAGATATTTATTTTTAATATGTATGCTTCTATTAATTGAAACGCTTCTATTAATTTGAAACATAACACTACCCAAAACTTTCCATGCTATAATTCATTATATAGGAGCCTCTTTCCAGTGTCAAGACCCCATGGGATATGATGGGCGCATATGGATACAGTACATTAAATACTTAATTGAGTATCACTTTCATGCTTTGATTCCTGAAGAGTGTAGTGCATACTTTTAGATTGCCCAAGTTTGGTTATTTCCAATGCTCCCACTAGAATAAAAACCTCCAGAAATATGTCTGGAGTGCATATGCAATGTGTACACATTCTCAGAAATACCAAATGATTTAGTAAGACGAAAATTCTTCTGTAATCACAAATTAACTGCCATGAAGGAACGCTAATTATGACAATTGCATATGAAATGTAAATCTCACTACACAATGCAAAGACTAAACAAACAGAAATACTTAGTTGCACTCTCAGAGTGTTATCTCAGTGATTTCAGAAGAAAAACCATCTTCTGAGACCTTCCATGGTTGAAGGATACAAAAGGAAAGGCAACATTAATTAACATAAATACTCACAGCATCTTCCATGGTTGAACGCCACCCCTGCATGGAGGATGCCCCAAATCGAAGTTTGTCGTTCTCGCCATCTTCCGAGACCTTATCAGTTTTGGGGGCGCTGAGATATATCCCCATCTCAGGCTGAAATCATATAACAAACTCATAAATCAAATATACACCATTAAACAACATAATCATATGAAATCCACATGCAGGGGTGCCCTTGCACACATATACACATTTCTTTCTTAATTTTACTGAGAATAATTAATGCGTAGATGGAAACATTAATTAATCAACTGATCCTTTGCTTGTTACGCATAATTCATCAATTTCAAGTACCATTCAACCCAACCATCTTTAATAATTAAAACACTTCCAAATTCCAACACAACATAACAAAACTACCATTTACAAATCCAATCGCGTAGCAGAAACGAAAACATTCCCAATTGGCCGTTCGTCTTCACTTGGTAGCCAAGAATACGGAAGAAACTAAAATTCCCTATTAAATCGAGATCACCTCAATCCTAACCACTGGAAATTCTACAATTGGAAGCAAAATTTCCAGCATTTTCTTGGCAACCAAACGGATCGTACAACATAAGAAAAACTAAAAATAACATCATACCAACCAGATTCGATGATCACAAGCACAAAGAGAACAAACAGAGCGAGCTTATGTTGGCAAATATTATCGATTATATATAAACAAGAAGAAGAAGCAAGAAAATTGAAGGGGCGTAGGGATTGTGGCATACTGAGTAATGGGTTTGAGCGAAGCGCGAGAGTGATGGAGCGATCTGATTGATAAAGCTGGGTGAACAAATGATTTTGATGTGGAAACTGAGTGGAATTTGATATTTATAGGCATTGGTATGGCTTCTTTTGGAGTGGAGCCAGCGGGGGGACACGCGCCACTCCTGTGGCGCAACAATTGGTCATTTCTGATTTCTGTACTCGAAATCAAGAAACTAAATAAAAGCAATTTATTTCCTTTTTTGTTACATTTATTTTTTGGTTGGATTACATTTATTTGGGATGAACTTCGATCTAAATTCTTATCCATGGCATTTCGGACCCACTCAAGAATTGCCCCAACTCCACCCCGCAGCCACCTTCCCCCCTTCCTCCTTGCAAACTACAAAGTTCCAGAAGCATCTCCTTTCTCGCCGTTGATGCTATTACTCGATGAAAGAAAAAAGTGTTAAAAATGGATTATAAGTAGGAAATTCTTTTTTTATGCAGGGATATAAAGGAGAGGATTACATAATATATTTTGTGTATTGATATCATTTTGTTGTAGACAAATTCGAAGCCTCTAATATAATATATCAAATGAAACGTCATTAAAATGTAGTAATAATTGTCAATAATCATTGATTTTTTTTTTCTTGAATACATCATCAGTGGACCTATGAATCACCGAAAAAGTATGAAACTACTATATGACCCATAAATAAATTATATAATGTCTAAATTGTCTCTCATAATAATATTAACAATTTATAGACCCCCACAAATTAAATAATATATTCATCAAAGTAAGTCGTTCTGCTTTTATAAAGCTATTTATGATTCTTCTCTCAAAGCTTAGTTAAGCTACATGGCGTTCTTGGTTAAACAATCCTTTGGGGCTTCAACCTTGATTTCCATAATCTCTTATTTGTTGTTTGTCATTGTGAAGATTTTTTAAGCCGAGTAATATTTTTTCTTTAATAATTGGTGCTTACAATGAGAGTCGAATTGAGAAATTCTCAAGAAGAGCTCTCTAGTTCGTTCATCGTTCATAAATGTTGTTCATCATTCATCAACTTTGTTCATTGTTCATCATATTTTGTTCGTCGTTCATCGACTTTATTCGAAGTTCTTGAATTTTTGTTCATCGTTCATCAAACTTTCCTTTCAATCCTCATAATTCAGCATGATTAGAACATGACGATCCGTTCGATCATCCAAAGCTGATGTTTCAGCCTCTGCAGCTCAGATCGGAAACAGAGCGCACACTGTGACTTCAAATGAACATCAAAGTCATTCCCTGTGTATGACTATCATGACATCCATTGGGACACGGGGACTAATTCCAAATTTTGGTTTCAGAACTTTTCCTATCCCAACAATTTCTGCACCTACATTAGGAGTAGGAACGACAATCTTTCAACAAACGAACGGGTGATTTGTGGGAGAAGCATCTATGCAGACCCCAAATCTAGCCCCTACCAATGGAGATTTCCAAAGATTCTTGAATGGTCTTCATGATACACTAGGAAAAAATCAAGCACATGAAATGCATGCCATGGATTAGCGACGCCAAAGCAAAAAGCTTGGATCCCAACTTGATACACATCATGCTCGAAAAACTCGATGCTTTTCTACTCACGACAATTTGTCGCAACAAGTGGAAAAACTAAGCAAACAAGTCTAGTTACAGTTAGAGCTTCTTCAGAAAATCCTAACAAAATACCAACAACGTCCAAGGCCGTCAGCACATGAGCGACTTGGAGAGTGTGTTGGGGAATCGTCTCAAATTGAATATTCACATGGAAGTCAATGGAGACATGCAACCTACTGAGACATTCACATCCTCTTAGGGAATGTTGGATATCATAGTGAAGGAAACGAGACATATCTGCCGACACATACTAAGAAGACGAAAATCAGATTCGAAGAGGTCGACAACGCTTAACCTGTAATAACTCCTCACCTCACAAAGGCATACTATAGGCTAAAGATGTCCAGAAAATGATGGATCGATGCTTCTTAGGTGATGGCGATTTGGAAGATGGTCTACATCATCAGATCCAATCATCCTCAACTTCAGATTTCGTGGGAGGCATCGAGAAAGAACCATTCTCTTAATAGTTTGCAACTCCAAACTTCAACCAGTTTGAAGGAACCTCTGACCAAATAAAGCATGTAGACTATAATCGTGGAGTCATGGTACCTCATAAAGATAATGATGCACCCATGTGCAAGGTGCTCTAAGCATCTTTGCATGGCCAGGTGATGATGTGGTTCCTATCTCTCTTGGAGATCCATTGCATCGTTCAAATAGTTGGTTTTTGCTTTCGTGGAGGAGTACTCACAGCTTCGCGTTATTGAAGTAAAGGATGATCATCTTTTTTCCATCAGAAATAGATCAAAGGAAACAACCCGATAGTACATTCGAAGATACTATGAGGAAAAATCTTGCATTATTGGTTGTAATGACGTCATTGCAACCATGGAATTCAAACAAGAACTTCTCTAGGGCATCCAGCTTTATGGCGAAATTTTCATGATCAATACTCGCAGTCTCACCAAGATACTTTTTCTAGCAGAACGACATGTATGCTGGGAAGATGAGAAAAATGACATACAAGCCAGGAGCGCACAAGACCAAGCGAGGAAACATCTAAGATGTCAACGTCACCAAGCGATGACACACCACGAATGTCCAACAAATGCAAAATGGTGAAAGCTACCAATGTACAATTCTATGTGCATGTCCATCGCATTTACAACGAAATCAAGGACAAAAATCGATTTAAGGAACTAGCACATGTCAAAGACGATCAAGAAAAGAACGAAAAGATAAGGTGGTGCGGCTATCACAACTATTATGTTCACACCATTAGAGCATGAAACACCTTTGATAAGTATCTGCACAACCTAATCAAGGAAGAGCATTACACCAAGTACATCACATACAAGGTTTCAAAGCTTCTCCATCACGAAGACCTCAAGGAGCCTGATTCGTAGGTGATCTACATCAATTCAATATATAAATGAATAAGGCTTCGCACCAATTTATGTATCGATTGTATTATTATTTTCAATAAAATTATCAAGAAACTTGAAATTTTACATAGATAAATTTTCATAGCAATGGAAACCTGAAAGCCTACCTCCAAGAAGCACTCCAGACCTTTTTGTCGAAAATAATTCAATTTTTCCTCCGGGAAGCAACCAAGTCTTCCTTCGGATAAGAACCAATCCTTCCTCCAGAAACGAACTAAGCCTTTCTCTAGGAATCACTCAAAACTTTTCTATAGAAAACATCCAAGTCTAGCTTTAGGAAGCAACCAAGTATTCCTTCGGGAAACATAACCTTCGCCTTGCGAAGTGACAAATTCTTCGCCATGCGAAGAATCAAAATCTTCACCTGGCATCCAAACTTTTGATCTGTGAAGCATCCATGCCTTCGCCCTGCGAAGCGTATAAATCTTCACCATGCGAAGCGTATAAATCTTCGCCCTGCGAAGAATTTAAGCCTTTACCCTGCAAGCATCCATGCCTTCGCACATCTAAGCCTTCATCCTGCGAAGTATCTAAGCCTTCGCCCTATGAAGTATCTATACCTTCCCCCTACAAAGCATCTAAGTTTTCGCCTTGCGAAGTATCTATGCCTTCACCTACAAAATATCTAAGGCTTTGTCTTAAGAAGCATCGAAATCGTCGTCCTGCATAGCATCTAAGCCTTTGCTCTACGAAGCATCAAAATCTTTTCCCTACAAAGCATCAAAGTCTTCGTCTCGAGAAACACCTAAGTCATCGCCCTGCGAAGGACCTAAGTCTTCGCCCCTCGAAGAACCTAAGTCTTCGCCCCACGAAGCACCTAAGCCTTTGTCCTGTGAAGCACCTAAGTCATTGCCTTGCGAAATGCTCCAAGCCTTCTTCTTAGAAGCAAAACCCCTTCCTTGAGGAAAAAATAAAACCCTCATTTGAAAAACACGTTGAATCAAAGCCCCAACATCCAACGCCTAAGGTTGTAATTGGGGCATTTGAAAAAACCAAAAGCCTTTCCTCGAAAGAAATGCAAAGCCCTTCTCTAGAAGGCAAAGGGAAACCCTCTTTCAAAAGGCAACTCGAGTTAAAATGCAATCGATTAATGCCTACGACATTACACTGGGGGAATTTTAATAACCAAGAAGTCCCTTTCTTCAATATGAAACATGAGCAAAATCAAAGTTTCAACACTTAGAAAAAAATTTCAAGGATTACTAAGTTGGAAGGAACGAGTTGGCCACAAGATTTCGACGCAAGAGATGTCAGTTCCTGATTCATTGCAACTTGTGGCAAAAATTTCCGCCTCAAATCTCCCACAGAGTCCTCAGGTTTTGGCACTTGTGAAGGAGCATAGTCTTCAATTTGATGCATTTGGGGGCATGCAGCGGACAATATGGCTTGAATTTCAAATTTTCGAGTTCTTCAGCTATGAACAATGAGGGCAACAACATTAGCTCCACTAACTTTAACAACGCTAAGCTTCACGAAGATAACTTTGACATCATCCTAAAGAATGGCTGCATCTTTACCATAAGATAGGAATAGAAAAGCTAGACAGTCATTGCCGTCTTCTTAGTTCTTCTAACAAGGAAAATAATACACAAGTCAGACAGTCTTTGTAACGACCCGTCCCGGAATTCGGGATTAGAATAGTAACTAATCATGATTAACGGGGTTAATCAGTAATTAGTTGGGTGAAATCGGACGAACGGTGCAAAATGACGGTTTTGCCCCTAGTCGTGGGTAAAACGTTGACTTTTAGTTCGTACGGTCAAACGGACTGTGACCGATGACCGTGACGCAGTCTGGGACGTCACGAGTACTTAGACAGGTGGCACGTTCGATTCCGACGTTCGAGGTGATAGTTATGACGTTCGGAAGCCCAAGTGCATTTTCGTAATTTGGACAAAATAAGGGAAAATGTTGACTTTTTGATCGGGAGGTCCGATGGCCGAGGACCGAGGACTGTTAGGAAGGTCTCGATGCCCTGAGTCCGTAGACAGGCGGCACGCGTCGATCGGAGTTCAATTGACCAAGTTACGGGTCTGGGACGCGTGAGGGGCATTTTGGTAATTTGCCAAGTGAGGGCAAAATGGTAATTTCCTGCAGGGGGACAGTTGAACCGTGAAACAGAGGGCGCATCGCCCGTGCCATGGGTGTCCTGAAACCCCACAATTGTCTAACCAATTCAGTGACATTGGGGAGATTTATTTATCCCGTTAGTGACATTGAGGATTGTGTGTGTGCTGGGCGTGCACGGGTGGTGTGTGTATGGGAAACAAGTGATGGTGTTCGGAATTGAAAAACAGAGCTTCGACTTGAGCGTGCACGGGTTGGATTTGTTTATACCTTTGAGTGGAGGAACACAGAGCACTGAGGGAGATTTGTCTGTGCTGGTGAGTGACATTGGGTCAGTGGGAACTGGAGAATTGCGGAGCATGGGCAACCATTTTCTTCTTCGTTTCTGGGACAGTGCAGGGGACGATTCGCAGAGGAGCCTGAACGAGTTCCCACGGGTGTTGGGGGCTTGTTCGATTATCAGAGTGCGGAGAGTGTTGCTCTGATTCATTTTGGAACCAGAAAGTGAGCTGAGAGTTGAGAGAACCAGCTTTGGAAAAAAAACTCAAAAAAATGGAGGGAAATTCTAAATTTAATCTATGAGCTGAGTTGAGCCAAACAGAGGTAGATATTAGTCTTCTGAGTTCATTTCGAACTCGACCATACAAAAATTGAAGGGAACTGATCACCGTATGGCCATGAACGGAGGCCCCTGGTTTCAGAGATTTTCGAGCTTGGAGTCGACAACCTCCAGGTAATATTTCCTGAAATTTGCAGCGCTAAAGTGTTCGTTTTGGTCTCTGGAAATTCTTGTCTAAGTTGATTTTGGAATGGGGTCAATTTGGGTGAGTTTCGTACTTCGACCCGTTTGGATGTTCGAGTTCGAGTTGATCGATTTGGGGCTGTGTTGACTTGAATGAGGGACACAGACCTTTAATTAAGTATGTTGCGAGTCCATCTGATTGATCAATTGAAGAATTATTTAGTTTATCGCAGGGATTGAATCGAGTTCAGACACGGGTCAAGTGGCCTGTTTATCAGGCGGTCGGGTGAAGAAGACGACTGTAGCCCACTGTAGCAGGCGCGTGAGTCTCACGCGCAGCTGCTTGCGGCGGCGCGTGGGACGGTTTTTCAAGGTGATTCCAAAATGACTTTTTCCCTACACATTGTAACGAACATTTTAACAGTGATATCGAATTTATCGGACACCGTTTCGATGTTATTCCGAGGGTCCGAAGATTTATGTTACGTTTTTAATTAACGATTAATTCCCGAAAAATTATGGGAAATTAGTATGTTGTTATCTAAGCCCTTAGTGACACTAAAGTATGTTTTCGGACAGGATTTGAAATTTCTGGAAAATATCGGAAATTACGGGCATGCGTGCGAGCGAAACCGAGCCTTAAGAATGGTGTGTCAGTGGACGTTGCTTTCAAAATTTAATGCATGCATAAATTATTTCTATGATTTTATGATTATGATTATAAGTTGTGATTGATTTTGATTTCCGTATTTATACGTATTCGATTCTCGTATTTATACGTATTTTTACTATACATGTGAAATTACACGTATTTCGAGACTATGGTCACTCATGTGCTTAATGACGGTTTAATGAAAGAAATTATAAGAAATGGGTGTAAAATGATTTAAGAAGGTTGTTTATGATTGCGAGTGTGACTTACGATTTTGACACGTTTTTCGAGAACGTTCCGGATTTGCACGGTTTACGAGATTTCGAGTTATTGTGATTTGATCACTGTTGATGTTTGAATCTGGGAATTGAAATGAGACTTGTGATTTTGAGGATGTTAAAAATGGGTTTTGAGTATGTTTTGATTGGATCGTGATTTTGGTGATTATGATTGTGGTTTTGATGTGTTGAAAATAAGATTTGAGAAAGAAGTGATTTCTAAGAATTAAAATGGATTTGAAAAAGGTGATTTCGGGCTTGATGCTCGGGGCACAAAAGTAACTTGATTTACGAGATTTCGGTTTTCGAAAAAGTGGATTCTTGGTTTGGGTTCGGGATGATGCTTCCGGATGCCGGCTTACGGAATCATTGTTGCGAATTCGAATTCGGGAATGAAAAAGGATTTAATAAAGTGATTTGCTATGATTGTGCATGTCCCGTGTTTAATGATGATTTGAACATGTTTTGTGAAGTAAGGTTTGGGAATTTGAATGTGGAAATTCGGACCATGAGTCCTGTTGTGAAAAATGTGATTTTGGGATGGATCCCACGTTGTTGTGTTGGAAAACTGTTTTGGGGTTTAATGACCCGTTGAAAACTGTTTTGGGTTTAAAGACCCGGGTGCTATTGCTGGAGCACGTTTTGAGTTTAAAGACTCGGTTAATTGATGACGGGGGAGTGCCCTTAATGAGTTTAAAGACTCGGTTACTGTGATACCCCCGAGGCCTATTGATTATGTTCTGAGTTTAAAGGCTCGTTGATATCCCGGGAAGGCCTGTTTATGCGCATGGTTTTGAGTTTAAAGACTCGGGCGCACTTGATATCCAGCAAAATGATTTACTTGTGATTTATTGATGATTTCTGATGTTCAGTTGAGTTGGGCAGTGGCCCGGTATATGGTTGATGGTTTTGGATCATGTTGTGCATTTGGTTTTGATTCGTGGATTTGGGCTGAGGCCCGGTGTTTATGATTGCGGGCTAAGACCCTGTGGTTGAGAAAGGAAAAAATGATTTTGAGGTTCATACGAGTTTTTCCTTATGTTGAAATTTGTTACCCAGTTTTTCTTATGTGGAAAATGTTAACCGATTGCGAATGATTTTTTTGTATGCATGCATTGGTTTTATGCGGAGGGTAAAAACGTCTGTTTGTAACTGGTTTTACAAACTTTTTTATTTTTGTCCACTCACACCTTTTGGTTTTTATTGACCCTCCAGGTCGTGGCGCGTTGTTCGTGGCTAATGGTGAGGCGGAGGCATGAGTAAGCACGTGTGGCTATCCCTGGTCTGGCACGTGCCGAGGGTAACTCGGGTATTTTAGTCGACTTGCCAGACGGGAGCAGGACCGGGCACGGTTATCGATGCCCCTTCGGGGGCGGTCCTGTCAATTTGGTATCAGAGCGCTAGGTTGCTGATTCTGTTGCCACATCATGCCTCCGGAGCGTAAGCCTCGTGCGTGACCTGGTAGTGAGACGAGTTGGCGAGGGTGTTTGGGACCTCATGTTAGATCTCGGGTGTGATTGACCCTGGTTTGAGGGTCAGATGTCGGGTAATGTACACTGAGAACTGCGATTTGTAGATATAAATTGCGTGGGTCGCAGGGACGACGAGACCGGTGGCCGAAGGCCGCATAATTGGGCAAATTGTACTATCTCGTAGGCCCTATTGGTCGTATAGAATGTGGTTGAGCATTGGAAATTGCTCGGGGACTGGGTATGTCGGTGATGACATGGTCAGTTTGGTTTGAGATTTGACTCAGGAGGAGTCGAGATGTGGATGTGGGACTCACGATGAGTCAGTATTTTTGGGTTAGGAACGTGAGATGAGTCATGGTAAGGTACCAAGGCTCGAGAGGAGCTAGAAAAGCTAAGTGAGGAACGTTTGGCACTTAGGATGCCAAGGACCAGTTTATGGTCAGGTATTGAATGAGTTAGAAAATTATGGCTTGATTTTGTGGAACGGTGGTCTGGGGTAGATGGCTAATTGTCGTGAGTACTTGGTGTAGTGGTAGTAGTTGAGAATCAAGGGGCGAGCTGAGAACGTTCATCTATCCTGATGTGGATTGTCGGGATGGTGGTACCCATGGTTGTGGGGTACGAGTAGTGATGCGGGATCGTCGCTCGGTATGAGCGGAGATCCAGGGCTACCCACTGTGCACACGGTGTGCAAGTTTGGATGTTTGTATGTTGGCGTTGGTACTAGCGCTGGTGCTAGTGTCAGTGAGTGAGATTGTGTTGAGCCACGAGTTGGGGTGTGACTCTGTCATGATGAGAGTGCGTTGGTATTTGAGATTCAGTAGTGGTTGACTCATGGACTGGATGGGATCCAGCGGAGATTATGAGGTATTGGGGTAAGTCCCAACAGTGACGAGGTGACAAGAGTTGAGTAATTCCCAGTTGGAATCGGTGTATGTGCATAATTAGTCCTTAATTGACGTGAGGTCTGAGTATTGGGCTGATTGTGGACGCGTGGTTGTCCAAGTGAGTTATGGATGTAGTGTAACGACCCGTCCCAAATTCTTAGATTAGATTAGTGACTAATCACGATTAGTGAGGCTAATCCGTAATTAGTAGAGCGAAATCGGACGAACGGTGCGAAATGATCGTTTTGCCCCTGATGGTGGCAAAACGTTGACTTTTTAATCGGCAGTCAAATGGACTTTGACTGATGACCTTGACGTAATTCGTGACGTCACGAGTTCATAGACAGGTGGCACGTTCAATTCCGACGTTCGAGGAAGAAGTTATGACGTTCGGAAGTTTAGGGGCATTTTGGTAATTTGGGTGAATAGGAGGTCAAAAGTTGACTTTTTGATCGGGAGGTCCGATGGCCGAGGGCCGAAGACCGTTACGTAGATAAGGACGATACGAATCCGTAGACAGGCGGCACGTCGAATTCGGACGGTTCGACGGCGAAGTTACGGTTCACGGAAGTTCCCAGTTACTATTCACGACGGCACGTTTTACGAGACAAAAAGTGCAGTTTGTCTTTAGTGGGACCAGTTGCTTTTTAGCAACCAATGGATGAGTGACAAGTGTCACTCATCCACTGGACAACACATTACATACATGCACTTCACCGTGCATTTTCATTTTCTTCGTTCAAACACAACCCACCTGATCTCACCATTTTCTCTCATTCCCGTGCAACCCAAACCCAGCCAACCATCACCCATGACCAGGCAGAGGACCAGGGAGATCGAGGGAGCCGAGGTGGCCGGCTTGGAGGCCTGAACCGCCGCCCACGGCGGCGAGAGGAGGAGAAACCCGAACGGGTACCCGGTTAGCCCATTTTGATCCATTTTTCCATTTTCGTTGTTATGGTTAGTTTTTAATGGTTTTAATGAGTCCATTAGGTTGCTAGGGACATTTTAGGAAGGTTTTGGTGGTGGTTGACGGCCGAGAAGCCGTGTAGACTGATCGGGAAAAATTGAACCGTGAGGTTCAAATTGGACCGGTCGGATTTCGTAGGTTTTAGGTTGTTTAGTTAATTAGGATTGATAGGAAATGAAGAAATAGGAATTTAGGAGTTGGAATGGAAGCAAACGGACCGAAAATGAGGGAGAAGGAGACCTGGACCGGTTACACCGGTCCAAGTTGCAGGAAAAACTGGACCGGACCGGTTCGGACCGGTCTGACCGATGTAGGGGATGACTGATGACGTCATCCTGATGACGTCATCATGTCAGGGATGACGTCATCATGTCAGATCTGACAATGTCAGACTGACATGTCAGACAGTGGGCCAATGGGAGCGTGACACGTGTCACTGTCAGGGGCTGTCAGTGATGACGTCATGCTGACGTCAGCGATGACGTCAGCAGGTACTGTAGCAGGCGCGTGAGGGCGCGTGGCAGGGAATCTGGGGAAGGTTCCAACATACGAAATCATCTATTCGATGTAACGAACATTTTGGGACTGGTTTCGTGTCGATCGGACATCGTCTCGAGATGTTTCGGGGCATCGGAAGGTTTAGGTTCGGGATTAAAAATAGTTAAAAATACGGGAAAATTACGGGGCTTTGGTAGGAGGTTAATTAAGTAGTTATTAACCTTCTATTACGATTTGGACAGGTTTGGGAGTCCCGGTGACGGTGATCGGCTCGGGGAGCCGTATGGCACGCAAATCGAGGCGGCAGCTCGGACAGTCTGTGAGTGGACCTTGTTTTCTAAATTGGTGCATGCATAAATGTTTATTATATGTTTTATTACTTGTTTGATGATGCCATGGGTGCATTTCTATGTGGTTACGTATAAGCACTATTTCGAGGTTTCGGCCTTATACGGTGCTTATACGGGTCTGTATTTCTTTATTGATTTAAATGAAATGGTGTTGGATTTCTAAAAGGCTAAACTCGGGTATGAAACCCATTTGGTTTTGTCTCGGGCATATGACCTCAGATTCCGGGCACGGTGCCCAGTTGGTGTCCTATGTTCGGGTACGAGACCCAGTCACTTTACGGTTTTGATTTCAGGTCAGGGAACCTTAAATGGATTCCCAGGTTCATGACGGTATGTGGGAACCGGCATGAACCCTTGTTGTGGTATCGTGGTTCATGACGGTTTATGGGAACCGGCATGAACCCTTGTTATGTTATTACGGTACATGACGGTTTATGGGAACCGGGATGTTACCTGATTATGGATATGATGGATCATGACGGTTCAGGGGAACCGGTCATGAATGTTTATGTTATGTATATATATGTTCGTCTACCTTCCTTTACTTCTATTATCTCTTCCAGGGAGGGTCGTTGGCCTGGGTGGACCCCGGAGTAGTCACGGAGCACCGACTGAGTGGAGTCACCCCCCAGTTGGGTTCCTTACTCTCAGGAAGGCTATGATTACTATTACCTCGGGTAGGGTCAGTGGTCTACGGACATTGATCTTGACTTTGAGAAGACTCGGATTGAGACCTGGGTAGCATGCGCGTGGCTTTGGATACCGTGACAGGATTGGTTGTGTGACTTATATATATGTATGTGATGTATATATGATATATGATATGTGGTGTGTACAGGTGTGCACAGGATTTGAGCAGTGGCCCGTGTACTTGGTTTCTTTATGGTTTGGGGCCGAGTCCTTTATGGATTTGGGCAGTGGCCCGTATGGTCGTTTTTATTGTGGTTCTTTCGACCTTAGTTTATATCTGCTTTGGGCTTAGTCCCACATATGGTTTGTTTTGGATAAATGGTTTTCGAATGCATGCATGCTTTTTAGTGGAGGGTACAAATGTCTTCTCGTTAAAATGTTTTTATAAACTCTTGTTTTTTCCACTCACAGTTTTTAATGTTTTGACTGCCCTTCAGGTTGACATCGGATGTGGACTGTAGCAGAGACCGAGATATCACATGTCTCCTCCGGATCCTAGCGTACTCTGATAGCCCGGGAGGGCAAAGGACGAAAATATCCTTTGTCTGACACTTCGTGTCAGACGGGAGCAGGGTCATCCCGCACTAATCCCGGGGGGGATTGGGATGGGTCCTGTCAACGTGGTTTCAGAGTGGGGTTGTCTCTATTCGAGCAACCGTGTAGCTTTTGGGGTATGTACGCAGGTCGAGGATGTGATATCTCATTGGGTTGCAGTTCGTGGTCAACCTGATTGTCGGGGTGCCGGTACGATAGTTAGTAGGATTGGCATGCCTTGGTTCGGCATTCGATGCCGGGGTTGCCATAGTTCTGTCAAGGTTGGCAGTGTGGGACCCTACAAAGGGATTAACGTGTTCGTATTCTGGAGTGTGATCGTGAGACGGTTAGTTGGGATCGTCTTTCACGATGTCGTAGGATTGGTTCCGACGACTAGTTGGGAATTGTGATCATCGGATGATCGGATTTGGTTGAGTTAGATAGATTTACTGCAGTTGGCAGTTAGCAACCTGATACGAGGAATCCGAGTTGGATTGTTGGTAGGATTGGATTGACGTCTTTACGATGTCGGACCGCAGGGTCGGTCAGATTGTTGATTTTACTGCTTTTCGCAGTTGGGTTCCGAGGAACTCTAGGTGTGATCGTGGAACCTTACCTTGGTAGGTATGGTTCGGAAAGGCGAGTTGACGAGTGGTTTGACTTGGATGACTATTCGGATTTGGGGTTCGTTAGTCGGCCTGGTCATGTCAGCTTGTGTTGGGACTGCACTTTACAGTCGAGGTTATATTTATCGGTTAGACCGAGTTGGTTGTCGTGCTACTTCAGTTGTGGGTTGGTGCAACTAAGGTCGCGGGTGACCTGGTAGACGACATTGGGATAGTCGAGTTGCGCCTGGTTAGAGTGTGGTTGGACAGGTTACCGGGGTTGGTACTTGTCGATGGAATCCCTGAGTGGGATACAGGGTAGTTGGTACGGGCTGTTGATTCCGTTGGATGCGAATCTCGATAGCGAGGTCTGGTAGTTAGGTATGCACGAGGTTGTGGCAGACGCTACTATCGATGGACTTAGTCGAGTCTCATCAGGTCGGGTAGACTCAGGTAGTCGTGACGATGATACGGGGTGCGTGAGTAACGCATATGTACGAGCAGTGATTCTGGATTCGACTCGGTTACGGCTGAGTGCGATCGCAGAATGAGTTGGGGACGTTCGGGGAGCGTTTCCTTTTCCCGTATGAGCTGTCAGGGTGACTGTACCCAGAGTTGTCGGGTACGAGGGAGGCAGAGTTTCTCCTATTCGAGCAGAGGTACGGGATCGTCGCTCGGTATGAGCGGAGATCCAGGGTGTCAGTTTTGCACACGGCGTGTTGATACTGACACTAGTTTTGGTGATAGTGCGTGGTGCTGGTGCTAGTGCTGGTACTGGTGCCGGTGATCGTGATGACGATGAGTTACGGATCGGGGTGTGACTCCGTCGTAATGGGCATATGTTCGGTATCTGTGGTTCAGGAGTGGAACTCAGATAGAGTTAAACTGGTTAGGGGACACGTGGTTGATGTCCGGGTATGTTGTTTCCAATCTTGTTGGAACTTCGGAATCGCGAGAGGTTGCGATTGAGGTGACGAGTTGAATGCGGGTTTTCCGCATTGGTAACGGGTATGTCGAAGTCGTTTTGGGTGACTTCTCGGATTCTACCATGATTGATGATGGTAGATGACGTTGATGATATAGATGTTGTTGGTTGCCTCTAGTACACTGATTGTGTATTGGTTGGTGGACCCGGGATTTGTTCTGGACCATCAGGAGGAGATGAGTATATCGAAGTTAGGTGACTGAGATTCCTCATTTTTTTTTACTTGGTGGCAGACGATGTTAGGTTACATGACGTGGTGAGTGCAGCGAGTGTTGTTTGCATTCACGTAGGATGGATTATTCGATCATTCTTGGTTTTCCGCAGTGGAATGCCAAGGATCGATACGAGGTGATTGGGGAGGACCCACAGTCTCGATCGTGACGTCTATAGTCGTTTGACGTAGTGTTGGATCTGGATCATGATTTGGATATCCAGATAGGTGGAGAGTTATTACTCTTACTTGGATGTTGAGTGGAGCATGTTGGGACTGAACTTCTTTTCGAGGTAAATCCCATATGGCTTACTACTCGCCTGAGTAGTTGTCCGATGAGTAGGTGTCTGACGAGGTCGGATTTTGTCTGACCTAGTGTTGTGTTGATGTTGGGATTGACTTCCCTATGAAGTCAATCGATCGTATTGTGGTAATCGGTTGAGCGAGTAACCGATAGGTTTGGTTTTGGTATGTCTCGGTAGACGTGAACGATATTTTAGGTTTCGGAATCAGATTTCTAGATGACGATTTAGGATTTGATTTTGGAACTTGAAAGAGGATTTCTGGAGTTGGGGTTTGGAATCGGATTCTGGGTGACGATTCAGGATTTGATTCTAAAGCTTGACTGTGGATTTTCTTTTATGGATTTGGGTTCGGAATAGTTATTCCAAATGCTAGCTTACGGAATAATGATTTTGGATTCGAATTTGGACATGATTATGGATATGATTTCTGGATTTGGATTTGGGATTTCATACGAAATTGCGGATTCGGATTCGGATTTGGAAATGGATAATGGGTCGGAGTTTCGAATTGTCTAATACGATTGGACAAATGAACTCCATAATTGAAACGTGTTTGACTACGACCTAGGTGGTCTGGTTATTGTTGTGGTATGTCGATGGGTAGATGTACGTACTTTGTGCGTTGTTCGAGGTATGATACCAGGAAGACTGGTGATGTCTGGTGACGATATATAGGGTATACCAGTGGTACATTGGAGAGCGTATTGGTAGTCGGCTTAGTCCGATACCATTGAATTAGTCGAGGTCGTGAACTGGACATTGGATACCGTGCATTGGGTCATGGTATTTCTGATGGGTCTAGTTACACACAGGTCGGGTGAATTGTTGGTTAGTGTAACCACGAGTGAGTATAGTGACAGATTTCGATTGACGACTGTCAAGTGGTGACAATTTGTCGGAGGTGTCATCGTGGATCGGTTAGTGAGTTTTGGTGACTCCCAGTGGGAGTAGATGTCAGGATAGTTAGCGGTTGAGCACGGAACCGTCTAGTTGGTTGTGTCAACGAAACGGTAGATTTGACAAGTAGTATCAATTCAGAACGCATGACTACTGTCATTCGACGTGGTCGAACGTAGTCGATACGATATGGATGTTAGCGGTACGTCTGGCTGCAGACGAGTAAGTATTGTTCTGGTTAGTGGGTGTACTAGCATACACGCGTTGCGTGGTAGGTCGAATTATTTCCACGAGGTGGAGGTTGTGGAATCAGGATAGTGGAGTTTCGAGAACGGAACTAATTAAGGAGGGAAGAACGGTTAGATTAGGTCGGTTGGAATTTCGAGGACGAAATTAATTAAGGAGGGAAGGTTGTAACGACCCGTCCCAAATTCCTAGATTAGATTAGTGACTAATCACGATTAGTGAGGCTAATCCGTGATTAGTAGACTAGTGAGGCGAAATCGGACGAACGGTGCGAAATGACCGTTTTGCCCCTGATGGTGGCAAAACGTTGACTTTTTAATCGGACAGTCAAATGGACTTTGACTGATGACCGTGACGTAGTTCGTGACGTCACGAGTTCATAGACATGTGGCACGTTCAATTCCGACGTTCAAGGAAGAAGTTATGACGTTCGGAAGTTTAGGGGCATTTTGGTAATTTGGGTGAATAGGAGGTCAAAAGTTGACTTTTTGATCGGGAGGTCCGATGGCCGAGGGCCGAAGACCGTTACGTAGATAAGGACGATACGAATCCGTAGACAGGCGGCACGTCGAATTCGGACGTTCGACGGCGAAGTTACGGTTCACGGAAGTTCCCAGTTACTATTCACGACGGCACGTTTTACGAGACAAAAGTGCAGTTTGTCTTTAGTGGGACCAGTTGCTTTTTAGCAACCAATGGATGAGTGACAAGTGTCACTCATCCACTGGACAACACATTACATACATGCACTTCACCGTGCATTTTCATTTTCTTCGTTCAAACACAACCCACCCGATCTCACCATTTTCTCTCATTCCCGTGCAACCCAAACCCAGCCAACCATCACCCATGACCAGGCAGAGGACCAGGGAGATCGAGGGAGCCGAGGTGGCCGGCTTGGAGGCCTGAACCGCCGCCCACGGCGGCGAGAGGAGGAGAAACCCGAATGGGTACCCGGTTAGCCCATTTTGATCCATTTTTCCATTTTCGTTGTTGTGGTTAGTTTTTAATGGTTTTAATGAGTCCATTAGGTTGCTAGGGACATTTTAGGAAGGTTTTGGTGGTGGTTGACGGCCGAGAAGCCGTGTAGACTGATCGGGAAAAATTGAACCGTGAGGTTCAAATTGGACCGGTCGGATTTCGTAGGTTTTAGGTTGTTTAGTTAATTAGGATTGATAGGAATTGAAGAAATAGGAATTTAGGAGTTGGAATGGAAGCAAACGGACCGAAAATGAGGGAGAAGGAGACCTGGACCGGTTACGCCGGTCCAAGTTGCAGGAAAAACCGGACCGGACCGGTTCGAACCGGTCTGACCGATGTAGGGGATGACTGATGACGTCATCCTAATGACGTCATCATGTAAGGGATGACGTCATCATGTCAGATCTGACAATGTCAGACTGACATGTCAGACAGTGGGCCAATGGGAGCGTGACACGTGTCACTGTCAGGGGCTGTCAGTGATGACGTCATGCTGACGTCAGCGATGACGTCAGCAGGTACTGTAGCAGGCGCGTGAAGCCCACGCGCAGCCACTTCAGGCGGCGCGTGAGGGCGCGTGGCAGGGAATCTGGGGAAGGTTCCAACATACGAAATCATCTATTCGATGTAACGAACATTTTGGGACTGGTTTCGTGTCGATCGGACACCGTCTCGAGATGTTTCGGGGCATCGGAAGGTTTAGGTTCGGGATTAAAAATAGTTAAAAATATGGGAAAATTACGGGGCTTTGGTAGGAGGTTAATTAAGTAGTTAGTAACCTTCTATTACGATTTGGACAGGTTTGGGAGTCCCGGTGACGGTGATCGGCTCGGGGAGCCGTATGGCACGCAAATCGAGGCGGCAGCTCGGACGGTCTGTGAGTGGACCTTGTTTTCTAAATTGGTGCATGCATAAATGTTTATTATATGTTTTATTACTTGTTTGATGATGCCATGGGTGCATTTCTATGTGGTTACGTATAAGCACTATTTCGAGGTTTCGGCCTTATACGGTGCTTATACGGGTCTGTATTTCTTTATTGATTTAAATGAAATGGTGTTGGATTTCTAAAAGGCTAAACTCGGGTATGAAACCCATTTGGTTTTGTCTCGGGCATATGACCTCAGATTCCGGGCACGGTGCCCAGTTGGTGTCCTATGTTCGGGTACGAGACCCAGTCACTTTACGGTTTTGATTTCAGGTCAGGGAACCTTAAATGGATTCCCAGGTTCATGACGGTTTATGGGAACCGGCATGAACCCTTGTTGTGGTATCGTGGTTCATGACGGTTTATGGGAACCGGCATGAACCCTTGTTATGTTATTACGGTACATGACGGTTTATGGGAACCGACATGTTACCTGATTATGGATATGATGGATCATGACGGTTCAGGGGAACCGGTCATGAATGTTTATGTTATGTATATATATGTTCGTCTACCTTCCTTTACTTCTATTATCTCCTCCGGGGAGGGTCGTTGGCCTGGGTGGACCCCGGAGTAGTCACGGAGCACCGACTGAGTGGAGTCACCCCCCAGTTGGGTTCCTTACTCTCAGGAAGGCTATGATTACTATTACCTCGGGTAGGGTCAGTGGTCTACGGACATTGATCTTGACTTTGAGAAGACTCGGATTGAGACCTGGGTAGCATGCGCGTGGCTTTGGATACCGTGACAGGATTGGTTGTGTGACTTATATATATGTATGTGATGTATATATGATATATGATATGTGGTGTGTACAGGTGTGCACAGGATTTGAGCAGTGGCCCGTGTACTTGGTTTCTTTATGGTTTGGGGCCGAGTCCTTTATGGATTTGGGCAGTGGCCCGTATGGTCGTTTTTATTGTGGTCCTTTCGACCTTAGTTTATATCTGCTTTGGGCTTAGTCCCACATATGGTTTGTTTTGGATAAATGGTTTTCGAATGCATGCATGCTTTTTAGTGGAGGGTACAAATGTCTTCTCGTTAAAATGTTTTTATAAACTCTTGTTTTTTCCACTCACAGTTTTTAATGTTTTGACTGCCCTTCAGGTTGACATCGGATGTGGACTGTAGCAGAGACCGAGATATCACATGCCTCCTCCGGATCCTGGCGTACTCTGATAGCCCGGGAGGGCAAAGGACGAAAATATCCTTTGTCTGACACTTCGTGTCAGACGGGAGCAGGGTCATCCCGTACTAATCCCGGGGGGGATTGGGATGGGTCCTGTCATGTAGGGAGTCCGGCGGTTGGATTTGACACATCATGGGGGGTGTGTCTATTTTCAACATGGGTGAAATCTTAGTTTCATGGAGAGTTGTGACTGTGGGACGAGAGTCGTTTCCGCATTGGTAATTAGTGATCTGAAGTCATCGGGGTTAACTTTTTATCTTCTGCCCTGGCAGACGTTGATCGCGGAGACTAGTACGATGAGCGTGTTTTGGGGTGGTGGACCCATGTGTGTTTTGGGGTCGTCGGGTGAAGTTTCATTTCCCGAGGTTGGGGTAAACGGGATTCCCATTTTCTGCTTGGTGGCAGACGATGTTGGATATTTGGTACGGTGGGTGCAGTGAGTTGTGTTGCACTCACATAGGATGGATGTGATAACATCGTATTGGATCATCCTGGGTCTCTCCTGGGTGGAGTGGCAGGGATCGAGATGAGGTAAATGGAGGGGATCCACAGAGTGGATGTGTTACGTTGATGGGTGAATCATTGGATGTGGGACTAGTTGAGGCGTGTTGGGTGGATGAAAAGTTTCTAGTGGGTGTAAGACCCTATTATTGGGTTCCAGGTGGATTGCTAGCTGTGAGCATGGGTGGATCCTAGGTGGATCTGGATTATGAGGTTGTGGGCCTTGGGCGTGGTGACGATCTAGGATCGTGGTGTTACCAGTCGGGTGACGCGGTAACAGACTCGAATTGTGATCGCCTTGATTAGGCTAGGTGAAGAGCTTATCGCCCTGTTGTGAATGTTTGGATATGGGAATAGTTGGACCGAACTTCTTTTCGAAGTTAATCCGTAGTCGAGCGAGCGGGAATGGTTATGAGTTGAACTCGAGGCTTGACCTGTGGATGAGTGGATATCCAACAGGGTCTAATTGGTCAGTCATAGAGATGGGCGATTGGGATTGGCTTCTTTTCGAAGTCAATCAGATGTGACGTGGTAACCGTTGAGCGAGTATAGATTTGGGGTTGGTGCGCCTCGGTAATTGTGAGAAAGATTAGATGCCCTTTCGGCATGACTGTACACGCCTTGGTGAGCGTGCTTGGATTGGTACACCTTGGATGACGTGTTTGGGTGTTGATTTTGTGTTACTGGTTGGGTGACCATGGGAAATAGAATGGGTGATGAGTTAGAATGATCGATTTGTCTAGTATGAGATTGGACAAGAAACCCCAGTGTCAGGTTGTGAGTGACTGTGAACCTTGTAGTGGACTTGTTGGAGATGGATGTATGTACCCTGTACGGTGTACGAGGATTGGTACCGGACATGCCGAGTGGTAGCTAGTGACGGTACGTGGGAGGTACCAGTGGTTTGGTTATACGTGTTAGCATTCGGCTTAGTTCCGACACACTTGGAATTTGTTGTGAACTGGACTTGAGCTTGAGATATGCCGCAGGGTTGGGTTTGCCCTGCGAGATGAAATCGTGTTGCTAATCTTACGCTACTTTGAGTATCACCGATTGGCTGTTGATTGCCGCTTTACTAGGGAGGTTTAGTGGTGACCGTTGGGCTGGTACCGTCAGCATGGGCTGACAGGTGAGATTTGGTGACTCCTAGTGGGAGCAGACGTCAAGTGATCATTTTCACTCGAGGTGGTCGAGTGTGGTCGGTACTGGGACATCTGGGTACAGATGAGTTAGTTGGTGTACGGGTGTACACGTGTTGCGAGGTCAAAAAGTTTTCCACGTGGTAGATGTGGAATAAGGATAATTGGAAATTTCGAGAACGAAACTAGTTTTAAGAGGGAGAAACGGTTGAGTTTTGATCGGTTGGAATTTCGGGGGCGAACTTCTTTAAGGGGGGAAGATTGTAACGACCCGTCCTGGAATTCGGGATTATAATAGTAACTAATCATGATTAACGGGGTTAATCGGTGATTAGTTGGGTGAAATCGGACGAACGGTGCAAAATGACCGTTTTGCCCCTGGTCGTGGGTAAAACGTTGATTTTTAGTTCGGACGGTCAAATGGACTGTGACCGATGACCGTGACGTAGTCTGGGACGTCACGAGTACTTAGACAGGTGGCACGTTCGATTCCGACGTTCGAGGTGATAGTTATGACGTTCGGAAGCCCAAGGGCATTTTCGTAATTTGGACAAAATAAGGGAAAATGTTGAGTTTTTGATCGGGAGGTCCGATGGCCGAGGATCGAGGACTGTTAGGAAGGTCTCGATGCCCTGAGTCCGTAGACAGGCGGCACGCGTGGATCGGAGTTCAATTGACCAAGTTACGGGTCTGGGACGAGTGAGGGGCATTTTGGTAATTTTCCAAGTGAGGGCAAAATGGTAATTTCCAGCAGGGGGACAGTTGAACCGTGAAACAGAGGGCGCAGCGCCCGTGCCGTGGGTGTCCTGAAATCCCACAATTGTCTAACCAATTCAGTGACATTGGGGAGATTTATTTATCCCGTTAATGACATTGAGGATTGTGTGTGTGCTGGGCATGCACGAGTGGTGTGTGTGTGGGAAACAAGTGATGGTGTTCAAAATTGAAAAACAGAGCTTCGACTTGAGCGTGCACGGTTTGGATTTGTTTATACCTTTGAGTGGAGGAACACAGAGCACTGAGGGAGATTTGTCTGTGCTGGTGAGTGACATTGGGTCAGTGGGGACTGGAGAATTGCGGAGCACGGGCAACCATTTTCTTCTTCGTTTTTGGGACAGTGCAGGGGACGATTCGCAGAGGAGCCTGAACGAGTTCCCACGGGTGTTGGGGGCTTGTTCGATTATCAGAGTGCGGAGAGTGTTGCTCTGATTCATTTTGGAACCAGAAAGTGAGCTGAGAGTTGAGAGAACCAGCTTTGGAAAAAAAAAATCAAAAAAATGGAGGGAAATTCCAAATTTAATCTATGAGCTGAGTTGAGCCAAACAGAGGTAGATATTAGTCTTCTGAGTTCATTTCGAACTCGACCATACGAAAATTGAAGGGAACTGATCACCGTATGGCCATGAACGGAGGCCCCTGGTTTCAGAGATTTTCGAGCTTGGAGTCGACAACCTCCAGGTAATATTTCCTGAAATTTGCAGCGCTAAATTGTTCGTTTTGGTCTCTGGAAACTCCTGTCTAAGTTGATTTTGGAATGGGGTCGATTTGGGTGAGTTTCGTACTTCGACCCGTTTAGATGTTCGAGTTTGAGTTGATCGATTTGGGGCTGTGTTGACTTGAATGAGGGACACAGACCTTTAATTAAGTATGTTGCGAGTCCATCGGATTGATCAATTAAAGAATTAGTTAGTTTATCGCAGGGATTGAATCGGGTTCTGACGCGGGTCAAGTGGCCTGTTTATCAGGCGGCCGGGTGAAGAAGACGACTGTAGCCCACTGTAGCATGCGCGTGAGTCTCACGCGCAGCCGCTTGCGGGGGCGCGTGGGACGGTTTTTCAAGGTGAGTTCAAAATGACTTTTTCCCTACACATTGTAACGAACATTTTAACAGTGATATCGAATTTATCGGACACCGTTTCAATGTTATTCCTAGGGTCCGAAGATTTATGTTACGTTTGTAATTAACGATTAATTCCCGGAAAATTATGGGAAATTAGTATGTTGTTATCTAAGCCCTTAGTGACACTAAAGTATGTTTTCGGACAGGATTTGAAATTTCTGGAAAATATCGGAAATTACGGGCATGCGTGCGGGCGAAACCGAGCCTTAAGAATGGTGTGTGAGTGGACGTTGCTTTCAAAATTTAATGCATGCATAAATTATTTCTATGATTTTATGATTATGATTATAAGTTGTGATTGATTTTGATTTCCGTATTTATACGTATTCGATTCCCGTATTTATACGTATTTTTTACTATACATGTGAAATTACACGTATTTCGAGACTATGGTCACTCGTGTGCTTAATGATGGTTTAATGAAAGAAATTATAAGAAATGGGTGTAAAATGATTTAAGAAGGTTGTTTATGATTGCGAGTGTGACTTACGATTTTGACACGTTTTTCGAGAACGTTCCGGATTTGCACGGTTTACGAGATTTCGAGTTATTGTGATTTGATCACTGTTGATGTTTGAATCTGGGAATTGAAATGAGACTTGTGATTTTGAGGATGTTAAAAATGGGTTTTGAGTATGTTTTGATTGGATCGTGATTTTGGTGATTATGATTGTGGTTTTGATGTGTTGAAAATAAGATTTGAGAAAGAAGTGATTTCTAAGAATTAAAATGGATTTGAAAAAGGTGATTTCGGGCTTGATGCTCGGGGCACAAAAGTAACTTGATTTACGAGATTTCGGTTTTCGAAAAAGCGGATTCTTGGTTTGGGTTCGGGATGATGCTTCCGAATGCCGGCTTACGGAATCATTGTTGCGAATTCGAATTCGGGAATGAAAAAGGATTTAATAAAGTGATTTGCTATGATTGTGCATGCCCCGTGTTTAATGATGATTTGAACATGTTTTGTGAAGTAAGGTTTGGGAATTTGAATGTGGAAATTCGGACCATGAGTCCTATTGTGAAAAATGTGATTTTGGGATGGATCCCACGTTGTTGTGTTGGAAAACTGTTTTGGGGTTTAAAGACCCGTTGAAAACTGTTTTGGGTTTAAAGAGCCGGGTGCTATTGCTGGAGCACGTTTTGAGTTTAAAGACTCGGTTAATTGATGACGGGGGAGGGCCCTTAATGAGTTTAAAGACTCGGTTACTGTGATACCCCCGAGGCCTATTGATTATGTTCTGAGTTTAAAGGCTCGTTGATATCCCGGGAAGGCCTGTTTATGCGCATGGTTTTGAGTTTAAAGACTCGGGCGCACTTGATATCCAGCAAAATGATTTACTTGTGATTTATTGATGATTTCTGATGTTCATTTGAGTTGGGCAGTGGCCCGGTATATGGTTGATGGTTTTGGATCATGTTGTGCATTTGGTTTTGATTCGTGGATTTGGGCTGAGGCCCGGTGTTTATGATTGCGGGCTAAGACCCTGTGGTTGAGAAAGGAAAAAATGATTTTGAGGTTCATACGAGTTTTTCCTTATGTTGAAATTTGTTACCCAGTTTTTCTTATGTGGAAAATGTTAACCGATTGCGAATGATTTTTTTGTATGCATGCATTGGTTTTACGCGGAGGGTAAAAACGTCTGTTTGTAACTGTTTTTACAAACTGATTTATTTTTGTCCACTCACACCTTTTGGTTTTTATTGACCCTCCAGGTCGTGACGCGTTGTTCGAGGCTGATGGTGAGGCGGAGGCATGAGTAAGCACGTGTGGCTATCCCTGGTCTGGCACGTACCGAGGGTAACTCGGGTATTTCAGTCGACTTGCCAGAAGGGAGCAGGACCGGGCACGGTTATCGATGCCCCTTCGGGGGCGGTCCTGTCAGTCTTTGTCTACTTTTCAATTGTTCCGAGAAACTTCTCTACATGACTTGTCTCTAGCTCATCCACCTTACTCTTCAATGTGTGAATCCTTCAAGCAACCCAAGTGGCGTGCACATGGGAAGGAACAAAATCGCCGAGCCAAGTTGGAAGCCACTACCTGCCGAACCGCAGAACTAACAAGCAGCCATCGAATGACAACTAGAGCCCAGCTACGCCAAAAGCACCATTAAACTCATTGCTCGTATCCACTAGCTGCCAAACCGCATGGTTAACAAGCAAACAACAGATGACAACTAGAGCCCACCTGTGCCAAAAGCCTCCTTAAGTCCATTGCTCGTATATTGATCGTAGCAACCGTTACTTTCTTAATTGCATGGGTTCAAGTTTGCTTATCTTGCTCCCCAAACGGGGCAGGAGAATGCAAACCACGATGACGTCCGCCCTTTGCAATACTAATATCAGGCGTAGAATGTTCTCCACACAAATCAACCATCGTGCTAGATGAGGAAATGTATTGATGCTAGTCTATCTATCTGCCAACTAGCAACTCCCACAAAATGAATTTTTCAAGACTTCACTGTAAGTATGTCTTTCCGCATCTTGAAATGATCGTCTCAAAAAATAGACCACACCAGTGCTTGAATCAATGCAATTGGATTTCTCGTGCTCCCAAAATCTTCAAAATTATGAAGCTGAAAAAATGAAGGTATACAAATATATTAGATACAAAATAAATAATAAATTCCGTAATATATTTATTATACATATATTACATATTATGTCAACTTTGATAGAAAGAGAGAATGTATATATTTATATAATAAAGGAGGAATGGCTGCAGCAATAAAAGCAAGTAATTAAAAAAAAAACAAGGTTAAATTCTGATTACTGCAAAGAAAAGAAATCATGTATGAAAAGAGAAAGCATGTATGAAGAAGAAAAACAAGTGTCATTTTCTTCTTCTTGCTAGAAGCCAACCTCAACTCGCGCGACGCCGAGCCGCCGACTTCCCACATGCCCAAGCACCAGCCGCTGATGTCAGTCTTGGTTTCCTCGCCAATTTGCAGCCATCCTATCCTATCCTCTCTCCCCTTTGAGTTATGACAACAAAACAAAACATAAGAAAAGAAGAAAGAAAAGATTGTTTCATAAGATTGTTTCAATATATGAAGCCCCCCTTCCGTCATTTTGAAGAAGGGAAAGAAGAAAGAAAATTTTTCTTCCCCTATCAATTGCAGCTTCGAAGCAAAAGGAAGAGAATAAAATGTTCCATTCTCCTCGCCTCGTCCGTCTCAACAAAAGGAAGGATATGAGCATCTTTTGAAAATAGACATTACAAAGCTTCACTTAAGTAATTATTGTTTTACCCTTAATGTTAATGGGTGAATTAATTATTTGACCCTCATCACCTTTACTTACTCTCCACCCACGAAAAAGCAAGGAAGAAGGATTTGTTATTTGAAATAGACAAATTCGTAGAAACAATTGGTATTATCAATGACCCTTTTCAATAAAACAAATATGAAACCCTCATCATCAATGTTCAAACAGTTTTGATTTCGTGAAACAGACAAATTTTCATTAAAAAAAAAAGAAAAAGAAACTATTGTTTACACCCCAAAAAATTCTCTATGGGCCCAAGATAATGACTCACGAAAATTAAAGGCTCAAGACAATACAAATACAAACCCAACTCAAGCAGCTTTGAGCGTGGAGAAGAATAAGGTGTGGGGGATGCTGACAGAATGCAAAGAAAACAAAGGCAAGGGAGGACTATCCTACGGCAAAACCGACAAGATGGGACCCACGCGGGACCCAATTCAGTAAGTTGAGAGCTTCTTCACCGCCTATAAATAAATAACAATCCAACTTCTCAGATGACCGATAATCAACCAATCAAACTCAGTAAATTGATCTCCATCAATTTCTAAACCTATGAACACCTTCAACCAAGGTTTCATGGTTTAAAAAGGTTGGTCCTTGTGGCAAAAACTGTTTCTTTCGACCTTCAACCAAGGTTTCATGTACTTTAATCTAGAACAAAAAATATGTTCTAGATAAAACCCAATAATACGGAAACCCAAATGCCTATTATACTTTAGTATTGGGCCTGGATATTTTACAATCTCCCCCTCCAGGCCCACTTAGGTGGATAGTATCGCACCGTCACTTCATTCCCTGAAGTCCATCCCAAGTTGAGATATTACTTGATATAACCATAAGCATTCCATTGGCCTTATCCTTGTACCAGCTACACATACTTCAAATCAGTTGCATATGGTCCTAGCTTCCCCTGATTCAAAATGACCAATGTTATGTGCAGCTGTTCCGAGTCAACAATCACCAGTTGACTCCGAAGAGGTACCTCGATTTTACCTCTTCCCTAGGAGGATTTTCCTTCTCACCATCATCTAAAACCTGCAAACATGTGGATAGCGTCTCTGCTGTGCTCGCAAACGAGACCCGCTTCAAGTACCTATTCTCTCGTGCACACTGTTTCCCAACAACCTTCGAGGTTTGAGTTTTTCCTATTAAACAAAACATAATTTTACATTTTCTCCCTTCATTAAAACCATGCATCCACGTGACACGTTCATAATTCCCTCTGCTGAAGAAAGCTTGCAACTTTTGGAGTCTAGTTAGCTCAAGGATATTAGATTTCTCCGGAACTTTGGGACATACACCACATCACTCAATGTGCGAACTGCTCCACTGAACATCTTGATCTTCAAATTTTCCGTACTCATGACATGACGTCTTGTGCCATCACCCCAAGTCACAAATCTTTGGACTTCTTGGAACGTATCAAAGTATATCTCCTAGAGCAAAGGTGATAAGAACAATCGTTATCTGATATCCAATCATCTTGAGAAAAAAATGTAATTACCTTTGGAGACTATGAGAATTTCTCCAAAATTTCTAGACATCTCCGCTACACCAGCCAACGAGCAATCTGAGCCCTTATCGTCGTTCACTTTCATCAATGAACAATCCGGATTTATGTGACCCCACTCCTTACACTTGTAGCATTGCTTGCCTTTTCCTCTGCCTCTGGATTTAGGCCTACTATGCTCACTAAATCCCCTAGCAGTTGACCTTCCCTTACGATTCTATTCATGAGCAATAAAGACGAAACATTGAGAATCATCAGTTTTCCTTCTCGTCTCATGTGATAAGAAAGTCGATTCTACCTTCTTCATCTTCAATGTAATCTTACCATACACACTTGTAGTAATAATATTCTCATATGAATTGAGCAGCGAGGTAAGAAGTAAAAGAGCTTGATCTTCTTCCTCAATTTGAACCTCAACTCCTGAGAGTTGATTTATCAATCCCTTGAACAGGTTCATGTGCTACATGAGAGTCGCACCTTCTCCCATCTTGAGCTTGTAGAGATCCTGTTTTAAATTCAGCTTCGTATGAAAGCCTTTCCCAAGATAAAACTTCTCTATTTTCTCCCAAAACTCAGACACAGAATCTACATCATTAATATTATTTATAATATTGTCAACAATATAAAACCTAATAGTGCTAACACACCTGGATTCCAACTCGTCCCAATCTTCATCTAACATTTCTCCAGCTTCGCATCCTTTCCCTTCAACGGTCTTGCAAGACCTTGTTGAACTAGGATATCTTTCACCCTCCTTTGTCATAGAGTGAAATTTCCTTTTTCATCAAACTGTTCTACCTTGAAATGTGAGACACTGGAACTTTCCATGACAAACTGCCCATGATCGATAAACCGGAGCTTTGATACCAGTTGTTAAGAGATTAATCCTCCACCACACAAGCAGTCGTAATAAAGATGGAAGAAAGGAAATAAAAAAGACAAAAATACAACAGATTTAACGAGGTTCGACCAAATAATTTGCCTACGTTCTCGAAGAGTTTTCACCTTCACTATAAGAGAATACAAAATATAAGAATACACTACTCAAGTTTATACCCAACCCGAGCCCTTGTGTCCAATAAGATACCCCTTGTACACCCTCTCTCAACTTAGAAGATCACTCTACCCCAAGAGTTATGCACACTCTTGAAACACTCACAACTCACCTTGCTTCTATACTCGAAGACCCATAGAGTTGCTCTCACTCACTCACTTGTGATGTGTTCTCCTTTATTTTCAAATATGGCCAAGATCTCCTCCTTATATAGTACTTAAGGAAGTTTTTAGATCCCTTCATTAAAATTCCATCCACCTATCTACCTTATTTATAAATCTTCCACCTACTTCCTTCATGAACCTTCTAAGCATATCTTGAACTCATGCACTTCAATTTAAAAACACAAATATGTTCTAGATAAAACCCAATAATATGGAATCCCAAATGCCTATTATACTTTAATATTGAATTGGATATTTTACAAAATCTACTTTGGATTAGGTCGCATATGGCATTGCAGAATATTGCAGGGATAACCAACAGTTGGTTGATTTCGTTCTACAACCGCCACCTGCATAAGGAAGGTGCTTCCAATTGTACTCCTGTACATATTCTGTAAGAAACCAATGATTGGGTGATATAAATGCAATTTTAATGGATCGTTTGTGGAAGCGAAAGGGTGAGAAGGTGTTGTTATGACTATTCGTGGTTGGAATGGAAATTTTGTTTGTGGCGGCCTATGCTGGATTTCTCTCGGTGTAACGACGGAGTTACATACAGAATCGATGCTGCAAGACGAGGCATCCTGCTTGCGTTGAGTCTGGGTTTAACCAGGCACGTGGTTATAAAAGGAGGTTGTGCATTGATAATGACGGCTTTATTGCATGAGAATGAGAATGCTTGTATTGTGGGGCCGGTGATAAACAACACTAGTATTTCACAAAGGATTTCAACCATGTTTCCTCTTACATGCATGAAGAAAGGCAAACAGAACAGCCCCCGGTTGCCTCGTTTTGGGCTCGGTGTGGAGTCCGAAGTAGCGTGGTTTGAGAAACCATCTAATATAATTTTTTTATGTAATTTTTGAAAATCTATTAAATGATTAAGTTAACGGTATGTGATACTATTTTTCATCATACCTAATTGAAAGTCGTAGCTAGATTTTAAAGAAGTCACAACTTTGCACCTATTTATGTACTATTTCATTACACTTAGAATGAGAAAGATACAAACGGAAAATCAAGAGATGATACGTAACATTCCTCTTTAAAACATACCCAAACAGGCATGATGGTTTCATTTGCCATCTTCATGGGTATTTAAAGAGCTATCACATTTCCAAGAGTAAGGGATTGTGAAGCATGACTCACTCCGTTGATGAAAAAACAAAATTATATGGCGAACACAATGAATAGAGAATTTTGTTGTGTGGTACTCCTCTAAACATAGCAAAAATTATGTGGCAAGAGCCATGACCAAATGACATTCATATCCAAAAGTTATGTGGAGAGGTCTCCGGTTTAAATCTCCTAACTAAATAGGTTGCCTTCTCCAATATCACTCTATCAGAAGAAAAGAAAATTACCCAAAGTGGCACGAGGGTTTCATTTTTCCATCTTTATGGGTATTTAAAGGGCCATCAAATTTCCAAGAGTAAGGGATTGTGAAGCAGGACTGATAGTGGGGGATATGAATGAAGTTATGAGATGAACACAAAGATTAGATAATTTTGTTGTGTGGCACTTCTTTTCACACAACAAAAAATATTTAGCAAGAGTTATTGTCTAGTGGTATCTTTTCATATGTTATGTAGGAGGTTTTGTGTTTGAGTACTCTCATAAAGTTGAGAATATACCGAATGTGCATATTGCCCCTCTCCAATATATTATATCAAAACACAAAAAAAAAAAAAGAAAAAACGTGCTCAAGGAGGGAGGAGGGTTTTATTTTTCCATCTTCATGGGTATTTAAAAGAGCTACCACATTTCCAAGAGTAAGGGATTATAAAGCGCGGCTTATGGCGGTGGATGAACAAAAATTGCATGGTGAAGACAATGGGTAGAGAATCTTGTTGTGATACTCCACTCCACATAACAAAAATTATGGGACGGGCCCTATGACATAGTAATATTCCTTTCCACACGTTTTACTCTTATAAATGACGACTTAAAATTCTTTTATTCTTGAATAGCTACGTTGAGTTAGAATATTAGATTGTTAAAGACGATTTTTGTAGAAATTCTGGATTCAATAAACTTGTTAATTTTATCCATAAAAATTGAGAGTCATATCAGATTCTTGTGGATTCCTGAACCTCTAAAGGTGACAACTTGAAATCCTTCTATTCTTGAATGGCTTCGCCGCGTTAGATTGTTAAAGACTGCATCTGCACAAAGTACTTCTGCAAATAAGGGTTTCTAATAAAATTAATTTTATTATGAAACGTAGTAAAAAAGTCATAAAAACATCAAGTATATGATAGCGGTTAATTTTTAAAGAAGTGCTTGCATATAATGGATGCTTCTTCACAAAGCGCTTTATAACTCAAATTAGTTTTCGTTTTCCGCCCAATGTTACCAAAAATGCTTTTAACTGGGAGAAGAAAATGCTTTAAGCACTTTCATATAATTTAGAAAATACGAGAATCAAGAATCTCATATCCATTTTAAAGTATCCAAATGAAGCCTTGGGTAAAATTTATGTATTTATTCAATGATTGAAATTCCATTTGTACATTGAATTCCCTTTCCTTGGAGAAAGTTTTAGAGAGAGAGAGTGCTCCTCCTCTCTAAACCTCTCTTTCTCATTGCCCTCTTTAGATCGCTCTTTGCCTCTCTCCGCCGCCCTTCGGCCGGCACACCCCCACAGCCTTTGGCTGCTGCTCCACCCTACAATTCTACAAACCAATTCTTGCATCACTGGCCCGTTCTGTTAATTACTGGCTTGTCAAGCTGATCAGGACCAAGATGACATGATCATTGGAGAAAGTTGAAGAGCTGAAAGAATTTAGTTTATCTTCTTCCATGATGAGATGATGATGATGATGATGATGATATGCTTGAGCGGCTTCTTGAGCTATGCGTTGCGGATTCTGGCAGACTCATCACATCCTAAAGAGGGAAAAAAAATTATGCAAACTTGAAAACATTATGAAGTTTAAATAACTTAGAGATTTATGTTAAGCAACTTACTTGCATAAAGAGATTTGATCTACGTCTCGGGGAATACACACCACCAGCACCAAGCAAAACACAATTCAAGCTCTCGTCGGCCAGTGTTCTCAATCTGTTAAGTTCAGGCAGCACAACCTTTGCAAGATCTGGTCTATCTTTTTTCCTCATCTCAGCACATTGTAAGCAAAGCTTGGCAAACTTCAATGCTTCGTCAACGGGCCAATCAGGGACCGCGGGGTCAAGCATCTCAGAGAATGTCCCTGTCTCAATAGCTCTCTCAACATGATGAGTCAGCCCCATTGGTGGCCTTGCTGTGATTAGCTGTAAAAGCATCACCCCTAGTGAGTAAATATCAGACTTTGTTCCAAGCAGACCGGTCTGCTGATATTCAGGGTCGATGTAGCAAAATGTTCCGGCTGTTGATGTCATGTGGTATTGAGTGACAGAGTTGGAGACAGATGAGGGGACAAGCCTAGCCAATCCCACATCACTGATCTTGCTCACAAAGTTGTTGTCTAGCAAGATGTTTCCGGGTTTAAGGTCGCGGTGGACAAGGGGCTCTGGTCTGGCCTGGTGAAGAAACAAAAGGCCCGTCCCAATTTCTGCAGCAATTCTGAACCTTATCTGCCAAGGAATCACCGGGGTGTTGCCCCGGCGAAACAGACGGTCGTCCAAGCTTCCATTCGCCATGTACTCGTAAACTAGGCAACCGAACTCCGGGCAAGCTCCCAAGAGGAGAACCATGTTTGGATGTCGTATGCAGCTCAGTACTTCAACCTGTACGTTTATTTACCAGTAATGAGAGTGAAGTCAAAGATAATGATTTCCATTACTTACGTACTTCTCTTGCCTTTACGTAAAAATAGGTAATCGTTTGCTATGTAATTAAAAATTTGGTAATGTTAGAAGGCAGAAACCTCCTGTTGGAACTGCTTCTGTCCTTGAGCTACATCTGAACCCAAAACTTTGATTGCCACTGATGTGTGATCCAGTTCACCTCTGTATACCGGGCCATAGCCTCCTTCCCCGATCTTTTGAGCTGTCGAGAAATCACCGGTTGCGATCTCAATTTCCTCAATTGTATATTTCCGATACCTGATATCATATCCCCTTGATTGAAGAGGCATCTTCTTCTCTTCGGATTCTTTAAGCACTTTCCTCTCTGCAACTCTCCTTTTCTGTGCTTCCAATTCAGCAATCCTTTGAGCTGCCTCTGCCGCCTCAATGGCCGCCTTTGATTTCACTTTCTCCCTCTCTATTGCTGCCAATGCAACTTCCTCCGCTTGTCGTGCCGCTTCCAACTTTTGTGCATCTTCCATTTTACTCCGGTTAAGTTCGTTTTCCTGTCATGAATGTGTCGTTATAAGATATGCATCAATACATATTGTGTTATCTCGAGTTAATCTAAACATTTGTCACATGTGAAGTAACGTATGAGAATGTTCCATTTCATATACCTTGTGTTTTGATGACAGTGCTTCTTTGCAAGCCGCACTGTACATCTCCATCGTTTGCTTGAGCTCTAGCTTGAGCCTCTTCATCTCAGCTTCCATGTCATCCTAACGTATTAAAATGCATCGGTATCATTAGAAGTGAAACCATTTATTAAATATTTTTTTTAAGTTTTTGATGCGGAATTCATATTCTTCAAATGATTGCAATGCCCAAGTTAGCAGAATTTCATTCCCAATGGTGATCCCTCTTCTTTTTTCTTTTTCGTTTCACAATCATCATCAAACAATTGGTTTAGTTTAATTTCCATCACTTCAATTAGTACCAATTTGATTGACGGGAGAGTGATATATGTGAAGTACAGTTATTGTTAGCATCAGATTCATAATTAGTACCGATCCTTCGTTATGTGCCATGTCCTTTATTTATTTTAAATTTTCAATGTGGAATTCATATTCTTCAAATGATTGCGGGTTCCAAGTTAGAGAGATTTATTATATCTTACCGTGTTATCCGATGACCATGATTTTCCACTATCCATCGAGCATGCTGAGGATTCAAGTTGTGGAGAGACCAGATTGAAATGTTTATTTCTTGAGTAAGATGACCTAGAGCTTCTACTTTCCATGTCGATTAATGAATTCCGAAAGTTCATCCCTCCAAAATCTAAACCAGCATCATACATTCGATCGATGCTTGGCCTTCCACTACTGATCACAAATGATATATCGGTTTCCGACGAAAGTTCATGCGACTTGTCCATAGAACCTCTTCCTGCTCTTGCGAATGGTGATCTGCAAATCATCAAACATATATCAGCGTCACGCGTGCATGAGCGATTATCGTGCATGTTTATACATTTTTCAAAACCCTATGGGTTGGCGAGTGAAATTCGATTATTAAATCGAATAATTTATGATATTCAATATATTTTAATATAAAAATGAATGCGATTTTATGACAAATGAATTAAAGAGAATATATATATATAGAGAAGAAAACGTATCCAATCTTACAAGAAACTGCATCTATTTTGACAGAGTTTTAGGTTAAATCCAATACTATGTACTCACCAACCGTGACCTGTAATAGTATATCAAAATTAAAGCTTACTTGATTTGAATGTCGGCATCTGGCACGGAGGGGACAGTATAGTACTTTGATCTGTCTGATGCTGCATTGATCAAACGAAACCCGAGTTAGTAAATTATGAGGAATTAAAATCAAACAGATTTATCTCACGGAAACAAATTCACCTGTGGCTTGGCATTCGGGGAGAGCCCGGGGTTGGGGTTCTAGATTTAGGGCAGGATTTGGGGCCGTTGTAGTGGCATATCGCATGTAGGAGACCTTTCCTTTGCCAATTACATACACAGAGCAAAAATCTGGTGCTCCTTTTGACACTGTGCTGGGAACGTCTGTGAGTCTGAATCTTTTATTTGGTGCATGGGAATAAAAAAAAAAAAAAGCCAAAACAAAATTAATTTTTGCACACTTGCACATTTTAGGATCGAATTTGAAACTAGCTAGCATAAATATTAGAAATTACGTCACCTGAAAAGGCCACTTCTGGTTGGTGCACCAAGCACCAAAATCTCAATGGCGTTGGAGGTAACATAGTTGATGATTCCCTTTGAAATATCAGTATCATCGATTACGACTTCATTGCATTTTATCTGTTGCCAAAGATCATCAGTTGTTTTACGGTCTATCGATATTCATTTTTATTTAAATAATTGATACATATAAATGACTAAATAATCTTCAATTTCGTTGATTTCTTATATATATGATATTGAAATAATGATTGTTAAAGAATATACAGTTTTTTATAATATATATATAAAAAATTTGATGAATTAAAAAGGTGATGCGAGTAGGCACTACCACAGGTAGAGATGCAAGCTTTATCCAACAAATAATGAAGGTTCCATTTTTCCAAATCTTACTAATTTCACCCTTTTTGAAATGCTTTAATCCCCAAAACATTATACACCCACCTCAACTAGATATTTAAAATAAAATCCAAAATGAGAAAGGAAAAAAAAAAAAAAAAGAAGCTCAACAATGTTAATTAAATTTCATTATCCTTGAAAAGAAAATGAATTTTATTATCATTCCTTTAAACATGTATATTGGTGAAGAAGTTTTACCAAATGAATGTCTAAGAAACATAAATGATTTCTGCTCGTATCAATGACGATAACGATGTATACAATGACTTACGCTCTTTTTGGAGCAAAAGGAGCGGAATGAAAGAAACAGGCCTTGGGTTTGATGAGCACCACCGTGATCCGCCGCATCGGAAGAGGCCGTGTGCTTGACATGGAGCAAGGTGAGCTGCTGGCCTCTGGTGAGCAGATGTTCCACCGCCCATTTGATGGCATTTTCACTCCCTTTGTCCTTGTCTATGGCCACTGCCACCGCCTCTTCTCTCTTCGCCGCTCCTCTATTAATCCTCGACATTATATAATTACTCGATTAACTTTCTCAATTTTTTTGAATTTATGAATTCGAAACTCTCCCAGTAAATAATTAACCAATTCGGTAGAATTCAGAAGAAAAATTCTGATCAATTTACGTATACTCTTGTTCTTCTATATATATTTATGACCATGCTGGAAACTGCTGGCTTAAAAACTGTCCCATGCATAAAGAAACTAACTATGTTTCAGTTATTTTTTTTAAAAAAAAATAATAACATTTTATTAAGGATTTAATCTTTTAAAATAAAAACCTTAATTCCACCAAAAAATTAAAAACAATTAGTTTGTTCTGTCGGCAGAATGGAAGGGAACATATGGAACACATACATGTACGTACTTAATCTAAGGCCCGTTTTGTTTTACTTTAAAAAAAAAACTGTTTTATTTTAAAGTGAATCAATATAAAAACGTTTTGTAAAAATAAAAAAATCTTGTGTTTTTTTTAAAAGGAATAAACTTTTGACAATAATTTTAAAACAGGTTGTATGTTATTTTTAAAAGCTACTTTTACAAAAATTATTTTAGTGTATAACTATTTATTATGAAAATAAAGCATAAACTACTTTAAATAAAAAACAACTAAAACAATTTTTAAAAAAACAAAGCAATCTCAAATTGGCCCTAAATCAAATATCAGTTATTGTACTATCATGCGATCAGTTAATATGAACGGAAAATGTTATTTCTTACTTGTTGCTGAGGAGGGTTTGTAACTGTGCTGTTGGAGTTGCCAAGTTAACAAAGTCATGCGGGCATGACAGAAAGAAGTCTAAACAAAGGGCGCATAATACCCTCTATTTGTCTCATCACTCATGTGTCTGAATGGTTAATTCTGCACTTCTTGCCAGCAAAGCTTTAACCAAATTTGCTCCTACAATAAAAAATAACTTCCCTAAGCAGATAATTTACAACTCGGGGCTAATCACTGATAATTTACTTCTAGTTCCACGTATTTTTCACCTTTTCAATTTATAATATTATTCTTATACGTATATTATTATAAGAATAGTTCAACTTCTAAATTATTATTTAAGATCATTTAACCATTCATATATATAAAATATGAATGTCTATATGGATGGTTCGGTACTATGAAGATCTCAATTGTTACAAACATATTTAGTACATATAAATCACTAAATGATTCCAAATCTTTTGTTTTTTTTTTCTTTTGCAGACATTATCTTAAAATGATGATTACAAGAAGAAGATACAATTCTGATTATGGGGACAACTTGATACATCGAAATGATGGAACGAAGAGAACCCCCACACTACGCCAAATTTAGTCATAGACGTCAGTGAAAAACCGAAATCTATTGGGGGTTAGAACCGAAAGTATTGGGAACTGATGTTGTTTCTATAGGAATACACTTTGATTTTTAACTGAAGTGTGTTCCAACTACAACATTGGTTTTTACTAATATCTGATATCTATGACCCTTTCAATTAGACTAAAAGTGTTGACTTTTGATGTCTTATGTGGGCAATGACACCAATCTCTTCTTTACAACTGATGCCTTTTGTACTTAATAGCATCAGTCTCAATATAAAACCCAATGCTACATTATTATTACAACTTCAGTATTTAATCATAATTTGATGTTAGTTTTTCCTAAAAACTTCAGATATTATAAAGTAATGATGTAATTTTCATACTATAAACTTTAATTTTTTGTTAAAACTGATGTCTTTATATACTACTAACATCAATATTTTAATAATTTTTTGTAAGCTTTTTGTGTATTAGGCATCACTTTTTACATATTCACTCTGACTTTAAATTATTGAAATTAAAGACATGCATCAATAATTACATAAATATGCATTGCTGCTTTCCGAAACCAAATGCTGATTCATGTCATTAATTAAATAAAAATGTGCTTACAATTTCATAATACTAAAAATAGTTATAAATCTAATACATCAATTTCAAGTGAACATTTCTCATAGAATGTATCATCCTACCTATATAAGATTCACGGCTTGTTTGATTGTCCATCCAAAAAAACCCAAACCAACCAGAACAGAAAGGGGTGTAACATGCTTTGCAAGACCAGTTAAAACCTAAAACATGGAAAAAATTAGAAACCAAAGTAATATTGTCAGGACCTACCCCGGTTTCACCCCGAACCCGAGGTAAATCCCGCTCCCGTCTGACTCCCCGACACAACACCCAAGTAAAACTCACACAAACCCAGTCAGACGCAGGAGTAATGAAACAACATATCCCGAAGTTATCATTTACAGAGCATAGTACGAAAATACGAGGAACTAAAAATCGATAAATTACACGCACACGGAAGATTTTAAACTACTCCGGGACCCCTCGTGTGACTTCTATGCCCCGGTCACTGCCTCGACGTCAAAACCCCGCATTAGCTCCACAACCTGGAGGGCAATTAAAAAAAAAAGGAAGTGTGAGTGGACCAGAAAGTACAAAAAGTTCAAAAAACCATTTCATATAAAAACCGGGGTTTTAGCCCTCCGTTTTGAAACCACATACATAACCAACAGTTATGAACACAGTTATAAAATAAGCATCATAAAACATCATAAGAACAGAAACACTATAAAATATCATAAGAAACAGAAACACTATAAAACAGTTATAGAAATCATAGCATGAGTATCAGAAACCGTATCATAAACCATAAAGTTCAAATCCTCATTTCCCGATCAAACCTGCTGGACCTATCCGAGTCTTTAAACTCAATCCAGGCCTTAATCATATCCGAGTCTTTAAACTCCCGAGTCTTTAAACTCAAGGCCTACGGGGGAAATCAATATATCCGAGTCTTTAAACTCCCGAGTCTTTAAACTCAATCCGGGTCTTTAAACCCAATCTGGCCGGTCCACCGTCACATATATCCGGGTCTTTAAACCCAATAGCCAGATCCAGCAAATCCAATCCCAAAATCATTTGAAAACCATTTACCAGTCCACATCCAAACCCGAATCCGAAATCACTAGTCCGATACCCTTCCGGCATCCAGAACCGTCATTCCGAACCCAAATCCGGAATCCACTTTCCAACTTTAAAATTAAATTCCGCTTTCCGAAATCATTTAATCACAAAATCATGTTTCAAAATCCCTTTGTACGCAATCAAACTAGTTATCCTTTAAAAACCCCAAAACCCTGGCATTTACTCAGAAATCGACATTTCTCGTAAAACGTGCCAAATACCGTATTTTCTTGAAAAACGTGCAATAATGTAAAACCAACCAAACATATTCAATAAACATAGAATCATAATCAAAATCATAAAACAATTATAGAAAACAGTTATGCATGCTCGAGTTTAAGGAAAAAGGTCCACTCACAGTACCGAGCCCTACTCGCGTCCCGAACGTCCAGCACGGTCCTCGGCTTCCTCGGGAAATCCCGATCCTGTTCACAATCACCAAAGTACGTCACGAACACGTCTACGAAGGTTCACCTAAATTCCCTCAAAATTCCCCGAATCCTAAACGTAATAACCCGGGACCCTAAACAGTCACCCTCGCGGAACTAAACTCAAACGACGTCCGATTGACTCGAAACCAACTCCATTGAATTCTCCACAACTCCTAGACCAAAAACCATGTTGACCGTTTTCCCAACCGCCGCCGCACGCGCCCCCACGCGCCGCCCAAAGTGGCTGCGCGTGGCCCTCACGCGCCAGCTACAGTAGCATCATCAACCCCCACGCACTGTGCTGAACCGGCTCTGCAACTTGGACCGGCGAGAAGCATTCTCCGCCGTCTGGTCACCATTTCCTTCCCTTCTTCCACCCACGGCTTCGTCCAGACACCAAGAATCCATTCCCCTACTCCTCTAACCTCGACACAGTCCCACCATCGTCGATTCTAGCTCGAACCAGACAGCCCTCAAACCCCTGTTTCACGATCCATCTGCTCCGGTCACCTCCCGTCATGGTGGCGACACTAGACAATCCCTAGGGCCTTACTGAACCTAGACCAACCCTCCTATACCGTCGACTCAGCCCCAAACTCGACGACTTTGGGTTTGAAGTCCATGGCCGAAACAGAGTAACAGAGTACTCCACTTCGACTGAGCTCCGCCGTGTACGCCCCGTCACAGCGACCACCACAAACCACTCCTAGGACCTCCCTAAACATCACCCTGACCTTCAATCCTCTCGATTCTAAACTCAGACTCACGACTTTCCAAATGAAGTTTACGGGAAAAACAGAGCACGAAACCTTACCCTTCGATTGCAGCTCCGCCGTGCGCACCGCCGCGTGCCACGGTGTTCGTTGGCCTCCCTGCAACCTCCTGAACGTCCCACGGTCGTGGTTTGAGCCACCTCACGGTGTAGCCACCACCAAACGCTCACGGTCTCCCTGTTTCCCCAAAAACTTTGCCGCACCACCGCCGTGCCGTCGTGCACGATTCCACCACCAATTCACGACCACCAGCTTCCTTTCAGTCTCCCGTTCCTCCCTCACTCACCAGGACTCGTCAATTACCACGATCAATCCTCAACTTCTCCTCACAAGCTCTCTCTGTTTCTCTGTGTTTGTCGAAGAACAACCACGGGTTTGCACGAGTGCACCCCAATTATTTGGGCTATGAACACACAGGATTCTCCCAGAATCCTCTAGCCCCCTACCATGTGTCACCATCCTCCCATCTCTCTCACACACATGGCCCAATCACCACCCTTCATCTGTTCCTCTCTGCACAAATCCCCAGATGCCAAAAAGACCAAAATACCCTCCTGTTTAACACATTTTTACGGTTTTGTCAAAACTTCCTAGACCCGTAACTCTCGCCTCGTAAGTCCGATGAATACGTGCCGCCTGTCATCGAACTCAGGACGACGAAAGCTATCTAACCATGCTAGGTCAACCTACCAAAACCCATTCGTACAAAAAGTCAACTATTCCCCCTAATTTACCCAAATTACGGTTAAGCCCTCAACCTTCCGAACATCACAACTTCCTCCTCGGATGTCGGAATCGAGCGTACCTCATGTCTACGGGTTCGTGACGTCCTTAACTACGTCCTGGTCACTGGCCAATACCCAATTGACCACCCGAATAAAAGTCAACATTTTTGCCCGGACCAGGGGCAAAATCGTCATTCTAGGCTCCCAGACCTTTCGGGACCACCTAACCACTGATTATCCTCACTAATCTCACCTTAATCCCTCTACTAATCTCGGCTCTCGGGACGGGTTGTTACAAATATGCAGATCCCTCTTTATATCCTAAGATAGTCACACCATGTCAGGACCCGTCCCCAATCCCCCTGGGATTAACGAGGAACGACCCTGATCCCGTCTGACACGGAGTGTCAGACAAGAGAAATTTCCGACCTTAGCCCTCTCGGGCCATCAGAGTACGCCAGGATCCGGAGGAGGTATGTGATATCACGGTCTCTGCTACAGTCCATATCCGCTGTCAACCTGAAGGGCAGTCAAAACATTAAAAGCTGTGAGTGGACAAAACAACCAGTTTATAAAAACATTTAATTGAAGACATTTGTACCCTTCATTGAAAAGCCTGCATGCATTCGAAAACCGTTTAACCAAAGAAACCATATGTGGGAACTAAGCCCAAAACCATAATCGAAAGAACCATAAAGAATCCAACCATATGGGCCACTACCCAAATCCATGTGGGACTCAGCCCAAACCATAATAAAACCAAGTACACGGGCCACTGCCCAAATCCTGTGCACATCACATATCACATATCATATATATCATATATACATATAATTCACACAACCAATCCTGTCACGGTTTCCAAAGCTACGCGGGGTCTCAACCCAAGTCTATCAGAGTGCAAGGTCAATATCCGTAGACCACTGACCCGCCCTGAGGTTACGATCCATGCCTTCCTGAGAGTAAGGAACCCAACTGGGGCGATTCCCACTCAGTCAGTGCTCCGTGACTACTCCGGGGTCCACCAGGCTAACGACCCTCCCCGGAGGAGATAATAAAAGTAAAGGAAGGTATATGAACATATATATATATATATATACATAACATAAACATTCATGCCCGGTTCCCCTGAACCGTCATGATCCATAACATCCATTTAAGGGTTCATGCCCTTCATATACATATAGAAAACATCCTCCATGCCCGATTCCCATAAACCTTCATGTGCCACAATAAACTTTCCAGGGTTCATGCCGGTTCCTATAAACCGTCATGAACTTGGAAATCCATCTAGGGTCCCTGACCCAAAATCATCAATACAAAGTAACTGGGTCTTGTACCCGAACATATGACATCAGCTAGGCACCGTGCCCGATATCTAAGGATCAGTCACGACTCCGATCATAGTGATACGTGCAACCATCCATCCAGGGCCGCCCTCAATCCTAGTATGTCGCCGTGAACGTATCAACCGACGCGACCACCACAAGATCATGGTGCACTCATCACCAATCGCTATCCTAAACCGTCAGCACTCCGAAGTCGAGTCTCCATCGGCTACCCGACAACAGATCGTGCATCGTGACCTCTCCGGAAGGAACACATCCCAATCCAGAGGCGAGCGTCGTATCGTCTGTCGCCGTGCACATAGCACCTGCCGCCATCACGACTCGAACCCGTAGGTCATCAATAGGGTCATATGCCCGAGACAAAACCAAATGGGTCTCATACCCAAGTTTATCCTTTTGGAAATCCAAAATCAGACCATTATAGAAATACAGACCCGTATAGGCACCGTATAAGGCCGAAACCTCGAAATACGTGCCTATACGTAACCACAACCAAATGCACTCATGGAATCACCAAACATGTATTAAAACATATAATAAACATTTATGCATGCACCAATTTAGAAAACAAGGTCCACTCATAAACCGTCCGAGCTGCAGCCTCGATTTGCGTGTCATACGGCTCTCCCCAGCCAATCATCGTCACCGGGACTCCCAAACCTATCCAAATCGTAATAGAAGGTTACTAACTACTTAATTAACCTCCCACTAAAGCCCCGTAATTTTTCAGAATTTTTAACTACTTTTAATCCCGATCTGAAACCTTCCGATGCCCCGAACATTATCGAAACGGTGTCCGATAGACACGAAACCCGTCCCAAAATGTTCGTTACATCGAATATAAGATTTCACGTGTTGACCTGGTTTGGCTGGTCCTGGTTAGGCACTATTCCTGCACCATCAACCTCCCCCCGGCCGGTTCACCTGGTTTGGCTAGTCTAGTTGGGCTGGCGTGACCGGTTTGGTGCTCTAGACCCTCCATTTTTGGTCCGCTTCTTCCCTTTTTGATTCCATTCATCCTATTTCCTCATTTCCTATCCATTCCAATCCCTAAACCTAATCAAAAACACCTAGAACCCATGGTTCCAAATTGAACCTCACGGTTCAAGTTTCCCGAAACCTCCCTTGGTGTCCTACAACCTCTAACCAACCTCAAAATCATTCTAACACCTTCCTACTAACCCATTTAATTCATTAGAAACATCCAAAACAAACCGTCATGCATATATTGAATTAAAATGGAATTTGGGCCTTACTGAGTACCCTCTCGGGTTTGTGGCTACACCGTCCACGGCGGCGCCGTCCAGGCCAGCCACCAACATCCAACATCCTCCCTTACTCCCTGGCCTCTCTGTCATGATCATCTGGGGTTGGGTTTTTCAAAGGAGAGGGATGAAATGAGATCGGGTTCTTGGGTTTGAAATGAAGAAGAATGATCGATGCATGAATGTATAAGGGTGGCCTATGGATGGGTGACACTTGTCACTTATCCATTGGGCAGGAACTAAATATCTAGGCCCCACTAGAATCCAAAAGTTAAGTCGTTTCGTAAAACGTGCAATAGTTCCCTGAAACTTCCTTGAACCGTAACTTCGTCGTCGAATGTCCGAATTCGACGTGCCGCCTGTCTACGGATTCATATCGTCCCGATCTACGTAACGGTCCTTGGTCCTCGGCCACAACATTTGCCCATTTTTAACCAAAATTACCAAAATGCCCTTAAACTTCCAAAGTTCATAACTTCTTCCTCGAATGTCGGAATTGAACGTACCACCTGTCTATTAACTCGTGACGTCACGAACTACGCCACAGTCATCGTCCAAAGTCCATTCGACCGCCCGAATGAAAAGTCAATTTTTTGCCCATGCCTAAGGGCAAAACGGTCATTTTGCATCGTTCGTCCGATTTCGCCCAACTAATCACCGATTAACCTCACTAATCGTGATAAGTCACTAATCTAATCCTGAAATTCAGGACGGATCGTTACTGTAACAACCCGTACCTTCAGGAAGGATACAAATGTAATTTTGTAAAAGATTTGTATAAAAGGACGATTTTGCCCTAATGATTAGTGTGTCAAAAGTTGACTTTTTGATTTACAAGTTGGATGGGTGTTGACCATTGACCGTGACGTAGTTTAGGACGTCACGAGTCCATAGACAGCTGGCATGTCCGATTTGGACAATCGGAGGAAAAGTTATGACGTTCGGAAGATTGAGGGCGTTACCGTGATTTTGACTAAATAGGGGAAAATGTTGACTTTTGATTTTCACGTAGGCCGAGGACCGTTAGATAGCTCTCGACGTCCTGAGTACAACGACAGGCGGCTCTCTGTCATCGAACGTCGGACGAAATAGTTATGGGTCTGGAAAGTTGAAAGGCAAAATGGTAATTTTAATTCTAGGGGCATTTTGGTCTTTTTCTCTTTAGGGCCAATCAGATAAGGGCAAGTGGCATTAGTGGGATTGGATATTTTGTACTGATGACCATGGAGATTGGGACACGTGGATTAACACTAGAGGCTTCTAGGTTGTTAATTTTACACACGGGCACATGTTGATCGATTTCAACTGTGCATTTTGGTTTGAGAAACAGAAAACAGAGAGGAGAGGCGGTGAGGACTGTGATCGATTCTGTGCGTGTGTGAGAGTTTTGTGAGTTGTGAGAGTGACAGAGAGAAGAGAGGAAGCTGGTGACTGGGTTTTGGGAGTGAAATCGTGCAAGGAACACGGCGGTCGGAGGGTTTGATTTTCGGGGAAAACAGAGACGGCTGTGGTAAATTGGTGGTGGTTGTGCCGTGTGTTGGTTCAATCCAAGCTGAGAAGGAGCTAGGACGACTACAAGGGGCTCAGTGGACACCGTGGTACACGGGGGTGCGAACGGCGGAGGACGAATCGCAGGTAAGCCCAAATCCCCTGTTTTCCCGTTTTGTTCATTTCGAAAGTCGTGGCTTTTGGATTAGAGTCGAGGGAATTGGTGAGTGGTGTGAGACTCAAGAAGGTCCTAGGGATCGTCTGAGGTTGGTGCCATGACGGGGGATGACTTGGGTGGCCGGAACCTGAAACAGGGCTCTTGGGAAGTTTTGTTTCGAGGTTGAAGACGACAGGTTTAGGGCTTTGATTTCTAGATTTTAGGATGGGAAAGGATTGTTGGGAACTGGACGAAGCTTGTGGGATTGAAAGGGTGGAAAATGGTGGAGGAATGAAGAAGAACCGGTCACGCCGGTTCAGTACAGTCGAACCGGCTGACTCAAGGAAGACGATGATACTGTAGCAGCGCGTGGGGAGGAATCTGAGAAACCTTCCAACATGGTTTTTAGTCTAAATGCTATAATGAATCCATTGGGACAAGTTTCGGGTTAATCAGACGTTGTTTCGGGTTAGTTCGAGGATCCGGACGGTTTAGGGTTTAAATTTAAATTGTGTTTAAATTCCCAAAAATTTGGGGGAATTAGGGTTAGCATATTGGACGTATTTGTGACCCTATTTTGTGACTATTTACAGGACGAGAGACACCTGAGACGGTTGAGGAGCGCACGGAGCGCGATTGACGCTTTCAGACTCGTGAGTGGACTCTTTCTTTTCTTATGAGCATGCCTAACTATTTTTAATTATATTTTATGATTTTAAGTATGTTTTATGCTTTTTAATGATGTTATATGTGGTTTATATGCTTGCACGTTTTTCGTGACATTATCGGGCGTTTGCACGTTTTTCGAGAAAAAGCTTGATTCTGATGTTGATGCTAAACTTTTAGGTTTTCAATCTATAATTGTTTTCTGATGGTTATAAATGGATATGAGACATGATTTTGGTAACCACAGTTTTGGTTTTAAAATCGGATTTTGAGAAGCGAGATTTGGTTTTAAAGTAAAAAAAGTGGAATTCCGGATTTGGGTTCGGAATGACGGTTCTGAATGCCGGAAGGGTTTCAGATCAGTGATTTCGGATTTGGGTTAGGATATGGATTTAGAAGTGGTTTTCAATTGGTTTTGGATTGGATTTGCTGGATCTGGATATTGGGTTTAAAGACCCGGATTCTGATTGACGGGGGACGGGCCCGGATTGAGTTCAAAGACTCAGGAGTTTAAAGACTCGGATATATTGCTATTACCCCCGTAGACCTGTTGAGTTTAAAGACTCGGGAGTTTAAAGACTCGGATTACATTTGAGGCCTGGTTTGAGTTTAAAGACTCGGATAGACCCAGCAGGTTTGATCGGACTTGGACAGTAGTGGATTTGGTTTTATGATACGATCTTGTCATATTTGTTATACTGTTTTATGTTATGGTTTTCTGATACTTCGTTAGGCATGCATACTTTATTTTAAAATGGAGGGAAAAATCTTGTGGTTTTCTTTATGCTGTTTTGTTCTTAAATCGTATTTTTAAACTTTTATTTTTCTAGTCCACTCACATTTTACTGGTTTTAAATTTACCCTCCAGGTCGTGGTGATAGCGTTGGGATGAACGTTGAGGCAGGAACCGAGGCATAGAGCTTTACGACGTTCTTCCATTGCGAGATTTGCCTAGTAGGACTTTTGTGCTTGTTTTGTATAACACTATGCTCTGTATTACGGTTGTATTATATTTTCTCCCTTGTCTGATAGTTATGGTTATGGTTATTTCGAGGTTCTTTTGGTCCTTTAAGTGTGATTGTCAAACGGGAGCAGGGTTCGTCCCGGATATCGAGGTGATATTTGGGATGGGTCCTGACAGTTACACACCACCAACATCAACCAAAGTCTCATTTTCGTTCTTTGCAAGAAAAAACTAGAATTATATAAAGCACCTGCTAAGTAAACAGTTCAATTAGAATGACTATTAACAATTTCCATTGTGGATAGAAAAACCTAGATACAATTACCTCACATGCTACACAACAATAGGCCATAAACATATGATTCCCATAATACGCTTTAAATAGCCAATTAGTGTTGTCTTTCACATCCTTGTGACTAGCCTTGCCTAACCTGATAGTACTGGAAATAAATGAAATGTTAGCAAAAGATACTTCTCTCCTGGATCAAATAACCATGTTCATCGACATACCGAGTTAACAAAAGTAGAAGCAAACTACATGTACATCTGCAGCCAATGGCTGACAATATCTAAGGCAAGCAAGGAGAGGAAAACCAAGCCAGGCCTGCATTGAAAGACAAACAGAAGCTAAGCAAAGGCCCGCATTAACATGTACACTAAGAATAAATGACTTACCGGTATACTTGTGAAAGAACTACCAAGAGACACGTGGTGCTTACCTTGAGATATAAAACAGATAGTTAATGTAGTATACAAAATCATTTGTGCAATACCTGAAATAAGTATATGTCTCTTGTACATGAGCGCGTGTATATGCGTATGTATGTACGCGTGTGGTGTGAGAGGGAGAAATAACCTATCTATTATCATGTCCAAAAAAGCTCCGAAGGTTGAAACTGAACCATGAAATGAAAAAAAGATGAATCTCATGATATAGTTTGAGTCTTTGCTAAAGATCAATTACCACTCTGCTCAAAATAGAGAGTAAGCTAATTGAATCATATAAGCCAAACAAAGAACCTTCCATGTTGTGTCAATCAGGACAAAGAAAACTATGACAACACTTCAGCAATGTAAAACTATGAGCCAGTGTGAAGCAATTGAACCCTAGATTGAAATGAAAGGGAAATAGTTGGAGAAGACTAAATGATTAATTTTTGTATATTTGCAATGATTGGATTCTGCTGATGATCATTTGATAAGATATACTAAACCTTTCAGAATACATGCCATGAAGTGCAGTGATAAGAACTTTCTTTGACCAAATTTCCACCTCTTTTTCATACAAGAAAAAAAGAACAGCAATAGAAGCTAAGGGTGGCAATTTTTTACACGATCCGATACACGACTCGAAACCCGCACGAAATTTATGCGGGTCAACCCGCACGATTAAAATTTCGGGTCATTTTCGGGTCAACCCGTTATGACCCGTTTATTAAACGGGTGGGTTTCGGGTCAACCTGTTAACCCGTTTAATAACCTGTTAACCCGTTTAATAAATGGGTAGATTTCGGGTTAACAGGTTAACTCGTATATTGGCTTATATATTGACCCATTTAATAAACGTGTCATTACTAACCCATATATCTACCCATTTACTACCTAAATATCTATTAAAATTTATAATTTAAATAGGTTAAACGGATTAAACGGGTCAAACGGGTCATATGTTAATTGGGTTTTGAGTATGACCTGTTTATTAAATGGGTTAAACGGGTTACACGGGTTACACAGGTCATTAACAGGTTGGGTTCGGGTTGGACATTCTTGACACGATTATTAAACGGGTCGGATTCGGGTTGGGCATAAATGGGTAAAACAGAATTCATGACACGACACGAATCCGACACGACACGACCCATTGCCACCCCTAATAGAAACTACTCATTGAGATAGCACTTGCTTCAGTTCATCTTCAGAGAAATTTGGACCTAGATTTGCAATGAACATAGTGAAACATGAACCTCCATCAACCTGCTTTTTTGTCTGCTCCTACACAACCAATTCAAAAACCAGATTGGAAACAAAGGTCCATATGCAATCCATACATATGAAATCCTTGTCATCTATATTCAAATGACACTCATAAAAACATCTTAAAAGTTGAATCATTTTCAATTTTGTTTCCTAAAACATCAAACCAATATTTTCACAGCATCAAAAAACCAAAGCATTGTGGATAAAACAATGTTATGCGTATCTTCCACAAGAACTACTGAAAAACCGTTTGAACAACCTGAATCCTTACGCTTGGTAACCACATAATAATCAATAATGTGATATCACACCATCTTATGCAAAAAAAAAAAAAAAAAAAAAAGTATCAATCAAATCTAATAGAAAGCACTAAATCTTTTGCCATAAAGCATTACCTAAGGCCTCCTCCACATTTCCTTTGTGAATTCCTTTGAGAGATACTTTACTGTGAGAACGTGTTTTCCGTTATATATCAGTTTTCTCAAGTGCTGCTTTTGTGCCACTCTCTGTCTTTATCAAAAGAAAGCAAAAGGGAATTTCACAACATGTTGGTTAGATTTCAGTATGGAACCTTGAATGTATTAAATGATGGTTGTGTATAGGCGAATGTGAACGCAGCACAAATTGAACAGTAATTTGTCAATGATATGGTTGTATAGCCCATGAAACACCTAGTAATGTATTTGGCACCATATAAAAGACTTACATTCATCAAATCAAGCCTCAGGTCCATGATGTTGGTCTGTTGGACTTTGCATAACACTTGAAAATTTACGTTGCCACTAGCTGTCATGCGATCGCCATTATTTAACTTTATGTACTTCTTCCCTCTCTGCGGCCCATTAGTGTAATGAGTATAATAGCTATACAAAAAAAAATATGGCAATAGGAAAATAATATTATTGTTCAAAGTACCTTATCCCAATAAAAATACAGATTTTTGTCTCTTCATGCCCACATTACCATCTGCTACAGGATATAGGACAGAAAATTCCAGTCTATAAAGATAAATGTGGTCAATTGTATTTATTTACCCAGGCCCTTATGGAATATACCATACACCAAGTTAACTCAATTTCCGTAAAGAAAAAGTAAAATCGAGTATTACCTTTTTTATTCAAAGTCGTTTTTCCCTCTTATTGAGAGTCCTACTTCTGAATGCTGGAAACAATACCAGGAAATCCAAAAGGTTAGTTTACAATTTTTGTGACCCATATCAACACCAACCAAATTCATGGTTATGTGACCTCCACGTGCTCCTTTGAATTCACATTTAATTAACACCGGATATGACAAGGCCCATTCCAAATTTCCAAGAAAAACCGAATCAGTCCTGCTCCTATCTAACAACCCCTATCAAATAAGAGATTTACTAACACTCCTATTGCACTTTCGCCTAATTATTCTTAACCAAAAGGATTTCCTCCCTTGCGGGGTACCGCCTTTATCCAACCCACTTACCTCGACAATAGGAAGATTTTAATTATTAAATATTAACGCCTACTTCCTTGAAGAATCTCACACATCATATATTGCAAAATATCTTGTAAAATAATAATTAAAATATACCCTACTCAGAACTCATAACCAAACCTTGTATTCCAAAGTTCGTAAATTCATCGTTAATCATTGACTTCTCTTAATACATACGTCAATTATTATTTGAAAATGACAAGGCAAGGTAACAAATTTTGGTCACATAGGTCGTCCATCACCATAACCCATAATTCGAATCAAACGATGTATTTTAGCCCTAGCATCGACCAAAACAAATCTACGCATACTGCAAATAACTTCATAAAATTCGAGCATTTAAAATTAATTCGAAGTTCCCAATAATCGTCAACAATTTTATGAACACTAAGTTCAATTTAATGCATACAAATACCTTTGTTTATAATCCAAGTTAGGCCCAAAATTTCAGATTGAACCGATTTATAAAACATTTTTTTATAAAATATTTCCACAAACAAGTATGCCACATAACCTCATAAATTGCTTTAAAAATCCTAGACGGCCCATACTTTGAAGCTAAAGAGTTAAATTCTAGTTCTGATACCTAAATAATTGTAACACCCCGAATATTTGAAGAAATGAAACTAACCATTTTGCCCCTATATTCAAAATGTCGACTTTTTGATCATGACATCTTTTGAGAATTCCGAGAAGACCATCATAAAGGTGTCGGGATCCTGAGTTTGTAGCCATGCGGCACGCCAAGATCGGAAGTTGGATGAATGCATTATGGCTCAAAATGTGCAAGGACATTTTGGTAATTTTGAAAATAGGGGTATTTTGGTAATTTAACTTAAAGGACCTAGAAAGTTCTAGCTAATCCTATTATTATATATATATATATATATATATATATTTTTCCCCCCAAATATCTCCCCCCTTGCACCGACTTGAGGAACTCCTATAAATGCGTGTGTGTGTTGTGGAAAGAGGGAGTCGGTGGGTGGAAGCCGATAAGAAAGCAAAGGAATAAAAGGAAGAGAATGTAACTTGGGAGAAGAAGAAAACCAAAGAAAATGAGGGGAAAAGAAAGAAGAAAGAGGGAAAGAGAGAAAATGGTGGGTTTTAGTGGAAAAGAGAGGGTGTAGAGGTGAAGGTTTAAGGAAACCCATGAGATACCCAATTCGGGTTCTCGGTTCAGGACTAGGTGACGAGCCAATATGAACCTTAGCATGATTCTGAGGTTGTGCGACCCTCCTGGGAATCAGACGAGGTCGTTTCGATGCATGGAAACGATGGAAAGTTCCAGGAAGTCATAGCCACGAAGTGACAGAGATCGAACGATAGGCTTTGGTAAGTATTTCTTCTTTCTGGGCTCATAGATAGTATTCCTAGGCAAATTGGATGAATTTTGGTGTTTGGAACGTCCAAAACGGACGTAAAATGAAGATTCTAAATTCGGGTCAACCCGTCGGGTCGGAAAACCCAAAACCAGTGAAACGGGTCGACCCGTCGCGAGGTAGGGGGTGACATTGTTCACCGCACATGGGTTCCACGCGCAGGGATTCCACAGCCGCGCGTGCGGCCACCGATGGCAGGCCGATCAACATGAAATGTTTTTAGTTTAGTTTTCTGAATTTTATTATATAATTTCTGAAAATTTTGGTTAATTATAATTAGGCGAAAGGGCAATAGGAGTGTTAGTAAATCCTTTGTCTGACAAGGGTTGTTACACGGGAGCAGGACTGGTCCGATTTTTCTTGGAAAGTTGGGACGGGTCCTGTCAATTTGGTATCAGAGCCTGACCCACGACTGGAATTGAGTGTGACAACAAGGACATTGGGCTCCAAAGGGGGTGGATTGTGAGAACCCGTGCCTTGAAGGAATGGTTAGCAATCCTACATCATCTAGGAGATATAAAGGATGAGCCTTATATGTGTGGGCCTGCATTTACCCAACATGAGGCCTTTTGGGAGCTCACTGGCTTTAGATTCCTAAAGAACTCCAATGTTAAGTGAGTAGGGACTTGAACAATCCCAATATGGGTGACCCACGGGGAAGTTCCACGTTAGCTCCCGGGAATAAAACCGTGAGGGCTTTAGATTCCTAAAGAACTCCAAAGTTAAGTGAGTAGGGACTTGAGCAATCCCAATATGGGTGACCCACGGGGAAGTTGCACGTTAGCTCCCGGGAATAAAACCGTGAGGGCTGAGCCCAAAACGGACAATATCCAGTTAAAGAGAAGAAAACTGAAAAAGAAATTGTGGCGCATCCATGAGAAATACAGTTCCCTTGTTTACAAGATATTCTACACCATAACAAGGAAATATCGAAAATGAATCTACTTTACATAGAAATTGAAGCATAAGTTATCTATGCATGCTCTATCTTCTCTTACGCATTGTCTTCTCTTCTCTTTCCTTAAGTTCTAGCTAGGAATGGAAGGATATTAACTGGCAATAAGATAATTAACATATTAGGAACTCAATATTTACTATACACATTCATGGGTGAACTTAAAGGATACTTGTGGCATTGGATACTGATGCAAGGAAGCATGGTTTACTGTACAAATGCAATGCGTCGTTGGCTATATCCAAATATCAGTGGCTTTTAACATTCTATTTAGGAAATGGCCCTATTTACCATGATTCATAGAAAACATAATAGCTTCATGCATTTTCGTATCTCCTGCATCAAACCAACAAGATATATATCCACAAAACTCTTCATCCATACAAAACCAATTTACATGAAAAAACACATATATAAACAAGATAGAGTAAAACTTCAAATCGTATCTCCTGCATCAAACCAACAAGATATATATCCACAAAACTCTTCATCCATACAAAACCAATTTACATGAAGAAACACATATATAAACAAGATAGAGTAAAACTTCAAAACGGAGGCATGAAGACCAGAGTAAACGAGAAAGACAATAAAGTCAATAAGCTGTAATAATTTTGGCTGAGAGATACCTGGTCACCATCGGTCGACGATGGATACGATGCCCAGATCGTCATGGCGTCGCCCACAATCGGGGCCTCGCCCACAAGGACATCGGGGCCTCGCCCACAAGCACATCGCTGCATCGCACCCTCACCCATTACCACATCGCGACATCGCCCTCGCCCTCACCCATTACCACATCGCAGCATTGCCCTCACCCTCGTACGTCACAGCATCGTCCTGGCCCTTGCCATCGCCCTTGCCCTTGCACATCGCCGCATCGTCCTTGCCCTCACCCTCGCCATTCAATGGACACGGAGCAACCCTTGAGACATTTACTAAATTGTCTATGTGACTCCAAAGTGTGTGAAGTTCTTGTTTAAAGGTTTTAAGTTTTAGTTTAGGAGGGAAAGCTAAAATTGAAGGAGGGAAGAAGTTTAGGTTGACTTTCTATTTAAGGCATCGATACATTAGTTTTTAACCACTGATGTTAGCTAAAAGAAATAAAAGAGTTTATATAGACTTCAGTTTTTAAAACTATCTAATGCTAAATAAACACAAATGCATCAGTCTATATGTACAATGAAGTTACTGTGTACTTTATACTTCAGTAAATATGAAATTGATGCTTATATTAGCAACAATACCATATTAATTATTATTTGATATTTTTGTAGTGTAATCTATTTTCATAGGTAGTGTTGATGCAAGAAATGGACCAACTTAGTTCGTGAAGACACGCACGCACCCAAGAACAATAATGTACGTGGTTCACCCAAATCGGGCTACGTCCACAGTGTTGCTCTATTCTCATTAATGAAATAAGTGTTTGTACATGATACAAAAGGCTTTGAGCCTTAGAGAAAGAATAAGAATATAGAGAGAAGGAAGAGCTTATTTCTAGAGAGAGAGTCCGCTCTCCCAAATGAGGGAGGGAGCTCCCTATTTATAGGAAATATCTAGGTTTAGGTGATGAATCTAGTAATGGGCTTTAAGCGTGGGCTTTGTTGATGGGCCTAGTCCAGGTGGCCTTCTATGCCGTGATGGGCCATGATGGTGGGCCGAGCTTGGTTCGAGTGATCTTTCAAGTCTTGGTCGGGTCGGTCGATATGGTATCAACAGAAGTCCCCCAAGTTATTGACTGAGGTGGATTTCCTCGGTCGAGGACTTGTAATCCAGGCCGATGCATGTCGACCGGTTAGAGAAGTATACCTCCTAGTCCCCAGAATGCAGATCAGAGCATCAGATCAGTAGCTACTGGTTACATTTTCAGATCGAAGTATGCTTCCCGGAGGAAGTCGAATGGAGTGTCCGATCAGCAGCTACTGATAGCGTTTGCTGATCGGAGCATGCTTCCCGGAGGAAGTCTAATGGAACGTCCGATCAGTAGCTACTGATAGCGTTTGCTGATCGGAGCATGCTTCCCGTAGCATGCTTCCCGGAGGAAGTCTAATGGAACGTCCGATCAGTAGCTACTGATAGCGTTTGCTGATCGGAGCATGCTTCCCGGAGGAAGTAAACTCGTGCATCCGATCGGTAGCTACTGATAGCGTTTGCAGATCGAAGCATGCTTCCCGAAGGAAGTCGAATGGAGCATCCGATCAGCAGCTACTGATAGCGTTTGCTGATCGGAGCATGCTTCCCGGAGGAAGTCCTCCAAGTTGATTTAGGTAGATTGCCTCAAGGGAGGACTTGTAACAAGATTGCACTGATTGAACAACTTTGTTTATCAATCTGTAGGTGCACTATATCCAGTCCCACAAGTCCTCGGCTGAGGTAGGATGCGGAGGAAAACTCATGTGATGCACTGTACTTGGCTGATCGGCGATGAATGTCCATGGTTGACCGTGAGCCATTTTCAAGGTGAGGGTACGTGACCTCATACAGGGGATGCCTGTGAGCTCGTGATGCATGCATGTTGATGCATATGGACAAGATCCAATTATGTGGATATGATGCTCATGCGCCATGGGTGATGATGTGAGCATAATGATGTGCATGTGCACATGATGTAAATATGATGCTCATATGTCATGGGCAATGATGTGAGCATGAGTGCACATAATGATGCGCATGATGTTTCAATAATATGACTCATGTATAGTAGAGGGTGAGAAGAAAAGATTAACTCACCCATTGTGATGCCTTGGATGACTAAGGGGGGGTAGGCCGACCAAAGTGAGGGTTGGCCGATCAAGGGTCCGTTGGGTGGACGAGAGGAAGACTGCGTCAAGGAGGTAGGTCGACAAAAATGAGGGTTGGCCGACCAAGGGTCCATTGATGGGACGAGAGGAAGATCACGTCAAGGTGGTGGGCTAACCAAAGTGAGGTTTGGCCGAGCAAAATCCTTTCGGCCAAGCTTGGTGGCTCCTCGCACGATGAGGTGGCCGATCGGCCTAAGGGATGCCCATGGACCGATCAAGGACCACTTGGAGCTAAGGTGAATGTATGTTACCTTGGTCGGTCAGCCTACGCGGAACCTCGCACGATGAGGTGACCGATCGGCCGTGAAGAGATGTCCATGGTAAAGATGAAGGCCGATCAAGAGGATTCCTAATTTTAATTGCTCAAAATTAAAGAAGACAAATGATGCATGTGGTGATATTTGCCAACTTTTGCAAATAGTGATTCACGTGGGTGGTGCCCACCTTGTCCTATCTTGTGGACTTTTGTATTTTTTGATGAGAAAATGACAATCTCCTATGCACACAACATGCACGGTGACTTGCTTTTGTATAAATATTATATATATATATATATATTGTGGGGTATACCCATCTTTACTTAATCAAATATGGTTGAGGGCCCACCGTGAGGAGTTTGATGACTAATGAACATGCAAATATGAAGGCCGATCGGTTAGATGACCATGCGAGACTCCCCATGTGAAGGGTGAGCAAATTGATTGTTTTGGAGTGGAGACCGATCGGCATAAACATCGTGCGAGGTCTCCCCAAGTATGTCCGATCAATATTGATGAATTTGTCATGATGACCGAAACGAAGTTAGAGATGATTATATTTGCTGTTGTGAATTTGGGGCTTCCTTTCCTACGCTTTGATTCCGATCGGCCAGGGAGTCGTGCAAGCTTCCTCGTACCTAGGCCGAGCAAGAATGATGAAGTAGTACTGAAATTTGGGCTGAAAATGGCAAACCTTGGCAGAGCCATATTGGTGCATGAGATGGATCCTCCCTTGAGAGGGGAGTGGAAAGCTCCATGTTTGTCCATGATAGCATGTCGATCGGTCTAGGCACCGTGCGGGCTTCCACGCTTCTAAGCAGAGCAGATCAACGCATACTTAAGTATTTTGGCTGGTGGGTTTTGGCTGTAGACGTGAGAGCAGAACGATGTGGGCACTTAGCTGACAAAGAAACCTTCGACATCGAGCAAGAACGAGTGAGAACTAATTTCACTAAAGAAAGATGCTTGCAATTATACACATGGGAAAGCTTTTCCTCTTGAAGCTCCACGTGGTCTCACATTTCCACATATAAATATACACATAGTGGTGATAAATTGCCCACATCGTGCTTGCAATTATGCATCGTGCTTGTTGCATGCCATGTGATGTCTTCCTTGCCTACCATCTGGAAAGGCACATGGGCCATGTAATGTGTTTTTTTTTTTTACATGCGTCATGGCTCCCATGAAAAGATGATATACTTGCATATTGGGTGGGCCCAACATTGTTGGTGTGTAGACTTTGAAAATATACTAAGCAGCAAATGAATATTGCTGGGGAGAGTACTTGGCAGAGAGATATTTTCTCTTTGTATGGATAGGCACGGATGAAGATCTTGGATTAGTGGGTTTCAGCGGGTAGAAAAATAAGAAAAACTGATATAACTTTTTGTGTCGATTCCCACAGACGGCGCCAAACTGTTGATGCAAAAAATGGACCAACTTAGTCCGTGAAGACACACACGCACCCAAGAACAATAATGTACGTGGTTCACCCAAATCGGGCTACGTCCACGGTGTTGCTCTATTCTCATTAATGAAATAAGTGTTTGTACATGATACAAAAGGCTTTGAGCCTTAGAGAAAGAATAAGAATATTGAGAGAAAGAAGAGCTTATTTCTAGAGAGAGAGTCCGCTCTCCCAAATGAGGGAGGGAGCTCCCTATTTATAGGAAATATCTAGGTTTAGGTGATGAGTCTAGTAATGGGCTTTAAGCGTGGGCTTTGTTGATGGGCCTAGTCCAGGTGGCCTTCTATGCCGTGATGGGCCATGATGGTGGGCCGAGCTTGGTTCGAGTGATCTTTCAAGTCTTGGTCGGGTCGGTCGATATGGTATCAACAGGTAGCGTAATGCCAAGAGTGGAATTCAAGTATTATAACATGTTGAACTATAATAGCTAGCCATAAATTTAACTTTTGTAAGGACGAAGGCACGCGGATGAGAATGACCTATTGAGGCTATTTAAGTTGGCTAAAAAAATTTAGTTTTAAGAGTCAAACTCATACATTTGGCAAGAAAGATTGAGTCTAACGAGGATGATTTTATTTGTGAGATTAATACTCTCGTGAGTATGATTTTTTATGTAATAATAGTTATATCATTTTACTTCTAAGTTGTTGCCTTTTACACTAGGAAAACTAGGCTTGCTCGGTGAGACAAATTCGTCGACCAAAAGTCAACATTTGTTGAGCAAAATTAAATCCACAAAACCTTCATAGGGAAAAGTTCGTTGAGCCACTACAGCTGGGCTTGACGTCAGCTGATGAAAACAATGAATTCGTCGAGCAATTCCAAATTTTCCCAGTGAATCCTTTCGTCGCTTGTGGTTTGTTGAGCAATTCCAAAAAGTTAACACAGCTCAACAGTGTGTGATCTCTGCCGAGGGTTTGGATCCTAAAGGTATCTCCCATCATCAGAGACTTAGTGCGAAGAATCACGTTCATGTCATGCACCACTAGGCTGTGGATTTTTATGGCCACTGTCCGGAAGCGAGGCACGTACATCACTGGAATATTTGCATTCTTGTCCTGGAAATCCACGATGATGTCAAACTCTAGTTGATCCCGCCCAAATTTGCCGACTTCCTTACAAATTCGATGAGTTTTAGTACAAAATATGAGTAACAAATGAAAATGGGTTTTTAAGTAAACAAAATAATCAACTTACTCTTAGGGAGTGCTTTGGCAACAGTCTCCGATTTGCCTACTGAGGCGTTGTCCTGTGGGGGCTAGGGGTCGGGTACAGGTTCTTCCCGTTTCTTGTTGTGCCATCGATATGCCGATTGCACACCGGGTCAATGATGACCCGAGATCGATGTCAGAACTGACTTCGTCGTGGAGGCTACCAAGGCAAGGGCTACCTTCTTCGCCACTTGATCATCAATGGGCTCCGAGCAGGGGCAGATCCTAAATGTGATCAAGTGCGCTGCTTCATCACCAATAAGAAATTTAAAAAAATTAATATAAAATTAACTAATATATTTTCAATTTAATAATAAATAAATAATTGAATATTTTAATATTAAATATTAAATTCAAAATAAAAAAAAAACACCTATAAAATTAACCAACATTTTTTAATTCGAATAATAAATAAAAAAACCAATTTTTTAATCGAAAATTAGTAAATTGGCCCAAAAAAAATAAAACCACCCAATTCTTAATTCTAAAAATAAAACCAACACCAACCAAAATTAAACCTAAAATACTAATTAATCCAAACAAACTTAAACCTAAATTACTAAACTCAAAATTCACAACATTATATCTAAATTTCTAAATCTAAATTTTGGGAATAAAACCAGACTTAAAAATTAATCCAAACATAGAAATTATATAATTTAAAAACCAATATTAATATCCAAAATCATAAAATTCACATCCAAAATTTATAAAGCTCACATATCCAAATCTGACGTATCCTAAGTCATATAAAAAATTCACATATTTATTTTAAATTCATATATCCAAAATTCATAAAACTCACATGTCCAAAACTCACATAAAATTCATATCCAAAATTACCAAAAACCATATGCAAAATTCATAACATTATAACAATTTCAATATTATATCAAACATCACAATTTCAACAAATCATCAACATTCAACTTCTAAATTGGAATTAATCATGGAATTTGGTTTTGAAATAGAGGGATTTATAGTGAGGGAGTCTCAGAGACAAAGAGGCTGTAAATCCGAGACTACGTTGGTTGAGGGAGACGCCACTAAGGGAAACGACGGCTGAGTGAGGCTCAAGGGCCATATGGGTTGTTGAGAGAGAGAGAGAGAGAGAGAGAGAGAAGGAGTCGATTGTTGCGTTTTAGGAGTTTTGGAATTTTCACAAAGAAGACAGATGAATCAAAGAGAGGAAGCGAAAAAGAAGAGTCAGGTCTATTTTAGTCTTAGTGGAGGACTTTGCTCGACGAAGTCTTTGTTAGGCAAACTTTAATGAGAGAGAGAGAGAGAGAGGGAGAGTGAGTGTAACGACCCGTCCCGAATATCGGGATTTAATATTATTTAATTATGATTTAGAATGACTAATCTGGGATTAGTTGAGTGAATTCGAACGAATTGTGCAAAATGACCGTTTTGCCCCTGGGCGTGGGCAAAACGTTGACTTTTTGATTGGACGGCCAAACAGACTTTGACCATTGACCGTTACATAGTACAGGACATCATGAGTTCATAGACAGGTGGCACGTTCGATTCCGACATTCGTGGAAGAAGTTATGACGTTCGAAAGTTTAGGGGATTTTGGTAATTTGGTCAAAATGGGCAAATTGTTGACTTTTTGACCGGGATGTCCGATGGCCGAGGGCCAAGGACAGTTATGTAGAGCAAGTCGATACGAATCCATAGACAGGTGGCACGCCGAAATCGGACTTCGTACGAGGAAGTTATGGTCTGAAACGTGAAATCGGAGAAGTTTACGTCTCGGTAACAGAGTCGATTATTTTATTCTGAAATGGTGGTTGGAGGACACTTGGATGAGTGACAAGTGTCACTCGCCCATTGGCTAGATTGGATCATGTTCCATTAATTATAAATTATAATGAAATTAAATAGGATTAAATCTCTTCTTTTAATCTGAGACATCCATCTCACTCCCCAGATTTCATCTCATCCGTTCATCTCATCTCTTCCCTTCTATCTTTGATCAGTCCTCACTCCCTCACTCTCAAATATTTCCTTACCAGTGAACAAGCAAAACAGGGAGGTGAGAGTTTGAATTTCTGGCCATCATTAATCTTCCTTCCACAACTGATCTTACGAATGGAAATTGAGTGATTTGGAGAAGGAATTGGCTGAGGGAGAACTCGAGGGAATGAGAGGGGCAAACTAAACAGAAAATCGAAATTTGGAATAATGGAGGGAAATTCTAATTTTGAGCTATTAGCTCTGAGGACCGAATTTGAGTTCAATTTGAGCCTTCTGGGATTTCCTCGATCACAACCAACTCAAGAACGAAGAATTTTGGCAACCATTTGGCTCTGAACAGACTTGGTGACAGAGAAGGAGCATGAAGATTGAGTCGTGATTCTAGAGGGATTAAACGGTGAAATTGGATTAGGAAATGAGTTTATCTTGGTCCAACGAAGCTTCTTAGTGGATCAATTTAAGGAAATCCAGAGAAATTGATGAAAACCGAAGGATGAACAGTGCCCAAATGTTCTTCGATGTTCATCTTCAAATCGTTGGATTTCAGGTAAGGATTGTTGTAATTGGGTTTACAGACCTCTAATTAGACTTAAAACGAATCTACTTGAATGTTCAATTGAAAGGATTAAGGTTGAATTGACAGTGAACAGATCGGGTCATCTCGGGGGCCAACTGTACCCGTTTTACAGACATACGGGTTGGAACGATGACACTGTAGCAGGCACGTGGCTTTCACGTGCAGCCACTCACCGCGGTACGTGACGGTGCGTGGGCACAAATCTCGAGGTGAGGTCAACTTGACTTTTGTCCTATACAATGTAACGAACATTTTAGCGTTGGTTTCGTATCAATCGGACCCCGTTTCGATATTATTCGGGATGTCCGAAGGTTTTAAATCCAGTTTAAAAATAGTTAAAAATTCAGAAAAATTACGGGACTTGAATAGGATGTTAATGTTGAGGTTAGTGACCCCCTAATGTGATTTGGACAGGATTGGGAGTCCCGATGATAGTGGTGTGGCCTAGGAAGGCCTATGGCACGCGTATCGAGGCGTATCGTTAAACGGTCTGTGAGTGGACTTTGGTTTTATAAATTATATGCATGCTTAAATGTTTTATATGGATTATGATTGTGATTGTATGATGTAATTTAGATATTGACAAATTATATGGTTTCACGTATTTCAAGGCAAGCACGTAAATCGAGGTTTCCGGTTTTACACTGAGTTTCCATACTTATAACTTTGGATATGATATCATGAAATGATTTGAAATTGGAAAGAGAAACTCGGGCATGAGGCCCAAATGTTTTGGAAACCTCGGACTTGGAGTCCAATTGAGTTACGTAATTGCGCTAGGGACCCAATTGCTTTATAAAATCGGGGCGGGGGCCTAGTTATTTCTGAAATCGGGCTGAGACCCATTTGAGTTATATTATCGGGCCAGGGGCCCAATTGGTTTATGAATTGGGCTGTGGGCCTAGTGGTTTACAGAATCGGGCATGAGGCCCAGTTGGTTTCATAAACGTGATTTCGGGTCGGGGACCCTAAATGGAATTGTAATGTTGTGAAATGATTTGATAAAACTGGTTCCATATACCACCTTGATATGAGGATATGTAAAGGTCTCCTCCAGGTGTCGGGGTGTAACGACTCGTCCCAAATATCAGGATTTAATAATATTTAATTGTGATTTACTAATCTAGGATTAGTTGGGCGATTTCGGACGAATTGTGCAAAATGACCGTTTTGCCCCTGGGTGTGGGCAAAACGTTGACTTTTAATTCGGATGGTCAAATGGACTTTGACTGATGACCGTGATGTAGTTTGGGACGTCACGAGTTCATAGACAGGTGGCACGTTCGATTCCGACATTCGCAGAGAAAGTTATGATGTACGGAAGTCCAGGGGCATTTTCGTAATTTGGACGATATAAGGGGAAATGTTGACTTTTTGACCGGGATGTCCGATGGCCGAGGGCCAAGGACCGTTACGTAGGTTTCGTCGATGCGAATCCAACGACAGGCGGCACGCCGAAATCGGAGATTCGACGACGAAGTTATGGTCAAGGAAACGAATTTACGAACCGAGGCTCCGATTAAAATAATAATATAATAATGAACAGTATCCGGTGACTGAACACACTTGGATGAGTGACAAGTGTCACTCATCCCTTAATTTGGGGCTTAAGACCAGGATCCATGTTTTGAGGGAACATTATGATTGTGTTTTATTAATTAATTATGTTTAATTATTGTTTAATTTCCATTAACCCTCTCTGATTTCTTGGCCGTGTACAACCAAATACCATTTCCTTCCCACCTTCATTCCTCTTCCAATTCTGAAACTGAGAGTGTGAAATTGGAGAGAATTCAGAGACTAACTCAACTGGGATTACACGGGGGACTGTTCGGGTGAGGGAGACAGAGAAATCGAAAAATTGATTTTTGGGAGGGAAATTCGAAATGGATGTTTTGAGCCATGAGGATCGAAATTGATGATTCAATTCGAATTCTGGGATCAAAACGAACATCTTTGCTTCAAGAACGAAGAGAAACCATGGCGGATTGAGGAAGAACTGAGCTTCCATGGCAGCTCAAAGTCGAGCTTGTGTTCAGTGGGTTTGAGGTAAGTAATTCTCAAATTGACCTTGTAGAAATGTCCCTTACACTCTCACGATGCTAACTGAATGAATTAATTTGGAAAACAGGGACGATATCGTGAAACCCGATTTGAAAACCCGTCGAGGATCGATCGAGAGTCGTGAGGATTTAGACCATGATTTGTGTAATTCGATTTACAGAACTTAAATGGTGATTGATTACAAGGGATCAGTTGAAAGAACGGATTGATTTGATGTTGAATTGGGTGAGATTGAACCGGGTCCTATCGCGGGTTTTTTCAACCCGTTTACCAGAGAAACGGGCGAGGATGGTGACTGTAGCAGTCACTGTAGCAGGCGCGTGGCTTCCACGCGCAGCCACTCACGGCGGCGCGTGACGGCGCGTGGGCACGAATCTCGAGGTGAGGTCAACATGAATTCTGTCCTATTTAATGTAACGAACATTTTAGCGTTGGTTTCGTGTCGATCGGATCCCGTTTCGTTATTGTTCGGGATGTCCGAAGGTTTTAAATCCAGTTTAAAAATACTTAAAAATTCGGGAAAATTACGGGACTTGAATAGGATGTTAATGATGAGGTTAGTGATCCTCTAAATTGATTTGAACAGGATTGGGAGTCCCGGTGATAGTGAGGTGGCCCGGGAAGGCCTATGGCACGCGTATCGAGGCGCTCGGTTAAACGGTCTGTGAGTGGACATTGGTTTCATAAATTCGATGCATGCATAACTGTTTTATGATTGTTATAATTATGATTAAATGATTTACTTTGGATATCGGTGAATTTAAAATGATTTCACGCATTTCGAGGTGAATTACGTATTTGCACGTAAACCGAGATTTTCTGGATTTTCACCGATTTCCATAAATGTGGTTGGATATGATTTCATGAAACGGTTACGAACTTGAATAATGTAAAATCGGGCCAGGGGCCCAGTTGAACTATGAAATCGGGCCAGGGGCCCAGTTAACATATGGATCGGGCCAGGGGCCCAGTTAACTTGTGAAATCGGGCCAGGGGCCCAGTTGATTTCTACATGTGATTGCGGGTCGGGGACCCTAAAATGGAATTGAATAAATGTTTTCTGGTTTACATTTTATATATGTTCACATGCTGGAATCTATAAATGGTTTTGATGATATTTCGGTTATGGCACGTTTCACGGTATTTGGGCATGAGACCCGTTTGATGAAACGTAACGAATGGTTCGGATTTTATCTATGTATACCTATATGTTTTGCATGTGGATATCTATAAAATGTATTTGGTACTGCACTATATAGATCCTTCCATATTATATTGTCTCCTCCGGATGAGGTACCCCGGAGAGGTCACGGACGTCTAGTACGTCCAGCGTCTATGACGCTAAGCATCGGGGATGCTGTACCCGAACGGGGTTCGGGGATTGAACTCGGAAATTGAGACCCGAGTGGCACGCGTAGCCTTGTGATTGTGACCTTATTGACGTCAGGGACGTCAGACATCAGGGATGTCGGATTGGAGTGTATAGTGCAGTGGCTAAAATATTGGTTATGGTTTATATGCCTTATGGTTCATATTACTGGATTTATGAAATAACTCTTGGATTTACTTTTGGAAATTGAAACTATGCTTTGGTTTCCGGGCTAAGGCCCTATTGGTTATTTCTAAATAAATATGGGATTATTGGTTTTGATGCATGCATATGATTTTACTGAGGGGCATAAATGTCTTATAAATGTTTTAAACAGACTTGTTTATTTTCGTCCACTCACAGCTTTGTTTTCAATGCCCTTCAGGTTGATTCCGGATACGACTGCAGCAGAGACTTGAGCATCGCACACCTCCTCCATCGATCCTTACGCACTCTGGAAGCCCGTTTGGGCAATGGCAATCGGTTATCCCTTGTCTGGCGCCTCTTGTCAGACGGGAGCACGTCACATTCCATGGTAATCCCGGGGGGATTGGGATGGGTCGTGTCAAGTGGTATCAGAGCAGGTTTTGCTCTTTTGTGCGCGAAGGACGAGGGTGTGATGTCTCTTTGGGCTGCTGTTCCGTTGTCAACCTGATAGATAGTTTTGGGTTGTATGGTGAATTGGGTGTGTTTGGCCCGATACGCCGTGCATGGTTGCGATTCAACCCAGGTGGGGTTGTATACGATTAACTGGTAATGTGGGACCGTCGGTCCGGTCATGTGATGATGGGTTGTTGTGCCACTGGGCACAACTGGGTTCAGGGAACCCCAATTGAATAATGGTTTGGGAATGCGAAACTCAGTTGAGTATTGGTCTAAGTTTTGGACCCTAGTAGTGTTGGCTAGTGTACGGGGGTTGGTGCATCGGAGTTAGCCGATGACCTTCGTGGTGGAACCCACGATGGAACCCACGTTGAGTTGACGATTGGATTGGATTGGACGTCTATATGATGTCAGGACCGCGGGGTCGGTCAGGTTGTGGATTTTACTGCAAAAGGCAGTTGGGTTCGGTGGAACCCTAGGGTGTGACCTTGGAACCTTAAGTGAGAATTTGTGCTGCGACGTGCGGCTGAGGTCTTGGATGACCATGTGGATGACTCTAGTGAGTCTTATGGGTTCGATCTACGGATGCAGTTATGAGATAAAATATGGAATCCCGTGTCGGATCGAATATTAGAGTGATGTGTGGATACGGATCTTGACAACGATGACTGTTGGTCGACAGTTGTGTCGAGATAACTGGCTATCGGGGGTAGTTAGTGTGGTTTTAATACTTGGGGATGTTCAGGGAACGTCCATTATCCTGATGTGCCAGTGGTCAAATTGGGGGTACCCATAGTCGTGGGGTACGAGTGGTGTTACGGGATCGTCGTTCGGAATGAACGGAGATCCGGGGTAACAACCTTGCACACAAGTGTGCTATGTATGGATGTTGGTATGTTGGTGCTTTTATGCCAATACTAGTATGGATGCCAGTGTGCTGATACTAGTGTTGATGATGGTGCGCTGGTATTGGTACTAGCGCTGGTGCCGGTGTCAGTGAGTGTGATGACGATGAGCCACCATTTGGGGTGTGACTCTGTCATGATGGACATATGATCGGTATCTGCGACTCAGTGGTGGTTGAGTCTTGGACTGGATGGAATCCAGTGGAGGTTGTGATGTGTTGGGATAAGTCCCAACAGATTTATGATGACAAGTGATGAATGGATCAAAAGGTATGATTGAAAATTTGGGGAATCTTGGGATGCTGTTCCCTATGTCATGCGAGTTGGTGGATTTGGGGAGTTGTGATCAACTCCGAGATTGGTAAGTTTGTGTACTGCTTATATCCCCTGAGAGTACAAGGAAATTATTGGAATTGGAAAATTCGGGGAAACCATTCGTGGTATTGATGTGGGATTTTGTGATTGTGAATCACTTGGAACCTGAGGATTGAACCTGTTAAGGTTGAGATGTGAGACGGAAGCAGTATGGTATGCACATTCAGGCAAAATTGTGGATATTCCGTTCGGAATCGGGGTGTGTGCATACATGATTATTGGCGGACGTGAGGTCCGAGTAATGAATTGATTTTGGACACGTGGTGGTCCAAGTAAGGTGTGGACATGGGCAGTCCAGTGGTTGGACTTGACATCTCATTGGGAGCATGTCTGTTTCCAACATGGTCGGAACTCCCGTTTCGGGGAGAGATGTGATTGGGAGACGAGAGGAGTGCTCGTTTCCACATCGGTGATTGGTATTCCGAAGTCTTTGGGGTTGACTTCTTAATTCCTGCCGTGGCAGATGATGATTGTTGCTACCAGTACGTTGAGCGTGTATTGGTGGGTGGACCCATGTTTGGCTTTGGGGTCATTGGACACCAGAAGTTGTGTATGATTGTGGATTTGGTGGGAAATGCGAGGTCATCTTTCCACCAAGGGAAATTTGGCGAAGGATTCAATTGAGGGTGTAAGACCCTACGATCAGCTTTCAGATGGATTGTTAGCTATGTGAGCATGTGTGGATCCTAGGTGGATCTGATTTGCGATGTTGTCGACTTTGGATGACGTGGCGATCTAGGATTGTAATGTTGCTTGTCGGGTGACGTAGCGATGGATATGGATTGTGATCTTGATGATCCAGATGGGTGGAGAGTTTATCACTCTTACCTTGATATGTGAGTCGTAGGTGACGGGACTGAACTTCTTTTCGGAGTGAGTCCATATGGTTTGTGACTTGGTTGAGTAGGTTTCCGATGTTGTCGGATTTTGTCAACCTTTGACGTGTGGATATTGGGATTGGCTTCCCTATGAAGTCAATCGAGTGTTGAGCGGGTAACCGATAGGGTCGGTTATGTTACGTCTTGATGGACGTAAACGAGATTTTGGGTTTTGGAATCGAATTTCTGGGTGACGATTCAGGATTCGATTGCGAAGCTCGAAAATGGATTACTGGATTTGGGTGCGGAATGATTATTCCAATGCTAGCTTACGGAATAATGATTTCGGATTCGGATTTGGAAATGGGTTAAAAATATGATGTTGAGTTCGGGTTCGGGATTTCTTACGAAATTGCGGATTCGGATTCGGAATTGGAACTAGATGACGGGTGGAGTTCGTTTTGTCTCATGTTGGTTTGGGCAAATGTACTCCATTACTAGAACGTGTTTGGCTATGACTTGGGTGACTATAGTCAGATTGATGGATTGAGGTACGTACAGGGTACGTTGTACGAGGAGTGATACTGGTTAGGCTAAGTGGCGCCTAATGGCGGTAAATGGGATGTACCAGTGGTGTGTAACTAACGTGTTGGTAATCGGCTTGGTTCCGATATCTTTTGTTTGGCTGTATTGTGGACTGGACATTGGATACTGTGCGCTGGGCAGATTGATCTTGTCGGGTTCAGAGATTTTATGAGCAGGTGCTCTTGGCCATGGTTGGCTAGTGGAACCCTGGTATGGAGATGTGTGATCACTGCTGGGCTGGTATTCAATGTGTTCCAGTTACACCACTTGATTTTGACGGTATACGTACACTCAGGATGAGTGAATTGGTGGTCAGAGTAACCACGAGTAGCCTTGTGTGACTTGATCACACCATGATTTCCCAGCGTCTTGGTTCGCTGCGGGAGTCGGCGATTATGGACATTGAGATTTATTTATGTCGCAGGAATGGGCTTGCCTGCGAATTGAGATCATGTGGTTGATCTTACGCTACATCAAGGGTGATGTAGTACGTGGTGTTGTCACGAATTGACAGATGGTTGGGGCTTTACTAGGGTGGTAAAGTTTTGTGTTGACAGTTTGACTGGTGGTGTCAGCGTGGACTGACAAATGAGATTTGGTGACTCCCAACGGGAGCAAATGTAAGGATTTATTGGCAATGGAAAGGAACCATCTAGCTGAAGGAGTCAGCTAAATGGTTAGGCGATTTTATCGCGGATCAGGTAATCATTTCCACTCGAGGTGGTCGAGTGTTGTTGCTATTATGACGTATGACTGTGATGGGATGTCTGGGTACAAGCGAGACTGGTGTTGTCCCAGTATGTGGGTGTACAGGTGTACACAGATGTGAGGTCGAAATGTTTTCCACAAGGTGGTTGTGGAATAAGGCAATTGGTAATTTCGAGGACGAAATTCTTTAAGGAGGGAAGGTTGTAACGACCCGTCCCAAATATCAGGATTTAATAATATTTAATTGTGATTTACTAATCTAGGATTAGTTGGGCGATTTCGGACGAATTGTGCAAAATGACCGTTTTGCCCCTAGGTGTGGGCAAAACGTTGACTTTTAATTCGGATGGTCAAATGGACTTTGACTGATGACCGTGATGTAGTTTGGGACGTCACGAGTTCATAGACAGGTGGCACGTTCGATTCCGACATTCGCAGAGAAAGTTATGATGTACGGAAGTCCAGGGGCATTTTCGTAATTTAGACGATATAAGGGGAAATGTTGACTTTTTGACCGGGATGTCCGATGGCCGAGGGCCAAGGACCGTTACGTAGGTTTCGTCGATGCGAATCCAACGACAGGCGGCACGCCGAAATCGGAGATTCGACGACGAAGTTATGGTCAAGGAAACGAATTTACGAACCGAGGCTCCGATTAAAATAATAATATAATAATGAACAGTATCCGGTGACTGAACACACTTGGATGAGTGACAAGTGTCACTCATCCCTTAATTTGGGGCTTAAGACCAGGATCCATGTTTTGAGGGAACATTATGATTGTGTTTTATTAATTAATTATGTTTAATTATTGTTTAATTTCCATTAACCCTCTCTGATTTCTTGGCCGTGTACAACCAAATACCATTTCCTTCCCACCTTCATTCCTCTTCCAATTCTGAAACTGAGAGTGTGAAATTGGAGAGAATTCAGAGACTAACTCAACTGGGATTACACGGGGGACTGTTCGGGTGAGGGAGACAGAGAAATCGAAAAATTGATTTTTGGGAGGGAAATTCGAAATGGATGTTTTGAGCCGTGAGGATCGAAATTGATGATTCAATTCGAATTCTGGGATCAAAACGAACATCTTTGCTTCAAGAACGAAGAGAAACCATGGCGGATTGAGGAAGAACTGAGCTTCCATGGCAGCTCAAAGTCGAGCTTGTGTTCAGTGGGTTTGAGGTAAGTAATTCTCAAATTGACCTTGTAGAAATGTCCCTTACACTCTCACGATGCAAACTGAATGAATTAATTTGGAAAACAGGGACGATATCGTGAAACCCGATTTGAAAACCCGTCGAGGATCGATCGAGAGTCGTGAGGATTTAGACCATGATTTGTGTAATTCGATTTACAGAACTTAAATGGTGATTGATTACAAGGGATCAGTTGAAAGAACGGATTGATTTGATGTTGAATTGGGTGAGATTGAACCGGGTCCTATCGCGGGTTTTTTCAACCCGTTTACCAGAGAAACGGGCGAGGATGGTGACTGTAGCAGTCACTGTAGCAAGCGCGTGGCTTCCACGCGCAGCCACTCACGGCGGCGCGTGACGGCGCGTGGGCACGAATCTCGAGGTGAGGTCAACATGAATTCTGTCCTATTTAATGTAACGAACATTTTAGCGTTGGTTTCGTGTCGATCGGATCCCGTTTCGTTATTGTTCGGGATGTCCGAAGGTTTTAAATCCAGTTTAAAAATACTTAAAAATTCGGGAAAATTACGGGACTTGAATAGGATGTTAATGATGAGGTTAGTGATCCTCTAAATTGATTTGAACAGGATTGGGAGTCCCGGTGATAGTGAGGTGGCCCGGGAAGGCCTATGGCACGCGTATCGAGGCGCTCGGTTAAACGGTCTGTGAGTGGACATTGGTTTCATAAATTCGATGCATGCATAACTGTTTTATGATTGTTATAATTATGATTAAATGATTTACTTTGGATATCGGTGAATTTAAAATGATTTCACGCATTTCGAGGTGAATTACGTATTTGCACGTAAACCGAGATTTTCTGGATTTTCACCGATTTCCATAAATGTGGTTGGATATGATTTCATGAAACGGTTACGAACTTGAATAATGTAAAATCGGGCCAGGGGCCCAGTTGAACTATGAAATCGGGCCAGGGGCCCAGTTAACATATGGATCGGGCCAGGGGCCCAGTTAACTTGTGAAATCGGGCCAGGGGCCCAGTTGATTTCTACATGTGATTGCGGGTCGGGGACCCTAAAATGGAATTGAATAAATGTTTTCTGGTTTACATTTTATATATGTTCACATGCTGGAATCTATAAATGGTTTTGATGATATTTCGGTTATGGCACGTTTCACGGTATTTGGGCATGAGACCCGTTTGATGAAACGTAACGAATGGTTCGGATTTTATCTATGTATACCTATATGTTTTGCATGTGGATATCTATAAAATGTATTTGGTACTGCACTATATAGATCCTTCCATATTATATTGTCTCCTCCGGATGAGGTACCCCGGAGAGGTCACGGACGTCTAGTACGTCCAGCGTCTATGACGCTAAGCATCGGGGATGCTGTACCCGAACGGGGTTCGGGGATTGAACTCGGAAATTGAGACCCGAGTGGCACGCGTAGCCTTGTGATTGTGACCTTATTGACGTCAGGGACGTCAGACATCAGGGATGTCGGATTGGAGTGTATAGTGCAGTGGCTAAAATATTGGTTATGGTTTATATGCCTTATGGTTCATATTACTGGATTTATGAAATAACTCTTGGATTTACTTTTGGAAATTGAAACTATGCTTTGGTTTCCGGGCTAAGGCCCTATTGGTTATTTCTAAATAAATATGGGATTATTGGTTTTGATGCATGCATATGATTTTACTGAGGGGCATAAATGTCTTATAAATGTTTTAAACAGACTTGTTTATTTTCGTCCACTCACAGCTTTGTTTTCAATGCCCTTCAGGTTGATTCCGGATACGACTGCAGCAGAGACTTGAGCATCGCACACCTCCTCCATCGATCCTTACGCACTCTGGAAGCCCGTTTGGGCAATGGCAATCGGTTATCCCTTGTCTGGCGCCTCTTGTCAGACGGGAGCACGTCACATTCCATGGTAATCCCGGGGGGATTGGGATGGGTCGTGTCAAGTGGTATCAGAGCAGGTTTTGCTCTTTTGTGCGCGAAGGACGAGGGTGTGATGTCTCTTTGGGCTGCTGTTCCGTTGTCAACCTGATAGATAGTTTTGGGTTGTATGGTGAATTGGGTGTGTTTGGCCCGATACGCCGTGCATGGTTGCGATTCAACCCAGGTGGGGTTGTATACGATTAACTGGTAATGTGGGACCGTCGGTCCGGTCATGTGATGATGGGTTGTTGTGCCACTGGGCACAACTGGGTTCAGGGAACCCCAATTGAATAATGGTTTGGGAATGCGAAACTCAGTTGAGTATTGGTCTAAGTTTTGGACCCTAGTAGTGTTGGCTAGTGTACGGGGGTTGGTGCATCGGAGTTAGCCGATGACCTTCGTGGTGGAACCCACGATGGAACCCACGTTGAGTTGACGATTGGATTGGATTGGACGTCTATATGATGTCAGGACCGCGGGGTCGGTCAGGTTGTGGATTTTACTGCAAAAGGCAGTTGGGTTCGGTGGAACCCTAGGGTGTGACCTTGGAACCTTAAGTGAGAATTTGTGCTGCGACGTGCGGCTGAGGTCTTGGATGACCATGTGGATGACTCTAGTGAGTCTTATGGGTTCGATCTACGGATGCAGTTATGAGATAAAATATGGAATCCCGTGTCGGATCGAATATTAGAGTGATGTGTGGATACGGATCTTGACAACGATGACTGTTGGTCGACAGTTGTGTCGAGATAACTGGCTATCGGGGGTAGTTAGTGTGGTTTTAATACTTGGGGATGTTCAGGGAACGTCCATTATCCTGATGTGCCAGTGGTCAAATTGGGGGTACCCATAGTCGTGGGGTACGAGTGGTGTTACGGGATCGTCGTTCGGAATGAACGGAGATCCGGGGTAACAACCTTGCACACAAGTGTGCTATGTATGGATGTTGGTATGTTGGTGCTTTTATGCCAATACTAGTATGGATGCCAGTGTGCTGATACTAGTGTTGATGATGGTGCGCTGGTATTGGTACTAGCGCTGGTGCCGGTGTCAGTGAGTGTGATGACGATGAGCCACCATTTGGGGTGTGACTCTGTCATGATGGACATATGATCGGTATCTGCGACTCAGTGGTGGTTGAGTCTTGGACTGGATGGAATCCAGTGGAGGTTGTGATGTGTTGGGATAAGTCCCAACAGATTTATGATGACAAGTGATGAATGGATCAAAAGGTATGATTGAAAATTTGGGGAATCTTGGGATGCTGTTCCCTATGTCATGCGAGTTGGTGGATTTGGGGAGTTGTGATCAACTCCGAGATTGGTAAGTTTGTGTACTGCTTATATCCCCTGAGAGTACAAGGAAATTATTGGAATTGGAAAAGTCGGGGAAACCATTCGTGGTATTGATGTGGGATTTTGTGATTGTGAATCACTTGGAACCTGAGGATTGAACCTGTTAAGGTTGAGATGTGAGACGGAAGCAGTATGGTATGCACATTCAGGCAAAATTGTGGATATTCCGTTCGGAATCGGGGTGTGTGCATACATGATTATTGGCGGACGTGAGGTCCGAGTAATGAATTGATTTTGGACACGTGGTGGTCCAAGTAAGGTGTGGACATGGGCAGTCCAGTGGTTGGACTTGACATCTCATTGGGAGCATGTCTGTTTCCAACATGGTCGGAACTCCCGTTTCGGGGAGAGATGTGATTGGGAGACGAGAGGAGTGCTCGTTTCCACATCGGTGATTGGTATTCCGAAGTCTTTGGGGTTGACTTCTTAATTCCTGCCGTGGCAGATGATGATTGTTGCTACCAGTACGTTGAGCGTGTATTGGTGGGTGGACCCATGTTTGGCTTTGGGGTCATTGGACACCAGAAGTTGTGTATGATTGTGGATTTGGTGGGAAATGCGAGGTCATCTTTCCACCAAGGGAAATTTGGCGAAGGATTCAATTGAGGGTGTAAGACCCTACGATCAGCTTTCAGATGGATTGTTAGCTATGTGAGCATGTGTGGATCCTAGGTGGATCTGATTTGCGATGTTGTCGACTTTGGATGACGTGGCGATCTAGGATTGTAATGTTGCTTGTCAGGTGACGTAGCGATGGATATGGATTGTGATCTTGATGATCCAGATGGGTGGAGAGTTTATCACTCTTACCTTGATATGTGAGTCGTAGGTGACGGGACTGAACTTCTTTTCGGAGTGAGTCCATATGGTTTGTGACTTGGTTGAGTAGGTTTCCGATGTTGTCGGATTTTGTCAACCTTTGACGTGTGGATATTGGGATTGGCTTCCCTATGAAGTCAATCGAGTGTTGAGCGGGTAACCGATAGGGTCGGTTATGTTACGTCTTGATGGACGTAAACGAGATTTTGGGTTTTGGAATCGAATTTCTGGGTGACGATTCAGGATTCGATTGCGAAGCTCGAAAATGGATTACTGGATTTGGGTGCGGAATGATTATTCCAATGCTAGCTTACGGAATAATGATTTCGGATTCGGATTTGGAAATGGGTTAAAAATATGATGTTGAGTTCGGGTTCGGGATTTCTTACGAAATTGCGGATTCGGATTCGGAATTGGAACTAGATGACGGGTGGAGTTCGTTTTGTCTCATGTTGGTTTGGGCAAATGTACTCCATTACTAGAACGTGTTTGGCTATGACTTGGGTGACTATAGTCAGATTGATGGATTGAGGTACGTACAGGGTACGTTGTACGAGGAGTGATACTGGTTAGGCTAAGTGGCGCCTAATGGCGGTAAATGGGATGTACCAGTGGTGTGTAACTAACGTGTTGGTAATCGGCTTGGTTCCGATATCTTTTGTTTGGCTGTATTGTGGACTGGACATTGGATACTGTGCGCTGGGCAGATTGATCTTGTCGGGTTCAGAGATTTTATGAGCAGGTGCTCTTGGCCATGGTTGGCTAGTGGAACCCTGGTATGGAGATGTGTGATCACTGCTGGGCTGGTATTCAATGTGTTCCAGTTACACCACTTGATTTTGACGGTATACGTACACTCAGGATGAGTGAATTGGTGGTCAGAGTAACCACGAGTAGCCTTGTGTGACTTGATCACACCATGATTTCCCAGCGTCTTGGTTCGCTACGGGAGTCGGCGATTATGGACATTGAGATTTATTTATGTCGCAGGAATGGGCTTGCCTGCGAATTGAGATCATGTGGTTGATCTTACGCTACATCAAGGGTGATGTAGTACGTGGTGTTGTCACGAATTGACAGATGGTTGGGGCTTTACTAGGGTGGTAAAGTTTTGTGTTGACAGTTTGACTGGTGGTGTCAGCGTGGACTGACAAATGAGATTTGGTGACTCCCAACGGGAGCAAATGTAAGGATTTATTGGCAATGGAAAGGAACCATCTAGCTGAAGGAGTCAGCTAAATGGTTAGGCGATTTTATCGCGGATCAGGTAATCATTTCCACTCGAGGTGGTCGAGTGTTGTTGCTATTATGACGTATGACTGTGATGGGATGTCTGGGTACAAGCGAGACTGGTGTTGTCCCAGTATGTGGGTGTACAGGTGTACACAGATGTGAGGTCGAAATGTTTTCCACAAGGTGGTTGTGGAATAAGGCAATTGGTAATTTCGAGGACGAAATTCTTTAAGGAGGGAAGGTTGTAACGACCCGTCCCAAATATCAGGATTTAATAATATTTAATTGTGATTTACTAATCTAGGATTAGTTGGGCGATTTCGGACGAATTGTGCAAAATGACCGTTTTGCCCCTAGGTGTGGGCAAAACGTTGACTTTTAATTCGGATGGTCAAATGGACTTTGACTGATGACCGTGATGTAGTTTGGGACGTCACGAGTTCATAGACAGGTGGCACGTTCGATTCCGACATTCGCAGAGAAAGTTATGATGTACGGAAGTCCAGGGGCATTTTCGTAATTTGGACGATATAAGGGGAAATGTTGACTTTTTGACCGGGATGTCCGATGGCCGAGGGCCAAGGACCGTTACGTAGGTTTCGTCGATGCGAATCCAACGACAGGCGGCACGCCGAAATCGGAGATTCGACGACGAAGTTATGGTCAAGGAAACGAATTTACGAACCGAGGCTCCGATTAAAATAATAATATAATAATGAACAGTACCCGGTGACTGAACACACTTGGATGAGTGACAAGTGTCACTCATCCCTTAATTTGGGGCTTAAGACCAGGATCCATGTTTTGAGGGAACATTATGATTGTGTTTTATTAATTAATTATGTTTAATTATTGTTTAATTTCCATTAACCCTCTCTGATTTCTTGGCCGTGTACAACCAAATACCATTTCCTTCCCACCTTCATTCCTCTTCCAATTCTGAAACTGAGAGTGTGAAATTGGAGAGAATTCAGAGACTAACTCAACTGGGATTACACGGGGGACTGTTCGGGTGAGGGAGACAGAGAAATCGAAAAATTGATTTTTGGGAGGGAAATTCGAAATGGATGTTTTGAGCCGTGAGGATCGAAATTGATGATTCAATTCGAATTCTGGGATCAAAACGAACATCTTTGCTTCAAGAACGAAGAGAAACCATGGCGGATTGAGGAAGAACTGAGCTTCCATGGCAGCTCAAAGTCGAGCTTGTGTTCAGTGGGTTTGAGGTAAGTAATTCTCAAATTGACCTTGTAGAAATGTCCCTTACACTCTCACGATGCTAACTGAATGAATTAATTTGGAAAACAGGGACGATATCGTGAAACCCGATTTGAAAACCCGTCGAGGATCGATCGAGAGTCGTGAGGATTTAGACCATGATTTGTGTAATTCGATTTACAGAACTTAAATGGTGATTGATTACAAGGGATCAGTTGAAAGAACGGATTGATTTGATGTTGAATTGGGTGAGATTGAACCGGGTCCTATCGCGGGTTTTTTCAACCCGTTTACCAGAGAAACGGGCGAGGATGGTGACTGTAGCAGTCACTGTAGCAGGCGCGTGGCTTCCACGCGCAGCCACTCACGGCGGCGCGTGACGGCGCGTGGGCACGAATCTCGAGGTGAGGTCAACATGAATTCTGTCCTATTTAATGTAACGAACATTTTAGCGTTGGTTTCGTGTCGATCGGATCCCGTTTCGTTATTGTTCGGGATGTCCGAAGGTTTTAAATCCAGTTTAAAAATACTTAAAAATTCGGGAAAATTACGGGACTTGAATAGGATGTTAATGATGAGGTTAGTGATCCTCTAAATTGATTTGAACAGGATTGGGAGTCCCGGTGATAGTGAGGTGGCCCGGGAAGGCCTATGGCACGCGTATCGAGGCGCTCGGTTAAACGGTCTGTGAGTGGACATTGGTTTCATAAATTCGATGCATGCATAACTGTTTTATGATTGTTATAATTATGATTAAATGATTTACTTTGGATATCGGTGAATTTAAAATGATTTCACGCATTTCGAGGTGAATTACGTATTTGCACGTAAACCGAGATTTTCTGGATTTTCACCGATTTCCATAAATGTGGTTGGATATGATTTCATGAAACGGTTACGAACTTGAATAATGTAAAATCGGGCCAGGGGCCCAGTTGAACTATGAAATCGGGCCAGGGGCCCAGTTAACATATGGATCGGGCCAGGGGCCCAGTTAACTTGTGAAATCGGGCCAGGGGCCCAGTTGATTTCTACATGTGATTGCGGGTCGGGGACCCTAAAATGGAATTGAATAAATGTTTTCTGGTTTACATTTTATATATGTTCACATGCTGAAATCTATAAATGGTTTTGATGATATTTCGGTTATGGCACGTTTCACGGTATTTGGGCATGAGACCCGTTTGATGAAACGTAACGAATGGTTCGGATTTTATCTATGTATACCTATATGTTTTGGATGTGGATATCTATAAAATGTATTTGGTACTGCACTGTATAGATCCTTCCATATTATATTGTCTCCTCCGGATGAGGTACCCCGGAGAGGTCACGGACGTCTAGTACGTCCAGCGTCTATGACGCTAAGCATCGGGGATGCTGTACCCGAACGGGGTTCGGGGATTGAACTCGGAAATTGAGACCCGAGTGGCACGCGTAGCCTTGTGATTGTGACCTTATTGACGTCAGGGACGTCAGACATCAGGGATGTCGGATTGGAGTGTATAGTGCAGTGGCTAAAATATTGGTTATGGTTTATATGCCTTATGGTTCATATTACTGGATTTATGAAATAACTCTTGGATTTACTTTTGGAAATTGAAACTATGCTTTGGTTTCCGGGCTAAGGCCCTATTGGTTATTTCTAAATAAATATGGGATTATTGGTTTTGGTGCATGCATATGATTTTACTGAGGGGCATAAATGTCTTATAAATGTTTTAAACAGACTTGTTTATTTTCGTCCACTCACAGCTTTGTTTTCAATGCCCTTCAGGTTGATTCCGGATACGACTGCAGCAGAGACTTGAGCATCGCACACCTCCTCCATCGATCCTTACGCACTCTGGAAGCCCGTTTGGGCAATGGCAATCGGTTATCCCTTGTCTGGCGCCTCTTGTCAGACGGGAGCACGTCACATTCCATGGTAATCCCGGGGGGATTGGGATGGGTCGTGTCACGGGGACACTGGAGAAGTCACGGTGCATTGCCTGCGAGGGGTCATTGTACGGAGCTACCGGACCGTATAGTCACTCAGGAGCAGGATTGCTATGATTTGACATCAGAGACGTCAGACATCGGGGATGTCAGAGATATTGACCCGGAGAGACCCCGGGCAGTACACGTTGCTTATGGTTATACCGTGAAATATGACGTCTGGAACGTCAAGCGTCGGGGACGCTAGGCATCTGGGATGCCGGAGATGGTAATGTGGTAAATATGACTAATGGATCTATGAAATGGTTTTTCGGTTGGATTTATGGTTTACGGTTTTGGGCTAAGGCCCTAATGCCTTGTTGAGTAAAAATTTTGGACTACTGGTTTTCGTGGCATGCATACATTTTTATGGAGGGCATAAATGTCTTATAACTGTGTTTAATGAACTTATTTATTTTTGTCAACTCACAGCTTTTGTTTATAATGCCCTTCAGGTTGATTTCCGGATGAGACTGCAGCAGAGACTGGGACATTGCACACCTCCTCCATCGATCCTTGCGCATTCTGGAAGTCCTTTTGGGCAGTGGCAACAGGTTATCCCTTGTCTGACACCTCTTGTCAGACGGGAGCATGACACATTCCATGGTAATCCCGGGGAGATTGGGATGGGTCGTGTCAGTGAGAGTGAGAATGAGAGATAGAGAGTGCTTGAGATAGGTAGTCGATTGTTGCGGGTTTAGGAGTTTTGGAATTTTCGCAAAGAAGGCAGATGAATCAAAGAGAGGAAGAGAAAAAGAAGAGTCAGGTCTATTTTAGTCTTAGTGGAGGACTTTGTTCGGCGAAGTCTTTGTTAGGCAAACTTTAATGATTCGTTCGGTACAAACATGCGTTGTTTTCACTTTTTCACGAAGCTCTGCCTAGAATTTATGATTTATTTGCAAGAAAAAATGCTCAAGTTCTTTTACTTTGCTCGAAGAATATATATGATATTTGCCGGAGTCAGGTCTATTTTAGTCTTAGTGGAGGACTTTGCTCAACGAAGTATTTGTTAGGCAAACTTTAATAATTCGTTCGGTACAAACATGCGCTGTTTTCACTTTTTCTTGAATCTCTAGCTAGAATTTATGATTTTTTTTGCAAGAAAAAATGCTCAAATTCTTTAACTTTTCTCGAAGAATATATATGATATTTGCCAGATGAATTTTTTAAAAATTTCCTGGCGAACCATTAAATGCATTGGGTGTAACGACCCGTCCTGAATTCGAGGATTAGATTAGTGACTAATAATGATTAGTGAGGTTAATCCGTGATTAGTTGGGCGAAATCAGACGAACGATGCAAATGACCGTTTTGCCCCTGGCCGTGTGAAAAACGTTGACTTTTCGTTTGGGCGATCAAATGGACTTTGCCCGATCACTTTTCGTTTGGGCGATCAAATGGCACGTTCGATTTCGACGTTCGAGGAAAAGGTTACGACGTTCGGAAGTTCAAGGGCAATTTGGTAATTTTGGTTAAATGGGGCAAATAGTTTACTTTTGGACTGGGAGGTCCGATGACCGAGAGCCGAGCACCGTTAAGTAGATCGAGACGATACAAATCCGTAGACAGGTGGCACGCTGAAATCAGACTTTGAACGGGAAAGTTATGGTTCAAGGAAGTTCGGTTTCACTATGTGCGCATTACGAGGGGAGGACACTTGGCTTATTCTGATTGGGCAGATATTTTAAGTGGGACCCATGGATGAGTGACAAGTCTCATTGGCCCAATTCCCTAATTTGTGGATCTAACATAATTAAATAATATTATTTAATTAATTTAATAATCTAATCTATCTATCACTCAATCCTAGCCCTCCATCTAATCTAAATCTCTCAAATCCTCACCATTCATCTCATCCCTCTCCCTCTCATCAGATATCATCATCTTCTTCTCTTTTCTTCATCCAAACTCGAACCACCATTTCTACATTTTTCCCATTTTCAAACAAACACCACACCTCACCACCATGATCATCATGTGTGCCCGTGTGTGACCGTGAGAGAGTAAGTTGAGGGCAGGACGGTGGCGTGATGGACGGTGGCTCACGGTGGTGGACGGCGGAGGTGAGTAACCCGTGAACCTTGTTTTATTCAAAAATCGGAAATGGACTTTTAGTCATGGTTTTGAGCTCCTTTTGATCCTAATGTGAACTAGGGACAAGGAGGACTTGCCTGGGTTTGTTTTTGAAGGAAATGGACGACTGAAACTGGGGAAAATCAAGCTTGAAGTTCAAGCCATGGTTTGTTCATGGAAGGTGAGTTTCTATTGAACTTTTCTATGTTTTTATTAGCTAAGAAGATTGGGTTCAATGTTAGGATGGTTTAGGAATCAAAAAGGAAAAGTTTGGACCGAAAATAAGGGAGAAAAATGTTGGACCGTTCACGCCAGTCGGACCGGACTGAAAACCAGCAGACCGGTTCGGACCCGGTCTGTAACGACCCGTCCCGAATTCCGGGATTAGTTTAGTGACTAATCTTGATTAGCGAGGTTGAACGGTGGTTAGTAGGGCGGAATCGGACAAAATGTGCAAAATGACCGTTTTGCCCCTGGTCGTGGGCAAAATGTTGACTTTTTGTTCGGGCGGTCAAATGGACTTTGACCGATGACCGTGACGTAGTTCGGGACGTCACGAGTTCATAGACAGGCGGCACGTTCGATTCCGACATTCGTAGAGAAAGTTATGGTGTTCGGAAGTTGAGGGGTATTTTGGTAATTTGGCTTATTAGGGGCCAAATGTTGACTTTTTGATCGGGAGGTCCGATGGGCGAGGGCCAAGGACCGTTACGTAGGTATCGTCGATACGAATCCAACGACAGGCGGCATGCCGAAATCGGAGATCCGACGACGACGTTATGGTCAAGGAAACGAACTAACGAACCGAGGCCGGGATTATAATAATAATATAATAATGAATAGTGACCGTTGACTGTGCACATCCGGATGAGTGACAAGTGTCACCCATCCCTTGTTTCCACCTCCATGTTTCCCTCCCAACACCATCATTACAACATCATCATTCCTTATCCACCATTATCCTTCCTTTTCCTTTGTTTTTCTTTCAAACCGTGCATGATTTAGGGAGAGTATGAACTGGGAGAATTGGCTCCCTTTTTCTGCTGTTCTTGTGAGAAAATGGGAGACTATGATGATTGAATTAACGGGGAAACACGAGGGGTTGTGAGGGTGTCGAATTTTGGATTTTGGATTTCGGGAAAATTGGGGGGAAAATTCGAATACTGGGAATTGGGCTGTGATGATCGAATTGGAGGTTACAAACATCTTCCTGAGGTTGTGACGAGTCGATCCACATCAAAAACGAGAAGGATTGGTGCCGTTTTGGCTCTGATCGAGCTTGGTGACAGAGGAAGAAATCGAGGCTGAGTCGTGGAGTTTGGGGCTGTGATTGACTCAATTGTTGTGGGGAAATGATTTCTCATGATCCCACGATGCTTCTGGGATCATCAATTGAAGGAAACCGGCTGAGATCGATGAAACTCCATGGTTGCACAGTGGACGGTGTTCATACTTGAGTCGTGATCATTTACTGATCAAACGACGAAATTGATGTGGGGGAATCGTTCCTCGTGGTCCACTGATGCTTCAGGTTGAACCAATTTAGGGAAATCAATCGAGATTGAAGGAATCCCATGATTGAACAGTGACCTGGTGTTCTTCGTGGATCATCATCGAATCGTGGGAATCTGGGTAAGGATTTGTGTAATTGAGTTTACAGACTTATAATTGGACTTAAAACGAGGCTAATGGATTGATCAATTGAAGGAATTAGGATCGAATTGGCAGGATTGGAACCGGGTTGTGTCGCGGGTGAATTGGACCCGTTTACCAGACAAACGGGTTGGGCTGGTGACACTGTAGCAGGCGCGTGAGTTTCACGCGCAGCCACTCACGGCGGCGCGTGGCGGCGCGTGGACACGAATCTCGAGGTGAGGTCAACATGACTTCTGTCCCATTTAATGTAACGGACATTTTGGAATTGGTTTCGTGTCGATCGGACACCGTCTCGATATTGTTCGGGATGTCCGAAGGTTTTAAATTAAGTTTAAAAATAAGTAAAAATTCAGGAAAATTACGGGACTTTGATAGGATGTTAATGATGAGGTTAGTAACCCTCTAATGTGATTTGGACAGGATTGGGAGTCCCGACGATAGTGGTGTGGCCCGGGAGGGCCGGTGGCACGCGTATCGAGGCACACGGTTAAAACGGTCTGTGAGTGGACTTTGGTTTTATAAATCCTATGCATGCTTAAATGTGTTATATGGTTTATATACATGATTTCTATGATGGTATTTGTGAGTATTGATTTTGGGTATGTTGCACGTATTTCGAGGTGTTTTCCGTATTTCACGTGTATCGGGATTAACGGTTTATTTGTGGTTTTGCATGCTTGTGGTTAAATAAATATTATGATAAAATGGTTTTTATATTGGAAAGATGAACTCGGGCTTGAGGCCCACTTGTTTTGGAAATTTCGGACTTGGAGTCCATTTGAGAATCGGGTCGGGGGCCCAGTTGGTTAATGAAATCGGGCCAGGGGCCCAGTTGGTATAAAATCGGGCTGAGACCCATTTGAGTTATGTTATCGGGCATGAGACCCAGTTGGATTAAAATTGATGATTTCGGGTCAGGGGCCCTATATTTAATAAATGTGGTTTCGGGTCAGGGACCCTAAATGGAAATGTGTTGTTTTATGGAAAATTCGGGCAGGGCCCATTGTGATGTTGTGAAATGAGTTAATAAAACTATTTTTCCATATACCATCTGTACACATGGATATATGATGGTCTCCTCCAGATGTCTGGGACACTGGGGAAGTCACGGTGCATTGCCTGTGAAGGGTCACCATACGGAGCAGCCGGACCGTATGATGACTCAGGAGCAGGATTGCTATGATTGACGTCTGGGACGTCAGACATCAGGGATGTCGGATATATGGACCCGGAGAGACCCCGGGCAGCACGCGTAGCTTGTGAAACCGTGAGACATGACGTCAGGGACGTCTAGCATCAGGGATGCTGGTGATGGTAATGGTAAAATACGAATTAATGAAATGGCTTTCCGGGTGGATTTATGATTGTGTGATTTTAATGAATTAATGTTCATTTATGGTAGTAGGTGGTGACCCACATGGTCGTATATGTATGGTGGTGGTATTCCACGGTTTTGGGCTGAGTTCCCACACTTGGTTTTTGGTTAACGGTTTTTGGGCTAAGGCCCTAAGGGCTCGGTTGAGCAAACGTTTTGGTTACTGGTTTTTGTGGCATGCATACGTTTTTATTGGAGGGCATAAATGTCTTATAAATGTATTTGATGAACTTACTGGTTTTTGTCCACTCACAGCTTTTGGTTTTAATGCCCTTCAGGTTGATCACAGATGCGATTGCAGCAGAGACTGGGACATTGCACATCTCCTCCATCGATCCTTGCGCACTCTGGATGCCCTGTTTGGGCAGTGGCTCTTGGTCATCCTTTGTCTGACACCCCTTGTTGGACGGGAGCAGGGCACATTCCATGGTAATCCCGGGGGGATTGGGATGGGTCCTGTCAACTTAGTATCAGAGCATGGTTGCTCTATTTGTGCACGCAGGTCGAGGGTGTGATGTCTCATTGGGCTGCAATTCGTTATCAACCTGATAGATAGTTTTTGGGTTTGGATAGTGGATGGAGTGCGATTGGCCCGATACGCCGTGCGTTAATGTGATTCGACCCAAGTGGGGTTGATTGTGGTGAACTGGTATAGTGGGACCGTCGGTTCGGTCATGAGATATTGGATTGTTGTGCTGCTAGGTGCAGCCAGGTTCGGGGAACCTCATGTGAGTAATGGTCTAAAATGTGAACCCTTGTGGTGGTTTCTAGTGTGAGGGATGTTGGTTCATCGGAGTTGGCCGATGACCTAGTGGTGGAACCCACGTTGATGGGATGGTAGGATTGGATCTGACGTCTATTCGATGTCTAGACCGCGGGGTCGGTCAGGTTGTGGATTTTATATTACGGAAAACTGTTTGGTTCGGTTGAACCATAGGGTGTGATTGTGGAACCCTAGTGTTAAAAGGTAAACCTTAATTGTGGTTAGTGGATGAGAACTTGTGCTGCGACGAGTGGCTGAGGTCATGAATGACCATGTGGATGGCTCTGGTGAGTCTAGGCTGAACTATGGGATTCGATTTACGGATACGGTTCTGAGATAAATTGTGGAATCCCGTGTTGGATCGGGTATTGGTGTGATGTGTGGATGCGGATCTCGATAGCAATGACAGTTAGTCGGTAGTCATATGGAGATGACTGGCTATCAAGGGTAATCAGTGTGGTCATAATACTTGGGGACGTTCAGGGAACGTTCATTTTCCTGATGTGGATTGTCAGAATAGTGGTACCCATAGTCGTGAGGTACGGGATCGTCGTTCCGTATGAACGGAGATCCAGGGTTGTCGTATTTGCACACGGTGTGCAGTATGGATGTTTGCGGGGTTGGTACTTTTGTGCTGATGCTAGTATGGATGCCTGTGTGCTGATACTAGTGTTGTTGATAGAGTGTTGGTGCTGGTACTAGCGCTGGTGGTAGTGTCGGTAATGGTGTTGACGATGAGCCACAAATTGGGGTGTGACTCCGTCATGATGAACATATGTTCGGTCTTTGAGATTCGGTAGTGGTTGAGGGATGGACTGGATGGGTTCCAGTTAAGATTGTGCTGTGTTGGGATAAGTTCCAATAGTGGTGAGATAACCAGTAAGGAGTGGATTAAAAAGGGTATAATTGAGACTTGAGTAATCTTGGGATGACGTCCCCTACGTCATGATAATTGGTGGATTTGGGGGAGTTGTTGGCAACTCCAAAATTTGTGCGATTTTATGTTTTTAAATATCCCTAAAATGTACGTGGAAATGATTAAAACTGGAAAAGACGAGGAAAACCATTAGTGGTATAAAGGTAGGAATTTGTAATTGAGAACTTGGGAAACCGAGTGTCGAACCGGTAAAGGTCGGGATGTGCGAACGGAACAATAACGGATTGATTGTGGACACGGGGTTGTCCAAGTGAATTGAGGAGGTAGGAAGTCTAGTGGTTGGACTTGACGTCTTGTTGGGAGCATGTCTGTTTCCAACATGGTTGGAACCTTAGTGTCGAGGAGAGTTGTGATTGGGGAACGAGAGTGGTGCTCGTTTTTGGTGATTGGTATTCCGAAGTCATTGGGGTTGACTTCTTGCTTTCTGCCCTGGCAGACGTTGACTGTAGTTACCAGTACGTTGAGCGTGTATTGGTTGGTGAGCCCGTGTGTGTTGTGAGGTCCTTAGGAGGAACTACGTGTTCGAAATTAGGTAAACGAGATGTTTCATTTTCTGGTTGGTGGCAGACGATGTTGGGGTACATGGCGTGGTGAGTGCAGTGAGTTTTGTCGCATCCACGTAGGATGAGTATTGGTGTCATTATTTTGGATCATCCTTGGTTTTCCTAGGTGGAATGACAAGGATCGATACGAACTTGGGTATGTGAGTCGTAATGACGGAATTGAACTTCTTTTCGAAGTGGGGCCCGTACGGTATTCTACTCAGGTGAATAGGTTTTCGATGTAGTCGAATTTTGTCAACCTTAGACGTGTGGAGGTCGGATTGGCTTCCCTATGAAGTCAATTGGAGGTATCAAACGGGTAATTGGTTTTGGAGTGTCTTGGTACATGTGATGAGATTTCGGGATTTGGAATCGAATTTCTGGGTGACGATTCAGGATTCGATTTTGAAACTTGAAAGTATATTTCCGGATTTGGGTACGGAATGGTTGTTCCAAATGCTAGCTTACGGAATAATGATTTCGGATTCGGATTTGGAAATGAGTTAAACTGTGATGTCTGGGTTTGGATCCGGGATTTCTTACGAAATTGCGGATTTGGATTCGGAATTGGAACTAGATGGTGGGTGGAGTTTCGTTTTGTCTCATGCTGGATTGGGCAAACGTACTCCATTATTGGAACGCGTTCGGCTATGACCTAGGTGGTTGTAGTCTGGTCATTAGATAGATGTGTGTACTTCGTACATGGTTCGAGGTACAATACTTGTAGACTTGTGATGTCTAGTTACGGTATACGGGATATACCCGAGGTGTGTTGGTGAACGTGTTGGTAGTCGGATTGGTTCCGATACCATGGGATTGGTTGTGGATCGGACATTACTATGCAATGGGTCATGGTAATTCCGATGTGTTTAATTACACACAGGTCGTTTGAAAGGTCGGTAATCGTTTACTAAGTTAAGTACGTTGGTGGCATGTGTAGCCACGAGTGAGTCTAGTGTCAGTTTTCGACTGACAACAACTGTGTGGTGACAGTTTGTCAGGGTGTGTCAACATAGATTGTTGAGTGGGGTCAGCTGACTCCTAGTGGGAGTGGGAAAGGAACCGTCGAGTTGTTGCGTCAACGAGAGGGTTGATTTGACAAGTGGGGTCAAATTCGAAACAAGTAGTTTCAGTCATTCGACGGGGTCGAATGTAGTCGTTGCGTTTTGAGTATTAGTGGTACGTAGAGTGCAGACAAGTTTTGCCTGGTTAGTTGGTGTACGGGTGTACACGTGTTGTGTGGTCGATTCCACTTTCCACGGGGTGTTTGTGGAATCAGGGTAATCGAGTTTCGAGAGCGAAACTTTTTAAGGAGGGAAGTACGTTGAGTTTAGATCGGATGGAATTTCGAGGACGAAATTTATTAAGGAGGGAAGATTGTAACGACCCGTCCCGAATTCCGGGATTAGTTTAGTGACTAATCTTGATTAGCGAGGTTGAACGGTGGTTAGTAGGGCGGAATCGGACAAAATGTGCAAAATGACCGTTTTGCCCCTGGTCGTGGGCAAAATGTTGACTTTTTGTTCGGGCGGTCAAATGGACTTTGACCGATGACCGTGACGTAGTTCGGGACGTCACGAGTTCATAGACAGGCGGCACGTTCGATTCCGACATTCGTAGAGAAAGTTATGGTGTTCGGAAGTTGAGAGGTATTTTGGTAATTTGGCTTATTAGGGGCCAAATGTTGACTTTTTGATCGGGAGGTCCGATGGGCGAGGGCCAAGGACCGTTACGTAGGTATCGTCGATACGAATCCAACGACAGGCGGCATGCAGAAATCGGAGATCCGACGACGACGTTATGGTCAAGGAAACGAACTAACGAACCGAGGCCGGGATTAAAATAATAATATAATAATGAATAGTGACCGTTGACTGTGCACATCCGGATGAGTGACAAGTGTCACCCATCCCTTGTTTCCAGCTCCATGTTTCCCTCCCAACACCATCATTACAACATCATCATTCCTTATCCACCATTATCCTTCCTTTTCATTTGTTTTTCTTTCAAACCGTGCATGATTTAGGGAGAGTATGAACTGGGAGAATTGGCTCCCTTTTTCTGCTGTTCTTGTGAGAAAATGGGAGACTATGATGATTGAATTAACGGGGAAACACGAGGGGTTGTGAGGGTGTCGAATTTTGGATTTTGGATTTCGGGAAAATTGGGGGGAAAATTCGAATACTGGGAATTGGGCTGTGATGATCGAATTGGAGGTTACAAACATCTTCCTGAGGTTGTGACGAGTCGATCCACATCAAAAACGAGAAGGATTGGTGCCGTTTTGGCTCTGATCGAGCTTGGTGACAGAGGAAGAAATCGAGGCTGAGTCGTGGAGTTTGGGGCTGTGATTGACTCAATTGTTGTGGGGAAATGATTTCTCATGATCCCACGATGCTTCTGGGATCATCAATTGAAGGAAACCGGCTGAGATCGATGAAACTCCATGGTTGCACAGTAGACGGTGTTCATACTTGAGTCGTGATCATTTACTGATCAAACGACGAAATTGATGTGGAGGAATTGTTCCTCGTGGTCCACTGATGCTTCTGGTTGAACCAATTTAGGGAAATGAACCGAGATTGAAGGAATCCCATGATTGAACAGTGACCGGGTGTTCTTCGTGGATCATCATCGAATCGTGGGAATCTGGGTAAGGATTTGTGTAATTGAGTTTACAGACTTATAATTGGACTTAAAACGAGGCTAATGGATTGATCAATTGAAGGAATTAGGATCGAATTGGCAGGATTGGAACCGGGTTGTGTCGCGGGTGAATTGGACCCGTTTACCAGACAAACGGGTTGGGCTGGTGACACTGTAGCAGGCGCGTGAGTTTCACGCGCAGCCACTCACGGCGGCGCGTGGCGGCGCGTGGACACGAATCTCGAGGTGAGGTCAACATGACTTCTGTCCCATTTAATGTAACGGACATTTTGGAATTGGTTTCGTGTCGATCGGACACCGTCTCGATATTGTTCGGGATGTCCGAAGGTTTTAAATTAAGTTTAAAAATAAGTAAAAATTCAGGAAAATTACGGGACTTTGATAGGATGTTAATGATGAGGTTAGTAACCCTCTAATGTGATTTGGACAGGATTGGGAGTCCCGACGATAGTGGTGTGGCCCGGGAGGGCCGGTGGCACGCGTATCGAGGCACACGGTTAAAACGGTCTGTGAGTGGACTTTGGTTTTATAAATCCTATGCATGCTTAAATGTGTTATATGGTTTATATACATGATTTCTATGATGGTATTTGTGAGTATTGATTTTGGGTATGTTGCACGTATTTCGAGGTGTTTTCCGTATTTCACGTGTATCGGGATTAACGGTTTATTTGTGGTTTTGCATGCTTGTGGTTAAATAAATATTATGATAAAATGGTTTTTATATTGGAAAGATGAACTCGGGCTTGAGGCCCACTTGTTTTGGAAATTTCGGACTTGGAGTCCATTTGAGAATCGGGTCGGGGGCCCAGTTGGTTAATGAAATCGGGCCAGGGGCCCAGTTGGTATAAAATCGGGCTGAGACCCATTTGAGTTATGTTATCGGGCATGAGACCCAGTTGGATTAAAATTGATGATTTCGGGTCAGGGGCCCTATATTTAATAAATGTGGTTTCGGGTCAGGGACCCTAAATGGAAATGTGTTGTTTTATGGAAAATTCGGGCAGGGCCCATTGTGATGTTGTGAAATGAGTTAATAAAACTATTTTTCCATATACCATCTGTACACATGGATATATGATGGTCTCCTCCAGATGTCTGGGACACTGGGGAAGTCACGGTGCATTGCCTGTGAAGGGTCACCATACGGAGCAGCCGGACCGTATGATGACTCAGGAGCAGGATTGCTATGATTGACGTCTGGGACGTCAGACATCAGGGATGTCGGATATATGGACCCGGAGAGACCCCGGGCAGCACGCGTAGCTTGTGAAACCGTGAGACATGACGTCAGGGACGTCTAGCATCAGGGATGCTGGTGATGGTAATGGTAAAATACGAATTAATGAAATGGCTTTCCGGGTGGATTTATGATTGTGTGATTTTAATGAATTAATGTTCATTTATGGTAGTGGGTGGTGACCCACATGGTCGTATATGTATGGTGGTGGTATTCCACGGTTTTGGGCTGAGTTCCCACACTTGGTTTTTGGTTAACGGTTTTTGGGCTAAGGCCCTAAGGGCTCGGTTGAGCAAACGTTTTGGTTACTGGTTTTTGTGGCATGCATACGTTTTTATTGGAGGGCATAAATGTCTTATAAATGTATTTGATGAACTTACTGGTTTTTGTCCACTCACAGCTTTTGGTTTTAATGCCCTTCAGGTTGATCACAGATGCGATTGCAGCAGAGACTGGGACATTGCACATCTCCTCCATCGATCCTTGCGCACTCTGGATGCTTTGTTTGGGCAGTGGCTCTTGGTCATCCTTTGTCTGACACCCCTTGTTGGACGGGAGCAGGGCACATTCCATGGTAATCCCGGGGGGATTGGGATGGGTCCTTTCACGGTCTGCCGAAGGAAGAAGACAGTGCTACAGTAGGCGCGTGGGCTCACGCGCAGAACCTTCCTTGGGCGCGTGTGGGCGTGTGGCCCACTTTTTGGGGAAGTGTTCAACACACGAAACACTCTATTCGATGTAACGAACATTTTGGGACTGGTTTCTTATCGATCGGACACCGTCTTGATAATGTTCAGGGCATCGGAAGGTTTAGGTTCGACTTTAAAAATAGTTAAAAATTCCAAAAAATTATGGGGCTTTAGTGAGAGGTTATATAAGTAGTTAGTAACCTTCTATTACGATTTAGATAGATTCGGGAGTCCCGGTGATGGTGATTGGCTCGGGAGAGCCGTATCGAACGCGTATCGAGGCGGCAGCACGGACGGTCTGTGAGTGGACCTTGTTTTCAAAATTGGTGCATGCACAAATGTTTATTATATGTTTTAATACATGTTTTGTGATGTCATGAGTGCATTTGTGTGTGGTTACATATAGGCACGTATTTCGAGGTTTCGGCCCTATACGGGTTTGTATTTCCTTATTGGTTTAAATGAAATAGATTTGGATTTCCAAAAGGATAAACTCGGGTATGAGACCCATATAGTCTTGTCTCAGGCATATGACGCCATTGATGACCTACGGGTCTGAATCGTGGTTGCGGCAGCTGCTATGTGCACGGCGACGGATGATACGGCTCTCGCCTCCGGACTGGGATGTGTTCCTTTCGGAGAGGTCACGATGCACGATCCATTGTCGGGAAGCCGATGGAGGCTCGACTTCAGAATGCTGACGGTTCAGGATAGCGATCGGTGATGAGTGTACCATGATCTTGTGGTGGTCGCGTCGGTTAATACGTTCACGGCGACATACCAGGATTGAGGGCGGTCCTGGATGGATGGTTGCACACATCACTACGATCGGAGTCGTGACTACCCTGAGATATCGGGCACGATGCCCAGCTGAGTCATATATTCGAGTACGAGACCCAGTTACTTTACATTGATGATTTCGGGTCGGGGACCCTAAATGGATTTTCAGGTTCATTACGGTTTATGGGAACCGACATGAACCCTTACAAGAATTTTAAGATATATGACGGTCTATGGGGACCGGGCATGAACCCTTGAAAGGTTCTATGATACATGACGGTTTATGGGAACTGGGCATGAATCCTTTGAATGGTTCTAAAAATGTTTTCTATATGTATATGAATGGCATGAATCCCTTGAAGGATTATAAGAATGTTTTCTATATATATATATATATTCATATACCTTTCTTTACTTGTATGTCTCATCCGGGGAGGGTTGTTGGCCTAGGTGGACCTTGGAGTAGTCACGGAGCACTGACTGAGTGGAGTTGCCCCCGTTGGGTACCTTACTCTCAGGAGGGCTTGTATCATATCCTTAGGGAGGGTTATTGGTCTACGGATATTGACCTTGGACCCTGAGAGACTTGGGCTTGAGACCCCGGGTAACACGCACGTAGCTTTGGAAACCGTGATAGGATTGGTTGTGTGAATTATATGTATATATGAAATATGATATATGCTATATGAGATATGATATGTGATGAATACCGGTTTTGGGCTGAGTCCCACATGGATTTGGGCTGTGGCCCGTATGGTTAGTTTCATTATGGTTTTGGGCTTAGTTCCCACATGTGATTCTACTGGTTAAACGGTTTTTGAATGCATGCATGCTTTTTAGTGAAGGGTACAAATGTCTTCGATTAATTTTTTTTTATAAATGATTTATTTTGTCCACTCACAACTTTTAATGTTTTGACTACCCTTCAGGTTGAATTCAGATGTGGACTGTAGTAGAGACCGAGATATCACATACCTCCTCCAGATCTTGGCGTACTCTGATGGCCCAAGAGGGCTAAGGTCAGAAATTTCCCTTGTCTGACACTCCGTGTCAGATGGGATCAGGGTCATCCCGTGTTAATCTTGGGACGGGTCCTAACAGGTGGTATCAGAGCATAGGATTGCTTATCAGAGCTTCAGTTAGCTCATATCAGAGCTTGGTTGTCTCTATTCGAGCAACCATGTAGCTCTTGGAGTATTGCGCAGGTCAAGGATGTGATGTCTCAATGAGTTACAGTTCGTTATCAACCTGATAGTTAGGATGTCGGTACGATAGTTAGTAAGATTGAATCGTGAAATGTTTTGGTTCGGTTCTTGATGCCTGGGGTTGCCATAGTTCTGTCGTGGTTGACAGTGTGGAACCCTACGAAGTGATAAACGTAACAGAACTTTGGAATTCTGATCGTGAGACGGTTAGTTGGGATCATCTTTCATGATACTGTGGGATCAGCTTGACGATAGTTTGGTGTTGTGGCCTTTAAGTGGCTATGCTGCTGGGGGCAGCCGGATTCGATGAATCCTAGTTGAACTTACGGTAGGATTGGATTGACGTCTTTACGATGTCGAGACCGCTGAGTCGGTCAGATTGTGGATTATACTGCTTCTGCAGTTAGGTTTAGAGGGACCCTAGATCGTGATTGTGGAACCCTAAGGTAGGGTGTTTGGTTCGGAAAGGTGAGTTGGCGAGTGGTTTGACTTTGACTACTATTCGGATTTAAGACCGACCGTTGGTTATGTCAGGTCTAGTCATGTCAGCTTTAGTGACGGGACTACAATCCGAAATTGAGGCTGTAGTAATCGATTAGACCTAGTTGGTCGTCGCACTACTCAGTTATGATGGATTGTTGGTGCAACTAAGGTCATGGATGACTTGGTAGACGACATTGGTTTAGTCGAGTTACGACTAGTTAAAGATTGGTTAGATAGGTTACCAGGGTTGGTACTTGTCAATGGAATCCCGGAGTGGGGATACAAAATAGTTAGTACTTGCGGTTGATTCCGTTGGATGCGAGTCTCGATAGTGATGCCTGGTAGTTAGGTCTGCAAGAGTCTGTGGCAGGCACTACTACCGAGAGTGGTTGAAGTTACGATTGTTGGGAATCAGGGATGTTCGGGGAACGTTTCCTTTTTCTCGTATGAGATGTCAAGGTGACTGTACCCAAAGTTGTTGGGTACGAGGGAGGTAGAGTTTCTCCAATTTGAGTAGAGGTACGGGATCGTCGCTCGGTATGAGCGGAGATCCAGGGTTGTCTGATTCGCACACTTTGTGCTGATGTTGACAGGTGGTGTGCTGGTACTAGTGCTGGTACTAGTGCCTGTGATTGTGATGATGGTGAGTCACGAGCTGGGAGGTGACTCCGCCGAGATGAGCATGTGTCTGTAACCAGTCTAAAAGGGGGACACGTGGTTGATGTCTGAGTGTGTTGGTTCCGACATGGTTGGAACTTCAGAATCGAAAAAGGTTGTGATTGAGGTGACACGAGGAATGCGGGTTTTCCGCGTTGGTAATGAGTATTTCAAAGTCATTTTGGGTGACTTCTCAGGTTCTGTCATGACATAGGATGGTAGATGATGGTTGTGTCACCAGTACATTGTTCGTGTATTGGTTGGTAGACCCGTGATTTGTTCTGGGTCATCATGAGGAGTTGAAGATATCGAAGTTAGGTGAATGAGATTTCTCATTTTATGTTTGGTGGCAGACGATGTTGGATTACATGGTGTGGTGAGTGCAGCGAGTTTTGTTTGCATTCACGTGGGATGGATTTTGATGTCAGTGTTTTGATGTCATCATGTTGGATCATCCTTGGTTTTCCTAGGTGGAATGATAAGGATCGATACGAGGTAATCAGTGAGAACCCATAGTCTAGGCGTGTCTCGTCGTTAACTGATCTATTTAGATGTGGGAAATGGTTGAGGACTTTAGGCGTCATGACGATCGAGGATCGTGACGTGTATGGTCGAGTGATGTAGTGATGGATCTGGATCGTAATCTTGATGATCCAGATAGATGGAGAGTTTATCACTCATGTCGGGACGTTTGAGTTGAGGATGTTAGGACTGAACTTATTTTCGAAGTGAATCCCGTATGGTATATTATTCGGGCGAGTAGGTTTCCGACGAGGTCGGATTTTGTCAGCCTTAGGGATGTGTGGATATTGGGATTGGCTTCCTCATGAAGTCAATCTAATGTATGGTGTGGTAATCGTTTGAACAGGTATCTGATAGGTTCAGATTTGGTGCGTCTCGATAGACGTGAATGAGATTTCGAGTTTTGGAATCGGATTTCAGAATGACGATTTAGGATTCGATTTTGGAACTTGAAAGTGGATTTCTGGATTTGGGTGCGGAATGATTATTCTGAATGCTAGCTTACTGAATGATGATTTCGGATTCAGATTTGGAAATGGATAATGGGTTGGAGTTTCGATGTGTCTAGTACTGGATTGGACAGATGGACTCCAGAATAGGAACGTGTTGACTACGACCTAGGTGGTTATAGGTTGATTGATGGATAGATGTACCTTGTACATTGTTCGAGGTACGATACTGGGCAGACTTGTGGTTCATGGTGATGGTATGTAGGATATACCAGTGGTACGTTGGTGAGCGTGTTGGTAATCGGCTTAGCCCGATATCATTGGATTAGTTGAGGTCGTGGACTGGACATTGGATACTGTGCACTGGGTCATGGTATTTCTGATGAGTCTAGTTACTCACAGGTCGAGTGAAATGTTGGTAAATGTATACTCAGGTTGGTGGTTAGAGTAACCACAAGTGGGTATAGTGTCAGTTTTTGACTAGCGACTGTCAAGTGATGACAGATTGTCGGGTGTCTCATCGTGGATCGATGAGTGAGTTGGTGACTCCCAGTAGGAGCAGATAGCAGGATAGATTGGCGATTGAGCAAGGAACCTTCGAGTTGTTCGTGTCAACAAAATGGTAGATTTGACAAGTGGTATCAACTCGGAACGTGTGGTTTCTGTCATTCGACGTGGTCGAGTATAGTCGATACAACGTGAGTGTTAGTGAACCGTCTGGTTGCAGACAAGTATTACGTTGGCTATTGGGTGTACTAGTGTACACATGTGTGAGATCGCATTATTTCCACGAGGTAGATGTGGAATTAGGATAGTTGGAATTTCGAGAACGGAACTAATTAAGGAGGGAAGAACGGTTGGAATTAGGTTGGTTGGAATTTCGAGGACGAAATTAATTAAGGAGGGAAGGTTGTAACGACCCGTCCCGAATTCCAGGATTAGATTAGTGACTAATCATGATTAGTGAGGTTAATTCGTGATTAGTTGGACTAAATCGGGCGAAAGATGCAAAATGACCGTTTTAACCCTAGTCGTGGGTAAAACGTTGACTTTTCGTTCGGGCGGTCAAATTGACATTGGTCGATGACCGTGATGTAGTTTGAGACGTCATGAGTTCATAGACAGGTGGCACGTTCGAGGAAAAAGTTATGACGTTCGAAAGTTCAAGGGTAATTTGGTAATTTTGGTTAAATGGGGTAAATAGTTGACTTTTGTATCGAGAGGTACAATGGCTGAGGGCAGAGGACCGTTACGTAGATTGGGACGATACAAATCCGTAAATAGGCGGCACGCTGAAATCAGACTTCGAACGAGAAAGTTATGGTTCACGGAAGTTCCGTTTCACTATACGCGCATTACGAGGCGATGACACTTGGCTTATTCTGATTGTGCAGATATTTTAAATGAGACCCATGGATGAGTGAAAAGTCCTATTGGCCCATACCCCTCATTTTTGGATCTAACATAATTAAATAATATTATTTAATTAATTTTATAATCTAATCTATCTATCACTCAATCCTAGCCCTCCATCTAATCTAAATCTCTCAAATCCTCACCATTCATCTCATCCCTCTCCCTCTCATCAGATATCATCATCTTCTTCTCTTTTCTTCATCCAAACTCGAATCACCATTTCTACATTTTCCCATTTTCAAACAAGCACCACACCTCACCACCATGATCATCATGTGTGCCTGTGTGTGACCGTGAGAGAGTGAGCTGAGGGCAGGACGGTGATGTGATGGACGGTGGCTCACGGTGGTGGACGACGGAGGTGAGTAACCCGTGAGCCTTGTTTTATTTAAAAATTGAAAATGGACTTTTAGTCATGGTTTTGAGCTCCTTTTGATCCTAATGTGAACTAGGGACAAGGAGGACTTTCCTGGGTTTGTTTTTGATGGAAATGGACGACTGAAACGGGGGAAAACCAAGCTTGAAGTTCAAGCCATGGTTTGTTCATGGAAGGTGAGTTTCTATTGAACTTTTCTATGTTTTTATTAGCTAAGAAGATTGGGTTCAATGTTAAGATGGTTTAGGAATCAAAAAGGAAAAGTTTGGACCGAAAATAAGGGAGAAAAATGTTGGACCGTTCACGCCGGTCGGACAAAACCAGCAAATCGGTTCGGACCCGGTCTGCCGAAGGAAGAAGACAGTGTAACGACCCGTCCCGAATATCGGGATTTAATAATATTTAATGGTGATTTACTAATCTGGGATTAGTTGTGTGATTTCGGACGAATTGTGCAAAATGACCGTTTTGCCCCTGGGCGTGGGCAAAACGTTGACTTTTAATTCGGATGGTCAAATGGACTTTGACCGATGACCGTAACGTAGTTCGGGACGTCACGAGTTCATAGACAGGTGGCACGTTCGATTCCGATGTTCGTGGTAAAAGTTATGATGTACGGAAGTCCAGGGGCATTTTCGTAATTTGGACGATATAAGGGTGAATGTTGACTTTTCCGCCGGGATGTCCGATGGCCGAGGGCCAAGGACCGTTGCGTAGGTATCGTCGATACGAATCCAATGACAGGCGGCACGCATCAATCGGAGTCCGTATGACCGAGTTACGGGTCTGGATGCGTGAGGGGCATTTTGGTAATTTACTGTGCAGGGGCAGAATTGTAATTTCCACAAGGGTACTGTTTGATCGAAACAGCCGTGAAAATTGGAGGCTTTGTGCGATCGATCCCATGGGTTGTTTATCAATTAATGGACTGTTATTGGGGCAGCTTTGGATTGTGGTTGCACATGTGAGGAGCTGGCAACTGATTGCACTCACATGGACATTGATTTTTAATGGTTTCGGGTCTGTGCAGGGAAGCTTTGCACAGTGGGCCTGCGTGGTGCTTTGAGGCACTTTTAACGACTCAATTGGATTAAAAACATTGTGAGTGAATTGTGAGGATCATTCTGAGCTTGTGTGGCTGTCGAATTGGAGAGAAAAACCGTGAGAAACCATTTCGGGTTCTTGGAGGGAAATTTCAGAATTTGATTTCTGAGCCTTGTTGGACCAAACCATGGACGGGTTTAGCTTTCTGGGAGTGTCTGGAGCTCAGCCGTATCAATTTCGAATGGAACCAGCCACGGCTAAGCTGGGACGGTGGTCACTGTTTTCAGAGGAAATACAGTGCTGTGGACGACGACTTCCAGGTGAGCTCTTCTTCAATTGGTTGTGGTTTTGGGTTCGTATTAATCCTAGTATACTTCCTGTGAAGTTAATTTGGGAATGGACTTGAGTTGGGTGTATTACTAAGGATGACCCGTTTTGCTGTTCGGGCTTGGATTGGTTGATTTGATCCCTGTCGATGTTGATTATTGACACAGAACTGAAATTTATTGGATATTGATTGTTTTAGGATCAAGAACGGATGGAATCAAGGTTGAATTGATGGTTATCTGGCCGGGTCAGATCGCGGGTAATCAGACCCGTTTACCAGTCATTCGGGTGAAGATGGTGACTGTAGCAGTCACTGTAGCAGGCGCGTGGCTTTCACGCGCAGCCACTCACGGCGGCGCGTGACGGCGCGTGGGCACGAATCTCGAGGTGAGGTCAACATGACTTTTGTCCTATACAATGTAACGAACATTTTGGGATTGGTTTCGTGTCGATCGGACACCGTCTCGATATTGTTCGGGATGTCCGAAGGTTTTAAATCGAGGTTATAAATACTTAAAAATTCGGGAAAATTACGGGACTTGAATAGGATGTTATTGATGAGGTTAGTAATCCTCTAATGTGATTTGAACAGGATTGGGGGTCCCGGTGATAGTGGTGTGGCCCGGGAAGGCCTATGGCACGCGTATCGAGGCGCTCGGTTAAACGGTCTGTGAGTGGACATTGGTTTTATAAATTCGATGCATGCATAACTGTTTCATGATTTTTATAATTGTGATTATATGATTTATTTTGGATATCAGTGAATTTATATGTTTTCACGCATTTCGAGGCGATTTACGTGTTTGCACGTGAATCGAGGTTTTCTGGATTTGCACTGATTTCCATAAATATGGATGGATATGATTTCATGAAACGGTTACGGATTTGTTAAAATGAATCGGGCCAGGGGCCCAGTTAAATTGTTAATCAGGCTAGGGGCCCAATTGAATTATGAAATCGGGCCAGGGGCCCAGTTAACTTATGAATCGGGCCAGTAGCCCAGCTGACTTGTATATGTGATTTCGGGTCGGGGACCCTAAAATGGAATTGAATAAACTATTTCGGATTTGATTCAACCATTTGGACTTATGACGGTTTTATGGAAATTCGGGGCAGGGCCCTTGTGATATTTTGGAAATGAATAATAAAATGTGTTCCATAAAACCATCTCGATATGAGGATATTTATATCCTGGTCTCCTCCAAGTGTCGGGGACACTGGAGAAGTCACGGTGCATTGCCTGCGAGGGCTCATTATACGGAGCTACCGGACCGTATAGTGATCCAGGAGCAGGATTGCTAGACGTCATGGACGTCAGACATCGGGGATGTCAGAGATATGGACCCGGTGAGACCCCGGGCAGCACGCGTTGCTTAATACCGTGAGATATGACGTCTGGAACGTCAAGCGTCTAGGACGCTAGGCATCGGGGATGCCGGAGATGGAAAAATGATAAATGAATATTACTGGATTGATGAAATACCTCCTGGATTTACTTTTGGAAATTGAAACTATGCTTTGGTTTCCGGGCTAAGGCCCTAATGGTTATTTCTAAATAAATATGGGATTATTGGTTTTGGTGCATGCATATGATTTTACTGAGGGGCATAAATGTCTTATAAATGTTTTAAGCAGACTTGTTTATTTTCGTCCACTCACAGCTTTTGTTTTTAATGCCCTTCAGGTTGATTCCGGATACGACTGCAGCAGAGACTTGAGCATCGCACACCTCCTCCATCGATCCTTACGCACTCTGGAAGCCCGTTTGGGCAGTGGCAATCGGTTATCCCTTGTCTGACGCCTCTTGTCAGACGGGAGCACGTCACATTCCATGGTAATCCCGGGGGGATTGGGATGGGTCGTGTCAAGTGGTATCAGAGCAGGTTTTGCTCTTTTGTGCGCGAAGGACGAGGGTGTGATGTCTCTTTGGGCTGCTGTTCCGTTGTCAACCTGATAGATAGTTTTGGGTTTGAATGGTGGATTGGGTGTGTTTGGCCCGATACGCCGTGCGTTGATGCGATTCAACCCGAGTGGGGTGGTATACGATTAACTGGTAATGTGGGACCGTCGGTTCGGTCATATGATTATGGATTGTTGTGCCACTGGGCACAGCCGGGTTCGGGGAACACCATTGGAATAATGTTATGGAAATACGAAACTCAGTTGAGTATTGGTCTATGTTTTGAACCCTGGTAGCGTTGGCTAGTGTGCAGGGTGTTGGTGCATCGGAGTTAGCCGATGACCTTCGTGGTGGACCCCACGATGGAACCCACATTGCGTTGACGATTGGATTGGACTTGACGTCTATGCGATGTCAGGACTGCGGGGTCGGTCAGGTTGTGGATTTTACTGCAAAAGGCAGTTGGGTTCGGTGGAACCCTAGGGTGTGATTTTGGAACCCTAATTTATAATTGATGGGCAGGAAAAGTGAACTTTAATTAAGGATTTGTGCTGCGACGCGCGGCTGGGGTCATGGATGACCATGTGGATAACTCTAGTGAGTCTAGTCTGGATTATGGGATTCGATCCACGGATGCGGTTATGAGATAAAATATGGAATCCCGTGTCGGATCGAATATTAGTATGATGCGTGGATACGGATCTTGACAACGATGACTGTTGGTCGACAGTTGTGTCGAGATGACTGGCTATCGAGGGTATTTTGTGTGGCTTTCACACTTGAGGATCAGGGGATGTTCAGGGAACATCCATTATCCTGATGTGCCGATGGTGAAAATTGGAGGTACCCATAGTCGTGGGGTACGAGTGCTGTTACGGGATCGTCGTTCGTAATGAACGGAGATCCAAGGTAACAACTTAGCACACAGTGTGCTGGCATGGGTGTTCGTGTGCTAGTGTGGATGTTCGTGTGCTTTGTATGGATGTTGGTATGGTGATACCTTTATGCCAATACTAGTATGGATGCCTGTGTGCTGATACTAGTGTTGATGATGGTGCGCTGGTATTGGTGCTAGCACTGGTGCAGGTGTCAGTAATTGTGATGATGATGAGCCACCATTTGGGGTGTGACTCTGTCATGATGGACATATGATCGGTATCTGCGACTCAGTGGTGGTTGAGTCTTGGACTGGATGGAATCCAGTGGAGGTTGTGATGTGTTGGGATAAGTCCCAACAGATTTATGATGACAAGTGATGAATGGATCAAAAGGTATGATTGAAAATTTGGGGAATCTTGGGATGCTTGGGGAGTTTTGTCAACTCCGAGATTGGTAAGATTGTTTATTTCTTATATCCCCAGAGAGTACAAGGAAATTATTGAAATTGGAAAAAGTCGGGGAAAACCATTCGTGGTATTGATGTGGGATTTTGTGATTGTGAATCACTTGGAACCTGAGGATTGAACCTGTTTAGGTTGAGATGTGAGACGGAGGCAGTATGGTATGCACATTCAGGCAAAATTGTGGATATTCCGTTCGGAATCGGGGTGTGTGCATACATGATTATTGACGGACGTGAGGTCCGAGTAATGAATTGATTTTGGACACGTGGTGGTCCAAGTGAGGTATGGACGTGGGCAGTCCAGTGGTTGAACTTGACATCTCATTGGGAGCATGTCTGTTTCCAACATGGTTGGAACTCTCGATCCGGGGAGAGTTGTGATTGGGAGACGAGAGGAGTGCTCGTTTCCGCATCGGTGATTGGTGTTCCGAAGTCATTGGGGTTGACTTCATATTTTCTGCCGTGGCAGATGATGATTGTTGCTACCAGTACGTTGAGCGTGTATTGGTTGGTGGACCCATGTTTGGCTTGGGGTCATTGGACACAAGCAGTTGTGTATGATTTTGGATTTGGTGGTGAAATGCGAGGTCATCTTTCCACCAAGGGAAATTTGGCGAATGATTCATTGAGGGTGAAGGACCCTACGATCAGCTTTCAGATGGATTGTTAGCTATGTGAGCATGTGTGGATCCTAGGTGGATCTGATTTGTGATGTTGTCGACTTTGGTCGATGTGACGATCTAGGATCGTGATGGGTGACGTAACGATGGATATGGATTGTGATCTTGATGATCCAGATGGGTGGAGAGTTTATCACTCTTACCTTGATATGCGAGTCGTAAATGACGGGACTGAACTTCCTTTCGGAGTGAGTCCATATGGGTTGTGACTTGGTTGAGTAGGTTTCCGATGTGGTCGGATTTTGTCAACCTTTGACGTGTGGATATTGGGATTGGCTTCCCTATGAAGTCAATCGAGTGTTTTGGAGAGGCAACCGATAGATTCGGTTACGTTACGTCTTGATGGACGTAAACGAGATTTTGGGTTTTGGAATTGAATTTCTGGGTGACGATTCAGGATTCGATTGCGAAGCTCGAAAATGGATTACTGGATTTGGGTGCGGAATGATTATTCCAATGCTAGCTTACGGAATAATGATTTCGGATTCGGATTTGGAAATGGATTAAAAATATGATGTTGGGTTCGGATTCGGGATTTCTTACGAAATTGCGGATTCGGATTCGGAATTGGAACTAGATGACGGGTGGAGTTCGTTTTGTCTCATGTTGGTTTGGGGCAAAGGTACTTCATTTTTGGAACGTGTTTGGCTATGACCTGGGTGGCTATAGTCAGATTGATGGATTGAGGTACGTACAGGGTACGAGGATTGATACTGGTTAGGCTGAGTGGTGCCTAATGGCGGTACATGGAATGTACCAGTGGTGTGTAACTAATGTGTTGGTAATCGGCTTGGTTCTGATATCATTTGTATGGCTGTATTGTGGACTGGACATTGGATACTGTGCGCTGGGCAGATTGAGCTTGTCGGGTTCAGTGATCTTAAGAGCAGGTGCTCTTAACCATGGTTGGCTAGTGGAACCCCGGCATTGATATGTGTGATCACTGCTGGGCTGATATTCAATGTGTTCCAGTTGCGCCACTTGATTGGGTTAATTGACGGTATACGTACACTCAGGATGAGTGAATTGGTGGTCTGAGTAACCACGAGTAGCCTTGTGTGACTTGATCACACCGTGATTTCCCAGCGTTTTGGTTCGCTGAGGGAGTCGGCGATTATGGACATTGAGATTATTTTGTGTCGCAGGAATGGGCTTGCCCTGCGAATTGAGATCATGTGGTTGATCTTGCGCTGCATCGAGAGTGATGTAGTACGTGGTGTTGTCACTGACTGGCTGATGGTTGGAGTCTTACCAGGGTGGTAAGTTTTGTGATGACAGTTGACTGATGGTGTCAGCATGGACTGACAAACGAGATTTGGTGACTCCCAATGGGAGCAAATGTAAGGATATATTGAAAATGGAAAGGAACCATCTAGCTGAAGGAGTCAGCTAAATGGTTAGGCGATTTTATCGCGGATCAGGTGATCATTTCTACTCGAGGTGGTCGAGTGTTGTTGCTATTATGACGTATGACTGAGATGGTATGTCTGGGTACAGCCGAGGCTGGTGTTGACCCAGTGTGTGGGTGTACAAGTGTACACAGATGTGAGATCGAATTGTTTTCCACAAGGTGGTTGTGGAATAAGGTTATTGGTAATTTCGAGGACGAAATTCTTTAAGGAGGGAAGGTTGTAACGACCCGTCCCGAATATCGGGATTTAATAATATTTAATGGTGATTTACTAATCTGGGATTAGTTGTGTGATTTCGGACGAATTGTGCAAAATGACCGTTTTGCCCCTGGGCGTGGGCAAAACGTTGACTTTTAATTCGGATGGTCAAATGGACTTTGACCGATGACCGTAACGTAGTTCGGGACGTCACGAGTTCATAGACAGGTGGCACGTTCGATTCCGATGTTCGTGGTAAAAGTTATGATGTACGGAAGTCCAGGGGCATTTTCGTAATTTGGACGATATAAGGGTGAATGTTGACTTTTCCGCCGGGATGTCCGATGGCCGAGGGCCAAGGACCGTTGCGTAGGTATCGTCGATACGAATCCAATGACAGGCGGCACGCATCAATCGGAGTCCGTATGACCGAGTTACGGGTCTGGATGCGTGAGGGGCATTTTGGTAATTTACTGTGCAGGGGCAGAATTGTAATTTCCACAAGGGTACTGTTTGATCGAAACAGCCGTGAAAATTGGAGGCTTTGTGCGATCGATCCCATGGGTTGTTTATCAATTAATGGACTGTTATTGGGGCAGCTTTGGATTGTGGTTGCACATGTGAGGAGCTGGCAACTGATTGCACTCACATGGACACTGATTTTTAATGGTTTCGGGTCTGTGCAGGGAAGCTTTGCACAGTGGGCCTGCGTGGTGCTTTGAGGCACTTTTAACGACTCAATTGGATTAAAAACATTGTGAGTGAATTGTGAGGATCATTCTGAGCTTGTGTGGCTGTCGAATTGGAGAGAAAAACCGTGAGAAACCATTTCGGGTTCTTGGAGGGAAATTTCAGAATTTGATTTCTGAGCCTTGTTGGACCAAACCATGGACGGGTTTAGCTTTCTGGGAGTGTCTGGAGCTCAGCCGTATCAATTTCGAATGGAACCAGCCACGGCTAAGCTGGGACGGTGGTCACTGTTTTCAGAGGAAATACAGTGCTGTGGACGACGACTTCCAGGTGAGCTCTTCTTCAATTGGTTGTGGTTTTGGGTTCGTATTAATCCTAGTATACTTCCTGTGAAGATAATTTGGGAATGGACTTGAGTTGGGTGTATTACTAAGGATGACCCGTTTTGCTGTTCGGGCTTGGATTGGTTGATTTGATCCCTGTCGATGTTGATTATTGACACAGAACTGAAATTTATTGGATATTGATTGTTTTAGGATCAAGAACGGATGGAATCAAGGTTGAATTGATGGTTATCTGGCCGGGTCAGATCGCGGGTAATCAGACCCGTTTACCAGTCATTCGGGTGAAGATGGTGACTGTAGCAGTCACTGTAGCAGGCGCGTGGCTTTCACGCGCAGCCACTCACGGCGGCGCGTGACGGCGCGTGGGCACGAATCTCGAGGTGAGGTCAACATGACTTTTGTCCTATACAATGTAACGAACATTTTGGGATTGGTTTCGTGTCGATCGGACACCGTCTCGATATTGTTCGGGATGTCCGAAGGTTTTAAATCGAGGTTATAAATACTTAAAAATTCGGGAAAATTACGGGACTTGAATAGGATGTTATTGATGAGGTTAGTAATCCTCTAATGTGATTTGAACAGGATTGGGGGTCCCGGTGATAGTGGTGTGGCCCGGGAAGGCCTATGGCACGCGTATCGAGGCGCTCGGTTAAACGGTCTGTGAGTGGACATTGGTTTTATAAATTCGATGCATGCATAACTGTTTCATGATTGTTATAATTGTGATTATATGATTTATTTTGGATATCAATGAATTTATATGTTTTCACGCATTTCGAGGCGATTTACGTGTTTGCACGTGAATCGAGGTTTTCTGGATTTGCACTGATTTCCATAAATATGGATGGATATGATTTCATGAAACGGTTACGGATTTGTTAAAATGAATCGGGCCAGGGGCCCAGTTAAATTGTTAATCAGGCCAGGGGCCCAATTGAATTATGAAATCGGGCCAGGGGCCCAGTTAACTTATGAATCGGGCCAGTAGCCCAATTGACTTGTATATGTGATTTCGGGTCGGGGACCCTAAAATGGAATTGAATAAACTATTTCGGATTTGATTCAACCATTTGGACTTATGACGGTTTTATGGAAATTCGGGGCAGGGCCCTTGTGATATTTTGGAAATGAATAATAAAATGTGTTCCATAAAACCATCTCGATATGAGGATATTTATATCCTGGTCTCCTCCAAGTGTCGGGGACACTGGAGAAGTCACGGTGCATTGCCTGCGAGGGCTCATTATACGGAGCTACCGGACCGTATAGTGATCCAGGAGCAGGATTGCTAGACGTCATGGACGTCAGACATCGGGGATGTCAGAGATATGGACCCGGTGAGACCCCGGGCAGCACGCGTTGCTTAATACCGTGAGATATGACGTCTGGAACGTCAAGCGTCTAGGACGCTAGGCATCGGGGATGCCGGAGATGGAAAAATGATAAATGAATATTACTGGATTGATGAAATACCTCCTGGATTTACTTTTGGAAATTGAAACTATGCTTTGGTTTCCGGGCTAAGGCCCTAATGGTTATTTCTAAATAAATATGGGATTATTGGTTTTGGTGCATGCATATGATTTTACTGAGGGGCATAAATGTCTTATAAATGTTTTAAGCAGACTTGTTTATTTTCGTCCACTCACAGCTTTTGTTTTTAATGCCCTTCAGGTTGATTCCGGATACGACTGCAGCAGAGACTTGAGCATCGCACACCTCCTCCATCGATCCTTACGCACTCTGGAAGCCCGTTTGGGCAGTGGCAATCGGTTATCCCTTGTCTGACGCCTCTTGTCAGACGGGAGCACGTCACATTCCATGGTAATCCCGGGGGGATTGGGATGGGTCGTGTCAGACAGTGCTACAATAGGCGCGTGGGCTCACGCTCAGAACCTTCCTTGGGCGCGTGTGGGCGCTTGACCCACTTTTTGGAGAAGTGTTCAATGCACGAAACACTCTATTCGATGTAACGAACATTTTTGAACTGGTTTCGTGTCGATCGGACACCGTCTTGATAATGTTCGGGGCATCAGAAGATTTAGGTTCGACTTTAAAAATAGTTAAAAATTACGGGGCTTTAGTGAGAGGTTAATTAAGTAGCTAGTAACCTTCTATTACAATTTGGAAATTTGGACAGGTTCGGGAGTCCCGGTGATGGTGATTGGCTCAAGATAGCGGTATGACACGCATATCGAGGCGGCAGGTCGGACGGTCTGTGGGTGGACCTTGTTTTCTAAATTGGTGCATGCATAAATGTTTATTATATGTTTTAATACATGTTTTGTGATGCCATTAGTGCATTTGTGTGCGGTTACGTATAAGCACGTATTTCGAGGTTTCGGCCCTATACGGTGCCTATACTGGTTTGTATTTCCTTATTGGTTTAAATGAAATGGATTTGGATTTCCAAAATGATAAACTCGAGACCCATTTGGTCTTGTCTCGGGCATATGACGCCATTAATGACCTACGGGTCTGAATCGTGGTCGCGGCAGCTGCTATGTGCACGACGACGAACGATATGACGCTCACCTCCGGACTGGGATGTGTTCCTTCCGAAGAGGTCATGATGCACAATCCATTTTCGGGAAGTCGATGAAGGCTCGACTTCGGAGTGCTGATGGTTCAGGATAGCGATCGATGATGAGTGCACCATGATCTTGTGGTGGTCGCGTCATTTGATACGTTCAAGGAGACATACCAGAATTGAGGGCGGTCCTGGATGGATGGTTGCACATATCACTACAATCGGAGTCGTGACTGACCCTGAGATATCGGGCACGATGCCCAGCTGAGTCGTATGTTCGGGCACGAGACCCAGTTACTTTACATTGATGATTTCGGGTCGGGTACCCTAAATGGATTTCCACGTTCATGATGGTGTATGAGAACCGACATGAACCCTTAAAAAGGATTTTATGATATATGACGGTCTATGGGGGCCGAGCATGAACCCTTGAAAGGAATCTATGATACATGACGGTTTATGGGAACCATGCATGAATCCTTTGAAAGGTTCTAAAGATGTTTTCTATATGTATATGAATGGCATGAATCCCTTGAAGGATTCTAAGAATGTTTTCTATGTATATATATATATATTCATATACCTTTCTTTACTTGTATGTCTCATCCGGGGAGGGTCGTTAGCCTGGGTGGACCCCGGAGTAGGCACG